>JAEIFJ010003004.1:0-247073 GCA_018903435.1 Leucophenga varia | reverse complement strand
CTTGGATTGTATTGGAATATTGAGCCCCATCCATCCCTTCTCCAAATTTTAGGAGTTGAGTAACATATGTTATATAAACTATACAAAGATTAGTATGACGGGTATTTAAGGTTTGGTTTCACCGAAGTTAATAATTATTGTTTTATCCTGTACCCGAAAGGTGGACAGCCAGATTGATGGACTGACGGATTGTATACATACATATATGTATTAAGAGATAGGGCCATAACTAAACTTAGACTATCCTAAGCAGTAAAGTGGTCACATACAAATGGTTTTCTAGCCCCATTTAAGAAGTATCCCCATACAAATAAACACCAAAACTTTTGGTTTTTTGTAAAAAACTTCTTTGTTTCTTAATCTTAGAAAACTTAATTTAGTATAAATTGTGTCAATGATAGTCCCAATGAAATATTACAATATCGATAGGGCCAAAAAAATTTAAGTATAGTCCCATACAAATTTAATCTATTTTTTGAGTTTTTTTATGAAAAAAGTCGGAAAGTTTGTACCGCATTAAAGGAAACATCGGAGACCCCATAAAGTATATATATTATTGATCAGCTCGACGAGACGAATCGATTTAGATCGAAAAGTTATTATTTATGCATATATTCACTCCAAATAGGGTAAAAACACTTCTACTGTCATCCAATGTCAAATCTAATGTGACATGCCCATTTTTAGGCATAGCCCCAATACAAACTTACCGCCCATTTTCAATTTTTGTATGAAAATGGTTATTATTTAGGAATGTACTCACTCCAAATTGCCTAAAACATATCAAATATCATCCAATATCAAAAGCAAGGTGCCACCCCATTATTGGATAAAGTCCCCATACATACTTATGTTTTGACTCCAAATTGAATAAAAACACTTTTAATATTACCCAATATTAAGTCTAAGGTGCCACGTCCATTTTTTGGCGTAGGCCCCTCACAAAGTGAGTTGCATTAGACCATTGACCCCGTCGCATCCCATCTCGAAGTTCTATTTAAGCCACTGATGATAACACTGAAGTTAATGTTTTTCCTTGTTTTTTTTAATTAAAATTGTAACGAAGTTGTAGAACATATTCAAAGTTTTGAAATATATCAGCTGTTTACTCAAAATCAAGAAGAAGAAAAATTGACATTTATTAGGTGAAATCACATAAATTCACCATAACATGCATACTCAACAAAGTTTGTAACCAAATTAGAAAGAGACAGTGGCGGAAAACGTCACCTGGTATAATTGCATTAAGATACGGAGTAGCTTACAGTTGAGCACATCTGACTTCAGCGTTCTTTCTTGTTTTTTTTTTTTTGTGTTTAAAATATTATTTGTGCTATTCTAAAAATAGATCTAAGTACAAATTTTACGTAACATTGTGACTTCACTTATCAGTCATCAAAGATTAAAAGGAGACACTACCAGTTCAAGGTAGTCTTGGTCAGTCAAATCATCATTTACGAAGAAATACAAAAAAAAAAGTTTTATTGTTTTTATACAATATTATTATTTTTATGATATTTTTTTAAATCTTCATACAAATCAACGAATTTCGTTTTTTGTTCTTCAGATTTCATTATCCGCCACTGTAAAAATTGTAAGATATATTTATTTTTAAACCAATTTAAACCTACTTGATTAGATTTCTAAGTTGTAAATCTACAACTTAAATTCTACAAACTCATCGTCTAGTGACGCCCGTTGTGAATAAGCACGCTTCTAGTAAAAGTACAAAGAATGCTGTTAAGTTAATTTATCCGTGTTGAACAGAAGTACACGTATGCAGCTATAATTGTGCACAATTAAATATTGTCTGTATGTATCTGTGACATATCAAAGCATATCGTATATCTTATTTAGAGCTTAATCTAGCATTAAAGTCGTTGACAAATAATAATGATAAGCGTTTAAAGCTTACTCATTCGGAGGGGCCCGGCCTGGCCTGCCACTTTAAATCTATGATAATGCGAGATAAACGACAGATCATAACGATTAAATGCGAATACAGATCTAAAGTGTGAACCACTTAAGATTTCAGTACGCTGGTGTTACTCGGTCAAGCTACTTGTGCACGCGGATAAAAAAAAAAAAAATAAAAGAAAAGAGTCGCGTGTTTTTTCAATATTCGAATGCATTTAAGTGGTTTAGGAATGTGATTGAATTTTTCTCTTCAAAAGTCCTTTATGTGTGTTTTGAAAATAAAAGTATGTTTACATAAGTGTATTGTAAAGTGAAATCTGATTGATTTGTAGCCTTATTCTTATTTATTTAAATTTTAAATTTTTGTAATCGTCTAAATCCGATTTTCTTGAACCAATAAAACCTATTCTTATGAAATGAAAACTCGCTTGCTTGTGTCATCCAGTACTTCCAATTTCTGTGTGAAGTGTCATACAAAATCATTATATCTTTTGATTTTTGACAATTTCACAAAAAAAAAAAAAAAAAAAAACATTGTACCAATGACAAAACCATTTTTAGATACAGAAATATTTAAATATTTTTAGAATCTGATATGATGTTTCTATATATTTTCTATTGACTTTTTATCATTTGAACAATTTAAACGACTTTCAGTAAGAGCTTATAGTGATAAACATTCAATGCCTCAACGCCATCTCAAATGAAGCCAAGTCATTCGGTTCGATAATGTCCAGTTAGCAAATTTTTACTGACGGTATCACTTCAATCTGTAATATATACTTCAACTTATTATTGAATTATTTTAAATCATCCGAATTCGTTCAATTGATAAAAGTTATATAACTGTTATAAAAGCGATTAAAATTTTTTTATTTTAAAAAAAAAAAAATTTTTTTTTTTAAAAAAATACTTTTTTTTAAAATAGGAGGTCCTCCTATTTTATTTTGCCAAGCATGATACTCAATTAAACGATAAACTATTAATAGAAACTATTCCGTATTACAACAAAGTCAAAGAATTACACCCTTTTTATTTTCATATTGATCATTTTTTATCAATAAGAGGGAGCGCCATTGTGTGGATATAGTAGACTATATTGAAAACAATCTTTCAAAACAGACAAGGGTGTGCCTGGTGTCAATAATACTATTTGTTTAAATAGATGAGGCGAAATTCAATTTGCTATTATAATGTATTGGTTCACAAGTGGTCTTTGAAATCCATTCTAGCTCTGTCAATCCAAATAATTCCGATGCAAAACACGATTTATGATCATAGCCCTTCAGTGCACGAACTGAACAATATTATTATTGAATCGCTATAAAAATAATTAAAATTGTTGTTTTCCAAGTGATTTTACTACAAATAGGAATTCAATAAAAAATAACATTTGTGCTGTTTCACGAGGTCTAGCATGAATGCATAAAAGAATAAGTGCAAACTATTGCAAAAGCAACTATGTTTGAAAAAAAATGGAAACATCGTCATGTGTTCGTGGCCAAATAGAACGCATCAAAAATTTGGCCTTTTTGGTGCACGTTCACACGATGAAATTCACTAGTTTAACTCTTTCTTGGTCTCTGATTTCTGGTTTGTTGCGACGTATCGCATTTTTTCCAAGATTCTTAATAGACTATAAAAAAAATGATAAGCTTTTAAAAAAAGCTAAAAATGCAACGGCAAAGTGGGTAAAAAAAAATTCAAATGAGACATCCAAATAAATTCGGTAGAAGCCAAAACTCGGGTGTTTAGCGGATAGAAACTGGAACACAAACCAAGTAAATTGCTTGACACTAGGTTAAAAATATTGCTTCAAATGTTGTGTGGTAAATTAAAAATTTAATCGCTTTAAAAGCTTTCTGCTAAAAAGTAAGCACTTATGGCACACCTATAAAACGATTTTCCCTTCTATACATAAATTATATTGAAACTTTCTCGGGTGTTAATGAACAATATAGATAAATATATATAAATAAAACTCAGTTCAATACGTCAATACTATTAAAAAATCTACTAATTTAACTGTCGAAAATATTTAAAACGGACAAAAATCGCTAAGTGAGATTCATAAACGGTTTAAAAGATAATGTGAAATGTAGCGCTAACGTTATACTTTTCCGGTTTCGAACATTGTCACAAACAGAACGACAGATGATCCATTTTCCTATCATTTTTGAATACAGCGGCAATAGTTTTATCCGGAGAACTTCGTCAAAAATTTCGATCCGATATTATAAAAAAATTTTAATTTCATAGATTGAGTGGCAGTCCAGATACCACAACCGCAGCGGTATTTCTTATTTCAGAATAAAGTTTTTTTAAGATCGTGAAAAAAAGTTTATTGATTTTAATATTTTTAATAAATTACTTAAAAATTAAATAAATAAGAAAAGCTTAAACTATTTGCAACTCGTCGAATGCAAACTAATCAACAAAAATTTTCTTTTCATGAAATTTAATTGAAGTAGCACAAAAAAAATACAATACCACCAAACTACAAAAGCATTTATTATATAAAAAAAGTGTACAGAATCTTAATAAGAACTACAACTACATATGTAAGTACATACACATATGTACCCAAATAAAGTGTTTGATTAAATCGTTGTCCAAATAGTGTATTAAAAATAAAAGTCAATAATAGAAACGAGAAAAAGTGAAGTGAAGCGAAGTAAAATAATCAAATCTAAGTGAAATCGCACCACAGGAAATCAATAAAAATCATCAGCAACAACAGCAGCAGCAACCGCAGCACTTTCGACACTGGCAATCATGTCCTCATTTAAGGAAAGCACGCCAACGCCATTAAGTGACAGCAGCAGCAGCAGCAGTAGCAGCAGTTGGTCAACAGCAGAAACAGCAGGCGAAAGGAGTACAACTACATCAACTGTGGCAAATGCCATTGTTGAGACAGTGAAGACATTAATTAGCAGTACAACAACAACAACAACTTTAAGTACAACTTCATCAGAATCAACAACAACAACAACGCCAACAACAACGACCACAACTCCATTTAGTTCAACGACGCCATTGTCTACGACAACGTCTACGTCTACATCATTGCCAACAGACAAACAGAATGTTGCCGATCTCAGTAGTTCATTGCAACATTTCGGTTATGTTGATTATTTTGTTTTTATTTTGATGCTTGTCGTTTGTGCCGTTATCGGTTTTCTATTTCGGTTTTATTGAAAAGAAAAAAGAAATCAAAACAAGATGGCAAGGATTTTACTTCGGTTGCCGATAATGAAGCGCGTCGTGGTTCCGAGGCATTAGACTATTTGGTGGGTGGACGTAAGATGAAGGTGTTTCCTGTTTCTCTGTCATTGGTAGCCAGGTGAGTAAGCGAGTAAAATATCTGCAATATATATTTACGAGTATCTATTAGAACGTCTATCGATATAAACATGCACAGATACAATACGCGTATAAGAACAGCGGTTTCCGAGCTTAATTGCTTTTTCCGCAAAGTTACGACAACTGTGAGCGAGAAAACCACTTAATTTAATTTTGCTGTTGTTGTAGCACGCAGTGCTGTTGGTCTTTTTTGAACTGTTTGCACTTCGCTTATCAATTAGTCAAGTGTTGGGTGTTATTTCTTCTTTAAAATTTTTACGAGCTTTTAACAAAGTGGGTGGTATAATCCACAAAAAAATGGTTGTATTGATTCGAAAGCAATCTAATAGAGAAGCGAAATTGTATTAGAAAGTCTTAGCGTGGTATTTTTTGTAATATAGCAAGCGTGAAATTGTAAACAAGAAAAGCAGATATCTACGAAATCATTAAAGTCTTTGAATTCTTGTAAAACAGAAAATGTAATCCGATAAAATGAACATTAAAATAAAAAATAAAAATTTATTTCGTGTGTCGAGGAAATCTCCAATTTCCAACCAAAAGACATTTGAAAGTGGTAGGGAAATCTTTATTAATTCGTTTCAAATCTTTCATATTTTTCTAGAGATTTAGTTAAAAACACCTGTAAAAGTGCGTAATTTAACATTGCAGTGCTTTAAATTATTATTTTAATTAATAAATTACCATTAATAAAAATCCCTTTTAAATAAATTGTTTCTTATTTAATTTTTAAAGTTTTAACATACAATTTTCTAATTTGAGTAGGTCCAAAAAATGATAGTTGTATCCCAATCCTTGCACTTTATAAATTAAATCATATAGTGATAAAAATGCTGTTTTTGCCTCTTAGTAGGACTGTACTTTATTTAAGAACATAAGAAATAAACATTATGTATCATGCACAATGTGCTTATATTGAGAACAATCGAGCAAGAAAGCAAATTTACTCTCATTGCATCATTTCCTTTTTTTTTGTCTGTCTGTTTTAAACTGTCCGTTTATTAAAATTAAATGGTTCTTGATATAAGAACGAATGCTCTTTATATAAGAATAAATGTTAACACAAGAACGATTACCATTCGTTAATTATTTTTGTACCCTTCACACTATACAATTCGATATGTCCGTTTGAACTATTCGTTCAGTTTTAAATATATTGAGATGAAATTCAAAATTCAAGCAATTCTCGGTCTTAGGTAGTTTGTGTGTTGAAATCCAGAATTCCACATTCCTATGGCCCATACAACCTGCTGCCCACTGCCCAGATTGTATATGAAAAAGTGTTACAGTAGAAACTTGATTCTTGCACATACTCGCTAGTTACACACCCCGATTTTGACAATTTTCACTTAATACTTTCTTTCACATGCGATTCTACAGTGCCAATTTTTTTGTTTGAATCTTATCAATTGATTCATGCGTTTAATGCGTGCATTTCGAAAATATAGTTCGGGAAGTCCCGATAAGCAAATAAAAAAATTTTATGATGTACGCAAATTGTATTTCGAAATAAATCAAATTAATTTAGTGTGTTGTTGACATCTATGTGATTCGATTGCAAAATTTTACCTTACTAACAATTAAGGAAAAATCTAACATCTTGAAGCAACTAAGTGCGGAATGTTCTGTTAAAGCATTAGCTAAAAAATATGTATAAAAAACTATTTTTAGTTTTATAAGATAGACGATTCAAAATTTGCAAGCAAGAATCGAGTTTCTACTATATTTTTGAACGTAGTTTGGTTAAAGAGGCATTAAATGTCAATCCATGTGTACAGTAAAGATTTGGTAAGGATCGGGTCACTATAGCACACAGGCCATATACAAACCGACATTTTTTAATGTCTTTATATGAAAAAATAAAATATTTTCAAAGCTATTTACTTTCAATATGGTAAAAACCCTTTTTTAAGTCAACCCATTAATTCAGTATATCAATGAATAAGGATTGGGTTACTTCAGTATACAAACGCGACACAATGCTAATTCAAATTTTCGAATTTGAATTCAACAAATATTTCTTGTGACGGACATCAAAATTTCGAGTCTACTGAAGCTATCTTATTTCCTTGTTATTCCCGCCACACATAGTGTGAAGGGAATAGTCAGTTTGTCTGAAATTTTGTAACGCATTGAAGGAGACGTCTTAGACCCCATAAAGTAGATATATTTTTGATCAGCTCGATGAGACGAGTCGATCTGTCAATGACCGTCTGTCTGTATGTCTGTCTGTCTGTCTATTTCAACGCGATTTACTCGGAGACTACTGGAGATATTTAGCTGAAATTTGAAACTTAAGCTTTTCTCGAGAACGACCAGGTCAAGTTAAAAATGAAAGTGCTACGCCTATTTTAAGCTATAGCCACCATATAAAGTGACCGTCCATTTTCGAATTTTTGTATGAAAATAGGTTTCAATTATGCATATATTCACTCCGAATTGAGTAAAATTCATTCCCCCATTCTAACATACCGCCCTTTAACGAATTATTGTACAAAATTGTCTATTATTTTGGAATGCATTGACTCAAAATTGGATAAAACACTTCTAATATCATCCAATATCAAAAGCAAGATGATACGACCATGTTTAGGTTGGGCCTCCCACAAACTTACCGATTATTTTTGAATTTTTTAATATCTGTATTTTTAGCTTAAAAATTTGATACCAATATTGTGTCTTAACTTGAGTTGACCATTGACCACTTCCCATCTCATCTTGAATTTCTATTTAAGCCAATGATGATACATATACTATTTAAAAGTTCGTCTGACGGGTTTTCGAAGTTCCACTGAAGTTAACTTTTTCCTTGTTTTTAATGTTACTTTTTACGGGTTTGATTTTTTTAAACTATCAAGTCCTACCCTGGTATATATACATATTTTGGAGAAATATTTCTATATATATGTGAAATAAATGTTTTATAGTAACATATGTGCAACACCAATCGTTGCTTGATATAAGTACAATTCGTTCTTAAAAACATAAAGTTATGAGCTTAAAATAATTTGTTTTAAAGTTCTTTTGTCATATTTTTTGATTAAGAATATTTTAAATATCTTTAAAATCATTAAAAAACAATAAAAGCAAAAGATAAAGCTGTGACCTATTTTCAAGCCTCATGAAATTTTTTAACGAACAAGCCCAATGGGCCCGGAGACCTTCTTTCGATTTCTTCCCCCTCTCGTCAGGCTAAGATTATTGTTCTCATTTTGAGATAAATACATGGTTCAGGCATTTTTCGTACTTAGTAGCTATTTATAAGTTTCTATACAAAACCCATTGAAATGTCTTTAAAGGATGATTAATTCGACAAAGCCGTTAAAAACATGTTTGGTTAATTAGTTAATTACGCCATAACTAGACTGCTAGTAAGTATGATGTATTGAAAATATTTACAATAATATAAAATAATTTGCATCCATTTGAAATAAGTTTTCGCTTTTGAATTTACTCGCTGTCTGTCAAAAGTTAATTGTTAAATTAATTGAAACTGGCATCGCTGACAGGAGTTGCTTAATCTGCAGCAACGGGATGAGAATTTTCCGTTTCCAAGAAAAGTAGCGAGACCAAATTGACTTCGATTGGCAAATATTTATTTTACGTACTTTCCGTTGTAATAAGTTTGCTGCCAACAGCTTTCTGCATTGCTAAAAATAAAATTACGAAATTTGGAAATTAAATTATGACTTTGGCGAAAAGTTTAATGAAGTTGATATGCGTGGTAGAAAGTTTTTAATTTACTACTGTGTCGGCATGTCGGCATTAATGTCGATGACCATGAAAAATTGTTCAATGCATGATTTGTGTGTGAGGAGAGCCGAAACAAGAATGTTTTTAGGTGTTACATTTAAGAACTCTTAAAGTGATTTTTATATTTTTTTTCTGTAGAAAATTACACCAAAATATTGTACTAAATACAAAAGCACAAGTTCGAATAAGAAACATTTCCTAAAGCTAAACAAAAAAAAAAAAAAAGAAAAACGTGAACTTCGGTGGAACCGAGCTCAAATACCCGTCTAAAAAAAATAGTTGAAAGAAAATAGATGAAAAAATTTTGAACAAAATTTTTATGCTTCCACCCCTAAGTTGTTTTATATTGAAGACACAATAATGGTGCCGCCAAAGTCTTCTTATTTTCTATATAGATCCCTGGGGTGGGAGCATAAACCTTTGGACCACCATAATGAGAATCTGTATGTTTCAGTGGGCCGATCTAGTATATTCATAGGATGATAGTAGAAGTCGTTTTACCCAGATTGTAATTGAATACATTTATTTTTTTTTTAAATTTGTATGAAAAACTGTAATTTTGAAAAATTGGTTTTAGAAAAAACATGAATAACTTCGTCAATTTATGTCAGATTTGTGCGATACTTGTAATCGAAATAAAATACGTTGTAAGATGTATAGTTTAAGACATATAGTTGTTTAAAACTATAAACCTCGAAAAATGAGTTTTATTATTTATTTTTTTTTTAAAATTTCGATGTGCACGAGAAAATTCTAGTATGCCAAAAAAATCTATTTAACTGTACCTACAACCTACACTTAGTCCCATCCAATAAGATATGTTTCGATTTTTTTTGTCGCACCGTGTTTTCATACAAAAATCGAGGAAAAGTGTTAAGTTTGTATAGGGACAATACCTAAAAATGGGTGTGGTTTTGACATACAAAATGCCATAACAAAAAAGAAGCTTAAGTTTAAAATTTCAGCCAATATCTTTAGAACATTCCGAATAAAACGCTTTGCCACAGACGGACAAACGGAAGGACATGGCTATATCCATTCGTCTCATTGAGCTAATTAAGAATATATATACTTTATAGGGTCTCCGAAGTCTCTTTTAATGCGTTACAAACTT
Organism: Leucophenga varia; assembly: GCA_018903435.1. Lineage (NCBI taxonomy): Eukaryota > Metazoa > Arthropoda > Insecta > Diptera > Drosophilidae > Leucophenga > Leucophenga varia. The sequence goes on along the minus strand of JAEIFJ010003004.1, from coordinate 236,929 downwards.
TCCGACAAACTGATTATACCCGTTCACACTATGTGTGGCGAGTATAAAAAGCAGACGTCCAGAAACTTAAAAAATGAATCGCAACCATTGAAACCATTAAAAAATTGCATGAACGACGACGATTGAATAGAATATGGAAATTGCCAATGTACATACATACTGCGTCCAAATAGAAAAATAAATAAATTTCTTTTGCAATTGTTATTCAAAGCACGTGGCATGATTTGCTTGCTCTCGAGTACGAGTTTCAGTTTTTGTTGCTTTTTAAATAAATTGCAATAAAATACAAAAATAATATAATAAAAAAAAAAAACAAAGGACCAGACTTGGCTATAAAAAAAATAATAAAATAAAACAGAGTAGACCACCAACAACACCGCCGCTTCTCGCTAGTCTCTTAGGCCAATTCGTTGTCCTTCGTATTGTCGCCAGCCAGCGGTGTTAATGATAACAGCGAAATGTATTAAATTCTCTTTTACTTGACAGCTAAAACAATTCACAAAGACTGCCAACAACAAATAAAAAAAAAAAAAAAAAAAAAAGTTCCGAAAAAAAAATTAGCTGCTTGATTTGTAAAGGAAAAATTTTTTCGCAGCCAGCAAATGGAAAGCAAATCTCACTTTCACTTTCCATTGCTACAAAAAAAAAAAAAAAAAAAAGGTGCTTGACCAATCGTATGGATTGTCAAGTCCAAATGCCTCGCGACAAGGTCATACACATCCACAAAAGTAATTTCGCAAATTATTTGAGTTTTGTATAATTTTTATGTCGCTTCGGTTTCAGCTTTCAGTTCAGCTTTCGCTCAAATTTCATTTAATCGTTTGCCCCGCGGCCAGTTAAGTTTAGTTTATGCGTATTTTATTTATAAAGTTTCTTGAATAGTCGAAAGTTCTAAAGCCGCTTTTAATAATATTCAAATCGCTGCGTATTATCATTATTTTCATCAACGAAATCATCATCGGAGCCATCAGCGTAATTCGTAACTCGCAATTCGCCTCGCATAATCTGTGTTGATATAATTTAATATAGTATATAGTAGGTGCCTAATATAAACTTGACCCTGACAATGAATTTCTTCATTTTTTTTTCTACTTTTTTTTTTTTTGCTAATTGTATTCACGTATCTTGTTTAAATAAGGCGGCTATCTTTTCTGATCTCTTTCGTTTTTGTTTACTTTTGTCGGATGCGTAACGAGAAAGTTTTATTTAAATTCGAGATAAACGCAAAAAAAATTGTTACTTAAATGACGAATAAACCAAAAAATGTTCTTGTGAATAAAGTAAATAAAAAAAATAGAAAAATAAAGAGTTTTGACTTTTAAAAAAGTCAATGTATCACGTTTTATTTGTGGTGTTAGAGAAATCACAGTGTAACCGAACTTCGAGAGATTTTGCTTTTCGAAAACAATTTTAAAATTTCTCCCATCTCTATTGTACACTTTTTACGTAAATACGTAAATGAAACTGTTTTTAGAATTTTGAATAGAAAATATTTAACATATAAAAAAAACGAACTAACTAATTAACTTGAGACCATCAAGACGCCAAAAGATAATCCTCCCGTAAGCCTTAAATTAACTTTGAAACAAGGAAAAACGTTAACTTCGGCGTTACCGAAGCTCTTATACCCGCCACACGAATCTAGAAAAAGTTTATTTATTATTGTCATTGGATAAGGTAATATTTGGAGAAGGTGTGGGTGGGAGTCAATAGTCCGATAAAATCAAAGTTTAGACACAATAATATGGTCAAATTTTAAGCTAAAGGCAGATAAACAAACATTTTTTAAAAAAAATCGTGAAATGGGAGGTAAGTAAATACGGGGGCTATATTTTATTGTAGTAGTCCGATCCTTATAATATAGGTGGTGTGTAAATAGGATGATATTAGATTTGTTTTTACCCAATTTAGTGTGAATAAATTCATGTATATTACCTGTTTTTCATAAAAAAAATTCAAAAAAGGGCGGTAAGATTGTATAGGGGCTTTACCTTAAAATGGGTGTGGCACCTTTTTTTATCATTGGATGTCATAATAAGTGTTTTCACCCATTTTGGAGTAAATACATTCATAAATAATTACTATTTTTATACAAAAAATCGAAAAAAACGGTAAGTTTTTATGAGAGCTACACCTAAAAATGGGCGTGGCACTCTCATTCTCGAACTTAACATAGTCGTTGCCGAGAAATGTTTAAGTTCCAATTTTCGGGTATATATCTCTATTTTATATCTTCAACGAAAAAGATGCATTGAAATATACAGACGGACAGACGGACAGACAGACAGACGGACATGGGTAGATCGATTCGTCTCGTCAAACTGATCAAGAATATATATACTTTATAGGGTCTGCGCTGTCTCCTTCAATGCGTTACAAACTTTCAGACAAACTGAATATACCCTTCACACTCTGAGTGGTGGGTATAATAATAAGGGCCAGTTTTATTATGTCTTGCCATATTTAAACGGCTATTTTTCGATAGTGAAATTCAATTTCATTCCATTTTGACAGCCTACTTGGAGTAAGACTTTTCGAAACTGGTCCTAAGTTAACTATTTAATTAAACGGAATCTTTGCAAATTGTAGAGTTACATTTCAACTAACCTGTCTAGTATTCGCCTACTAAGGTAAAACGAATTTATTTACAGGGGTGTCAGGGAATTGTCTAGCAAATCTGCAGTGGGTACACAGAACTTCGAAAAATTTCATTGTTCGAGAGCAGATTTGCCAATTTCTCAAAGGGATTGTCAGCACATCTAATCTCTTTCACCTGACTGACGGATTTCAGGCGATCGGCCTACACGCCAAACGGTTAAAGATAGAAAACTGAAATTTTTAGTGTACATATATATCATTGAGTTAAGGACCACTGAGGCGGAATTTTCGGGGCCTAATGGAGGCCTTGAAACTGGAAAGCTGTATCTTTGTAATGAACAGACGTAGAGACATGAAACTGGGCGCGTTTGAAAGATGGTTAAAAAATATTCTATGCTTGTTCAGGGGACTTCCGATATTTTGACCTAGGACCCAAAAAAAAACAAATGCGAGCAAAGCTGCGGGTTCGTGCTAGTTATTTCATATAATTTTATATAATTGAGTAGACTTTTGATGTTTATATTTTATTTATATTTTTTTTGGCCCAAGCTACAAACGAGAAATAAATTAATCATATATTTGAAATTGTCCCTCTTTAATTAATCCATAGAAAATATAAAATAATTTCAATGTACACATAATTAATAGTTTTTTAAAAATATAAATTTTTTAGTGTATCATAGTGATTTGACTCGTTTTAGTTTTCCGATATCATCAAAAAAATATTATAGATTATTGAATTTATTATTAGCTTACCACTATTAGCACGTACAATATATATTTTTATACTAATCTGTCAATTTAGCCTGAATTCCCTGACACCCATGTTAAATAAGACTTACTAGATTGAAGTATATAACCAATTTTTTCAGTAAATCTAAATGGTCTTGGTTCGTATGAGGCTAATTACAACTTAAATTTTTCTTCATTAAAAGCAACTAAGATAAGATATACTAAGATATAAAGGAGGCATCGGAGACCCCATAAAGAATATTTATTCTTGATCTGCTCGATGAGGCGAGTCGATCTAGCCATCTCCGTCTGTCGGAGTCTACTGGAGATACTTAGCTGAAATTTGAAACTTTTCTCGGCAACGACCAGGTCAAGTTTGAATATGAAAGTGCCAAGCACATTTTTATGTATAGCCCCCATACAAACATACCGCCCATTTTTAAATTCTTTCGTTTTTCCTTGTTTCATAAAAGTTTACAAAATGGTGTAAACGTTTGTGTTTATTTAATATACAGAGCGTCCATGATCTAGAGGAGCTTATGATTAAAATTTAGATCTAAGCGAACAAATCGTGCAGCACAGACAGACGGTCGGTCAGATGGACTTAGCTATAGGGTCACTGTGTTGGGAATTCTAGAATTCTTCTAATTAAAAATAAAAAGTGTGAATAAAAAAAAAATTTTTAGAATACGGACTTGTCGGGGTGAGAAAAACTAGTAAAGGGTGTCCCAGTAATAACGCAAGACCCATAATTAATGTAGGATTTACAGTAAAGAGCGGGCAACTCTGAAAATTAACAATTTCACAGCTGAAAAGTTTAGGTCAAGTAGGAATGAAGCGTTACACGATAGAACACGATAGAACACGATAGAATTTGGTTAGGGTTGCCTGCACTTTATTGCACATTGCGTTAATTCTGGGACTTGCGTTAATTCTTGGACACCCTTTATAATTGCATCATATTAGAGCAAACAAAATATTTACCACATCGGTTTACTATATATTAACTATTTCCATATCGAGCTTAAATTTTTGAAATTTGCAGAAGATATTACATACTAACTTTTAAAGTTGCGTGTATCTTGCGTGACTACGGACTTCTAAGGGCATCTCTCTGAGCAGATTTGTTATACTTCGAGCTGATTGTAGTTCTGTTTTATGAAGCATAGCATGGCATTCATTTCAACAATAAATTTTTTTCATTGATTCAAAAAAGTCTAACAAGAGAAAATGTTGAATGTGTAAAGCCAAATTACAAGTCCAGAGCATTCACGCCAGAAATTTTGATTTGATATTTTAATTATTTTTACAAATTTAAATCTCCATAATTAATTACAACATGCAACAATTTTTAAACATTTCTCTCTCTCTCTCTCTGTAATTTTTCTTATAGTTTCGTTTCGGGAATATCGCTGCTTGGCACTTCAACAGAAATTTACGTGTATGGCACACAGTATGCTTTCATACTTATAACACTTGCCGTATCCGGTACCATATCCTGGTTCATTTTTCTGCCCGTATTTTGTAATCTACAACTAACTTCAACCTATGAGGTAAGTTACTTTCCACTTATTACAATCTTGAATGTATTCTATGTTTCACTGAAATATGTTTGCTATCAATGTTGCATGTCGCATAAAAAAAAAGCTAAAGTTTTAATTTACATATTTTTACAACTACAAAATCAAAATTATTAACATTCACGCAACCACAAATTTACACACATTCTTAGATTTAAGTTTCAAGTGTTTTCGTGAACGCGAATTAAGCGATACAATCTTTTTACTTGATAAAAGCAAAAATTTTATGATTCTTAATTGTGAAATAATTATTTGAAACGTCGTAAATTCTTAATGTGGCTTCCGTACGAATCTTTATTTCTTACGTACATAGTTTGGCGTCAATTTTTTTTATGTTTGTAGTTGATAAGCGCATTCGTCAGACAATATGTAAATAAATTAGATTTATTGTGTGTGGGCTGGAGTCAAAAAATACAAAGAAAAGTCGGAAAGATACACAAAAAGATATCATAGTACAAAGGCAGTCAAACAGATTATAAATATATTAAAAGTGACGAAAATAAACATAAATAACTATGAAAATGATAAAAGTAGTTTCGTATAAATAAATATAAAGAAATATGGTACATAGATACAAGTAAAACAGTGGGCCTTGACTTTATTTTGCTAATCAGACAAAAACTGTATCAAAAGCTACTAACGTTGTGACTTATTTATTACAATATTTGAGTTAGATCAATTATAAACAAGAAAGAACGCTGAAGTCGAGTATGCTCGACTGCAAGATACCCTGTACCCAATCTAAATGTACCTTAAGTTAGGTTCTATTTGACTGACATACCTCATTGAATTGGATTTTCATAGAAAAACTTAAAAACTCGGGTATATCTTTGAACGGGGATGTACCTAAAATTTTGTTGGGCCTACCCATATTGGTCTAATTCATTGGGACTATCATAGACATAATTTATACTAAATTTAAATTTTCTAGAATAAAAAACAATGACGTTTTATGTAAAAACCCAAAATTTTGGGGTAAATTTGTATGGGGGCTATACATAACTTAATATACCCTTTTATATATAACTTAATATACCCTTTTACCCATTGGGTACAGGGTATAAAAAGGTTCAATAATGAATAATATTGGGTATTGAAGTTACTAAATTGTCCCTTTTAAAAATATTGTAGTGTACATACATTCTTACAACTAAAATTTTTAGTCACTAACTTTTACTTCATAAGTTCAGTTCTTTTAGTTTACTGATTCAGTTGTATTGGGTAAAGTTTATCTCAACAAGCTAAAGACTAATTGTGGCTATTCGTACCATATTTCAACTTAAGAGTCACGTAATTGTTTTTGAATATTTGGGATTTCTGAGGTATTAGGGAAGTCACTTCCAACCGAGTTTCAGCAAATAAAGATTTTAAATCTGGGAAATTTTTTTGCTTTGGTTTCAATTAGCTCATATTTTCACGAGATATTTCGTTAAATACAACTATAAAATAGCATGTTATAAATTTGTTAAATAATATGGACATCCTTTTTTTAAATTACTACTAAGCAAAATCTCTAGTAAATCTCCTGTTTTGGTAAGTCGAACGAGAAGATTGCCGTCTTATGTCTTGGTAATCTTAATGGATGGAAAGAAATAGATGCCATATTCAAATTCAGCAACCCAAAAGTCATATGAAAAATATAGGCACCCTTTTAGGTCAGTCAAAACCCATCCGAACGATTTTTTTTCATTTACTCGTAATTGATATTTTGAATTACTAAAAGCGTCCATTCGAGATTTTGAAATTATTTTCGAAATACAAAATTTCTCAAAATTCTGTGACACCGAGACAAAAAAGTGTAGAGATTTCTCTGACACCCGATAATGATTTGTATTTTTGATTAAAAATTTAACTCAAAAATAATGATTACTAATGTCTGTAATCAGTAATTTACGGCTTCAATGTTAGAATTTTTACCAATATTATTAAGCTACCCTCCAGTACTAATTTTGGGGAGCAAAAAAAAATGTGAAAAATAAATAAATCAAAAACAAATTGTCCCTAACAACCCCACTCTTCTGAATAACCCCATTTAAATCTATCTACTTTACTCATTTCCAGGATATGCTTTCTCCTTCTTCTGTGTTTTTGTCTATAAAATACTACTTAAAACAGCTACAATTATTTTAGGTTCTTTTGTCATTTGATCGTAATAATTTTTATTTATTCTAGCAAATTTTGGGACAGCAATAAAATCAACACGTATAGTCTTAATTAGATTTATTACAAATTATTGAAAATTTATATTGCTTATATTATAATCTAAAATTATCCTAGTGGCTTTAATATATTATTGCATTCTCAATAGTTTAACAACACCAATGGAAAGGTTTATTCTGTAAAAATAATAATGCATTGTAAAATAAGGATTGTTTTTGTGAATTGGCAGATAAGTTTGTCTTTAACTCGATTTCATGGAACAACACAATTGTTAGTTCAATGCACAAAAATACAATGAAAAGTGAACTTATAGCATATGTGTGTATACCTCTGGTATTGACTTGTCTACTAAACAAAACGATGTATGTAGTAGCAAATATAATGCGCTTAGGGTAAAAACATACCACAAAATTCTCTCTTTATTCCACTCTTTTTCCCACTAAACTCGAATGGAACGCAAAAAGTTTCGTTTGAAAAATCGAAAAAAAAAAAAAACAACGTTAAACCTATTTGCATTTCTGTGAGGAAAATTGCATTCTAGAATATTATTTTTTTCCTATGAATTTTTCTATTATTCTTTACATACTCCACGTTAACAAGGAAAAGAATAGAAAGTCAACTTTAAAGTTGTTTTTTTATTATTTTTGTTGTTGATATTGAGTATGTGAGCTGTAAGAATAAAAATCAATTTACTGTGAACTTACATGTGTAAAAAAAAATAAAAGAAGCATGCAACGCGGCGTATGTGTTATATGAGCAAATATTATGTATACGCAACGTTTGGTACAATTAAAAAAACTTAAAGAGTTTAGAAATAAAGAAAAATTGAAAAAAAAAAAAAAAAAATAAAAATATAATTCCGGGGGTGTCACACAAAATCTCTTTTGTTTGTTTTTAAATTTCTCATTCACTGTATAGAATTCACAATTAGTTTTAACTAAAATTAAAATTACAAAAATATAGTGCACAGTAAATATTGTTTAAACTAATTGTGAATTATTTTTATGAGCGATTTAAAAACAAACTAAAGCGATTTTATATGACACCGCTGAATAAATAAATAAACAAAAATTTCAGTATTTTGAACTTCGCTTTAATAATTCGGTGCGCCTATTGGGCTCTTTACTTTTTACGTTTGGCATGGTAAGTATCTATAATAATCTTAAGTAAGCTGGAACTATTTTTATTTTGATTTTAATTAATCTTAACATAGATAATCTGGCTACCAATTGTCATCTATGTGCCGGCAATTGCCTTTAATCAGGGTAAGCGGTGCTCTACAGAAGTGTTTCGTTATATGCAAAACCATTTACAATATAAAATATTTTTCTATATAGTAACTGGAGTCAATATACACATCATAACGCCCATTGTTTGTATTATTTGTATCTTCTATACGACTGTGGTAAGTTAATTTGAATAGTAATATTCGAGACTCTTAAATGAAACAATTAAACCCATTTACAGGGTGGCTTGAAAGCCGTAGTCTGGACTGATGTTATACAGACAATAATTATGATTGGTGCTATATTTTTGGTTATTATCAAAGGCACTATTGACATAGGAGGCCTAGGTGTAGTGCTGCAACGTAATATGGACAGCGGACGCTTAGAATGGCCAACGTATGTCGCAAATCTAGATAAAAGCAAGAGTTCTCAACTTATTTCAACTTTTCCAAATTATCTTTCTTGTTTATTTTGTTTCAATAGAATTGGCCATAGTCACATGCGCGTTTGTAAGAGAACTCTACTTTAGCTTAAGCTGATTCTTCTTTCTTTTAATTAGGCAACCAATTTAATTTCAATAGAATGACATTCGATCCAACTGAACGCATTTCTATGTTTGGTATGCTTTTGGGCAACACACTTTATTACGTACAAGTTGTCTCCGGTAATCAGGTTATTGTACAACGCTACCTATCACTGCCAGGCATGAAACAAGTTAAATGGGCGGTCATCAGCTTTACAATAGGCGTAATACTGCTCACAGGTATCTGCGCCTACAATGGGCTACTTTTGTACGCAACCTATCATGATTGTGATCCACTAACGACAAAGGTAACATGCAGTGTTATGCCTTATGTTTCTTTGCACTTTAACATTTAAAAATTGTCTTTAGTTGGCCAAGGCAAAGGATCAATTAGTGCCGCTGCTCGTTATGGACATTCTAAGCGTATTTCCTGGAATGCCGGGCCTATTTGTTGCTGGTGTATTTAGCGCGGCGCTTAGTTCTCTTTCAACTGGCTTAAATTCGTTAGCGGCTGTTCTACTTGAGGATTATATAAAACCATTTAAAAAGGAACCACTTACGGAACGTCAAACTGCCATTATTATGCGTCTTTCGACGTTGCTAGTCGGCGCTTTATCAATTGCATTGGTTTTTGTTGTGGAACGCATGGGCACGCATGTTATGCAATTATGCATGACTTTGAGTTCGGTTACCCTTGGACCATTACTTGGCATGTTTCTAATTGGTTTACTGATGCCGCATATTAATGCAAAAGTTTGTATTTCACTTTGAACATAAAAAAAATGTTGGTTCTAATGAAGAAATTTGAAACTAATTGTTGACAATTTAAAAGTCACCGGAAGTCATATTATATTATTTATAAAATGGCCCAAAAGCCGATTGCTACAGAGCCTCCCACTATTTAACACTTTTCTGTTTGGTTGCCGCAAGAATAGAGAACAAGAAGATAAACACATTGTTTCATATTGAATATATTAGATTCGCCATTTTAAATATTTGAAATCTGACATCAGATTAACATTCAGCGATCCCAAAATCCTAGTTAAATTTTTAATTTTAGTCAAAAAGTTACATTTCTATACATATCATGTTTTCAAACGTCACGTCTGAAATTATGCTGCACATTAATAATGTATTATTTTAATCAAACCCATTTACCTATCTCTGAGTTGGATAATTAGCTCCTTTATTAAAAATCCTTGCACCTCTCTCTGATTTTGTTTGTTCCGTATTAATAAAGGGTGTCACAAAAATAATGCAATTAACGCAAATAATAACAAAATTCTATTGTGTTCTATCGTGTAACGCTTCATTTCTACTTGACCTAAACTTTTCAGCTGCAAATTCAACGTGCATTCTGGGACACCCATTTTTTGGTTTTTTTAATTTCCTTCTCAAAGATCTACCCCATATATAAATCTAATACATCACATTTATCCGACTCATCTTTTAAAAGTCACATCTGGGGTTAAAAGTTTAAAAAAAAAGCTTAATGAAATTTAAAAAGCTAGATTTATGGCTACAAACATTTAAATAATTTTTAAGCTTTTAGTTTTAAAAAAGCTAGATCTGGCTTTAAATAAGCAAAAATGGCTACATTGCTTTAGATACGTCACAACCAGTGATGTCATTTTCGCTTTTTTCTCTTTCACACTCATGAATGGCTGTCTGTACAGAAATTTAAAACAGTGACAGTATGTGAGAAAGATAAAAAAAGTGAAAATTGCATCACTCTCTTTCTTCTTCTTTTGTGCGCTGGTGTAATAATTTTCAATTTCATTTGACTATTTAAAATTTTTAGTTTCAAAATTCTGTCTTAGAACCGGCCTTTTTTTTCCTGCCGTCACCTTGGTGAATGGTATTTTATTAATAGCGTTGATTAATTCCAGAGCACAATCGCTGGTTGCGTTGGCGCTTTTGTTATAATGTCTTGGATTTGTATCAAAGCACAACTAGCCATCAACGACGGTGAATTAGTCTATGCAACTAAACCAACATCTATTGAGGGTTGTACTTATGATTTCGAATTGCCTCAAATGTCGCCTATAAATAGTACGCTGAATGAGTCGGTGTAAGTATGTCGAAGACTTAAGCGGAATGATTTTCTTATAACTTATTTCCGAAATAGTGAATACACTTTTGTGGAGCAAATTTATCGTATGTCTTTTATGTTTTACTGCGCTTCGGGCGTATTCTTCACAATTGTAATAGCAATTGGAAGTTCTTTTGTATTCGGCATAAATGACATCAACGATGTAGACATTGAACTGCTGGCACCCTGTATACGACGTTGGATCAAAAGTCCTACAACTGAATATTTTAGCGTCGAAACTGTCAAGGAAGCAACTGATGAAACTTTAATTATGAATATGATTAATTTTGAACAAACGAAAAAGAAACCTTAAAATATAAAAATAAATAAATTAAACAATTTGCTTGGTTTCTGTGATACTCGTAGCAGCCGTGTGTACTTTGATTTTCCAGTTGAATATATTTTGTGCAATAAAAAATTTCAATTTAATTAAATTTGACTTTATTTAAATAAATATTTTTATTTTTCTTTATAATTTTTTTTTGTTTGCACATTTGTTACTAACTTTTGCATTTTGCATTAAATTTGGTTTAACTTGTAACTACTTTTGTAATATTATTTTTGTAAATAAATTCTGTAATTCAATTTTTATGAAAATCTAAAGCACGCTTTTAGATATTCCTTTGATAAATATTTACAAACTATTCTTAGTATTTCGAAATGCGTTTTGATCGCGGCATACGCTCATTTGGCTCTATACTTTTTCTAATAGGCATGGTAAGTTGTATGAAATAAATGCGTCTTTGATTTGCCTGAGCTTGTGTTTTAAGTGGAGTTATTTTGCATAAAGTAGATATATGAGCAGGAAATCTCTAGAACCGTGAAATAAAATTTAATATTTTTTATAGGATGTTAAGAATTATTTAGAAGAAGAACTAGTTAACAAGTTTTCGGGCGAATAAACAAAAGTACTTAGGAAGGCATTCCCGAAACGATAATATGAATCAATTAATAAATCACCCTGGCGGTCCAGAGAACCGGGAAATCGAAAAACAGAGTATAGGAGCAGCTGCAGAGGTTTGACTGTTTTTGCATCACAGGCGTAACTCGCAAATACCCCAAAGTAGCGCTAAAAGCTATACATACAAAAATCTAACTCGACTTGGTCTAGTTATCAAGCTCAAAATAAGAATAACACTAGTTCCTCTTTTAATGAACGGTGACAGAATCACGTACTAGTTCTGTCATAAGCATATCTTTACCTGGGCCGAGGTAGTACAACTGCCTAGATAAAACAAGATCCTGAAGTAGAATATCGATAGGAATTTCACCATCTGTTGGTCTGATAAGAAACCCTGAAAATCTGAAGAGACATATTAGTATTAAATGGTATTGTAACAAGTCCTCTACTAATGAAGGTGCAGGTTTCGAGGTAGAAGGTCCTAGGACTCGATTCTGGGAGCTAATAGGAACTCGGGATGAGGTACATCAAGTGTGATAAAACAATCCTATCCGACAGTCAAGCAGCTTTAAAAGCAAGAGAGCAATAGGGTCAGCTATTGCATAGCGCCATCGGCGGTCACACGACGGCTGAGTTGGACCATACGTCAGACCAAACACAACTGAAATAAATTACAGAACAAGAGGAAGAGACTGCAGCACATAAAATTAACGAATGCGTGGCCATAGCCTGAAATAGGCACCTTAAACTAGAAAGCAAGAACAACAAATCCCAAAAATATTTTGAGTTTCACAACAAAATAGGTTTGATCAAATAGTGTGATCTATAAGACTATAGAAGCGGGGCGCACCCTAATCAAAACGGATGAATCTTAGATTCTAGATAGAGTTGGCTGAGGAGAAAACCCATATTCCCCACACAATTAGCATATAACTGCCGATTCGATGCCGAACGATTCTAGTAAAGACTCTTTAAATCTTTTGATACACAAACATTTTTCTAGTTGCTAGTCGCAGCAGAATGTTTTGAATACTGTGGAAGGGTATCACAATCGGCTATTGATAAAATTGTTAGTCGCGAAAAAATCGCATGGACCTTACTAATCAACGATTATGGACGGCTTTAGTCCATCTCATGCCATATCACCATAATCACAAAGGATTTTAGACCAATAAGCTTATCTTCTTGCTCTAAAAAAAGAACGTTAGAAAGCCTGATTGATTGATGATTAAATTACAGAAGCATCATTTAAACATCAGGCTGTAAGAGTAGCAACTTCGTAGACTCAAATTCATAGTGTCTTCTCCGAAAATTAAAGATTACTCTACCACTCACACAACTTTGAGAAAAAAAAAAACTTTCTTTTCTTCCGCAACAGGACTAATGTCATCAATATGTATGGATGGACATAAACTGGACGAAAGGGTAGATGAGATTAGGTATAGATTATTGAACGCTTTAGACATCCTAATCAATATAGCATATTCCAGGCAGATGAATTTTTTATCGATAAAGCCAGAAAACACCTGCGGTAACAATCTGAAAATGGTCGCTAGTTTACAATTTTTCAAATAGTCAAGCTACCCTAAAATCATTTGACAGTTTTAAAAACACGTCATAACCAGCCGAGGAGGTACAGCGGTGTACAGGGCCTTGAAAAATTAATGTTTGCCGTTATAAGTAGAACGTTTGAAAACAATCAGGACGATTGGTTTGGATAATCGGATCGGAATGAATTTGCGTGATGTGACTACCGTGTGACCACTTCAAATATCAATTAAAAATATTAAATTCGCAAAATAAATTACCAAATAGCTCAGGCAAATGAAAGGCATATTTACATTTAATATATACGTTAAATAGCTTATTTAAAGTTTATTTTAAGATACTCTGGTTGCCGATTGCCATATATGTGCCAGCAATTACGTTTATTCAAGGTACGCTTTATAGCTTAATACAAATAGTTTTTGCAGCCAGTCAGGCAAATTGTTTACTTAAAATTAACTCTTTCTATTTTGATAAAAAATATCTTTCAATCTGTGTGATTTTTCTTGGTGCTATTTGGCTTCTATTGAATTTTGTATACCATAGTAACCGGCATCAGTATACACGTAATTACGCCTATTGTATGCATTGTATGCACATTCTATACGTGTGTGGTAAGCTATTTTGCGACGTTATTAAGCCTTACGTAAGCTATTTAGTATAGATACTAACACAAACAATGTTAACACATCGACAGGGCGGCCTTAAAGCAGTTATCTGGACAGACGTTATACAGAGCTTTGTCATGTACGGTTCAATATTGGCTGTTTGCATTAAGGGCACCATGGACGTGGGTGGCTTTAGTGTTGTCTGGCAGCGCAACAACGAGAGTGGGCGTATAAATGCACCAGAGTTTGTGTTTTCATTGAATAGAGTTTTTTTTTTGTTTTTATTATGAATTTTTATTTTGTTCTTAGATGGACACTGGATCCGACAGTGCGTTTGTCTATGGCATGCGTATTCATTGGTGGCACTCTGCATAAGATACAATCATCGGCAGTGAATCAGATCTCTATACAACGTTTTCTATCACTTCCGAATTATAAGAAGGCGAAACAGACCATGTTGCTTTTTACAATACTCCTAACGTTTTTACTACTATGCTGCGCCTATATGGGTCTGGTTATCTATGCGGCCTACTATGACTGTGATCCGATTAGCACAAGGGTAATAGCGTTTTTTTTATGTTTCTTTTTTTTATATTATTTATCTCTAAAATGAAAAACTCTTAGTTAGCGCGTGCTAGTGATCAGCTGCCTACATTGTTCATGATGCGCACTTTGGGTGAGCTGCCAGGGCTGCCCGGACTTTTCGTTGCGGGCGTTTTCAGTGCTGCACTAAGTTCGTTATCGACTGGTCTTAATTCTTTAGCGTGCGTTATTTCACAGGATATGATTAATCCATTTATGAAGAAACCGCTCAGCGAACGACACACTGCAATTGTGCTGCGTTTAATTGTGATAATCTTTGGCGTTGGCTGCATTGGTTTGGTCATGGTTGTAGAGAAGCTGGGTATGGTCTTGCAATTGTCATCGATGACTGGCGCTGTCACAATGGGTCCCTTACTGGGCGTATACACTATGGGTGTTCTATGTCCCTGGATAAATGGCAAAGTAATTATTTAAAGTTTTTTTTTTTTTTGGTATTATTGCAACTTTAATTTCTTTTGTCTAAGAGCGTACTTTCAGGTTGTTTTGTTGCATTTGGCACACTTGCCTGGATCTGTACAAATGCGCAAATTCTTCAGATGAACGGTGAAATACGTTATAAGAAAATGCCTGTTACCGTTGAGGGTTGTACCTATGAGTTCGATAATGTCACCGCTTGGCATGGAATACATGATTATAAGTAATAAATTATTATATTTATTTTAATTGATTTAATTTCAATTTATATTTATTTTCTATTTTAGACCCTCGACCGCTGAGGAACGCAATATTTATCATCTTTCATTTCTTTGGTATTCAGCGCTAGGCTTTTTCATATCTGTGCTAGCTTCGTTTCTGTTTACGTTAATTTTTGGACGGAATGATCTCAAACAAATTGATCCTGCACTAATTGCACCATGCATGCGTCGATTCTTGCCGGAGAAACATTATCAAACGGTTGATCTGGAAGAACTTTTTTCGAAAAAAAGAATCGGATAAATTAAAGACTACAATGGATTTGGATTTGATTCAATCAAAATAAATAAATCAAAATGTTAATTAATGAATAAATTTCTGATCTAAAAAAAAAAAAAAAAAAACAATTGTCTTTGAATTTGTCATATCGTTGTCGTCTATACCAACTCTAATGCATATATACATAACTATAAATATATATTTATCATAAATAATATCATCTGTCATGCATACTCATTGTAAATATATCATTTTTAATGTCCTAACAATATTTTTTTCTTGCATTTCTTTTCAGTATTTCGAAAGACGTTTTGATTACCGCGTACGCATTTTTGGTTCAATACTTTTCGTTTTTATGGGAGTATGTATAATCTACAAAACAAATGAATTGCTAGGACTGATAAATATAATTTTTTTTTATTTTAGATTCTCTGGATGCCTATAAGTATTTATGTACCGGCTCTAACTTTTAATCAAGGTATAATAATTCGTAAATAAGATTGAATAGTTTTTCTATCTAAATATTAAAATCTTAGCACTAACTAAGTGAATCATTGATTCACCATAGATGTTTAACATGATGTTGGTAGAATAGGAAAAATTTAAAACTATGGCATCATGGGTTTTTAAAAATTGGAATTTGAAATTCAGTTACATTAACATCGAATATTTTGGCAAGGGGCCCATAGAGGAGCAATCTATCTAATGTATTTTTTTTGTTTCTTTATTACAGTTCCGTAGCAATAGGAATTTAGCACTTGAAATAAAAAATTAGATAAAGATCAAATCATATTTTAGATGTGTTTTTCAAAATTTTGAGTCGGGCCACTTGAGAACTCAAAGCTCGATTGAAATTTTTCAAACTTTTATTTGAATTCCGTAGAGGAACTTTCACATGTAAATAAATAATCGGAGAATATTATTGATGCCCATGGTCCCCTCCAGAGAACAGAAATGCATATTATGGATCCGTTCGATGCATTTGTAAAGGAAATGCTTAAACCTTTCAAAATTTATATGAAGATAGGTCTCCTCCAAAATATTTACCCCCTTTGCCCCCCACCCCCCCGAGCTTCTTTTACACCTTTATCTTGATTTTCACATACAAATTGCCTAGAACAAAAAAAAAAAAACTTAATTTTAAAATTTCATGTTATTATCATGAAATCGTTCTAAGTAAAACGCATTGCAACAGACAGACGGACAGACATACGGACATGGCTAAATCGATTCGTCTCAACGAGCTGATCAATAATATGTATCCTCTATGGGGTCTCCGATGCCTGCTTTATGGCGTTACAAACTTTCGGACAAATAAAATGAACAATTCAACAACATTTTTATACCCAAAGGGTAAAAGGGTAAATTAAGTTCGTGCGAATGTATGTAACAGACAGAAGGAGACTAGATAGACTCTATAAATTCTATATATTCTTGATCAGCATTGGAAGGGGAGTCGAACTAGCTATGTCTTTCTGCCTGTACGTCTGTCGTTCTGACCGTCCAACTGCCTGCCGTATTAGAGAAATTATCTCGGAGACTATAAGAGATAGGATCCATAGGATCTAGATCCATTTTAAGGGGTAGTTTAAATTATGTTTATGATAGTCCCAATAAAAAATATTCCAATATGGGTAGGATCAACAAAATTTTAGGTATAGCCTCCATTCAAATATACCCCATTTTTTAAGTTTTTGTATGAAAATTCAATACAATTCAATACAATGCAATGAATTTAAATAAACATAGTTGGATCGAAAAAAAAAATCGATGCTGAACAAAAATTTTTACCTTTAAAGGATCTAACTTAACTTTTAAAGTGTTTGACATGTAATGACATTGTCTCTGTTACACACATCTAAACAAATTATATATTATATAATTTTTTCCTTGTGACTCTGGTCGATTAAAGCCATTGTGTACTTAGAATTTTTCGGGGACTCCCAAAATCTGAATCTAGGGTCAAAATTGATTTTTCCCGCTTTTTCACTTTTTGGGCTACAACTTAGTAAATTAACGTGGTTTAGAAAGAAAAAAGTTGGACCTTTCTAACAGTATATATTATGACATTTCCGATGCTATCTGTGTTTATTTTGATTCCTATTAATTAAAAATTTAATTCAGAGCTCCCGAAAATAGCCCTTTTTCTTAAAGTAGTATCTTGTTGTTTAAGAAAATTATGTTAAATAATTTGTTTTGTTTATTTTTGCTTGTTTGTTTGCAGTTAGTGGCATCAATGTACACCATATTGTGCCGGTGGTCTGTATAATTTGCACGATTTATACCAGCATTGTAAGTAAACATATCTTTAGTTTCGTAAATTGTACTTTATGAAAACCCAAAACAATATTTGCAGGGCGGCATTAAGGGTGTCGTTTGGACTGATGTTATACAGGGTATCGTTATGATTGGCGCCATGGCGTTAGTTATAATGAAAGGTACCATAGATTTGGGCGGTTTAGGTGTCGTGCTACAAAGATCGCAAGAAGGACAGCGCTTGATAGTACCAGAGTAAGTTCAAGACGATTGATTAAATTTTCGCAAAATAGAAATCAAAATTTGATCTTTATTTATTTTTTTTAATTTTAAACTTTAAGAATGACATTCGATCCAAGAGCACGCATGGGTATTTTTGCGGTACTTGTCGGTGGTGCCTTCTTCAAGCTGCAAGCAAATTGCATAAATCAAACATGTGTGCAACGATTTTTGACGCTACCCGATATGAAATCCGTTAAGAAGGCATTAATCTGGAGTATGCTTGGGTTTTTACTAGTTATCGGCATGTGCATTTATATTGGTCTATTGGCATTTGCGCAGTATTATGATTGTGATCCGATTACGACTGGCGTAAGTTATTAAAATTGTATTAAAAAAGAAGGACGCCAGTGCTGACAATAGATTCGTTTTTTTTTGTTTCCAAATCAGTTGGCACGCGCCAAGGATCAAGTTATACCGTTATACGTTATGCAGACTGCTGGTGTCTATCCGGGTATTGTGGGTCTATTTGTTGCAGGTGTATTTAGTGCTGCACTGAGTTCACTTTCAACAGCATTAAATTCACTGTCTGCCGTTGTACTCAAGGACTTCGTTGAGCCGTATGCATCGAAGCCACTCACAGAGCGTCAGACTGCCTATGTTATGCGTTTTGTGGTTGTCTTTTTTGGACTTGTTTCGATGGCTTCGGTACATGTCGTCGAACATTTGGGCATGGTTATGCAGCTTTCTTCCTCTGTGGCAGGCATCACTTGCGGCCCGCTTTTGGGCGCTTTCTGCGTTGGCATGTTGCTGCCATTTGTCAATACAAACGTAATTGAGTATTTCTCTGCTAGTGTAACCATTTGTAACAATTTTTTTTTATTTTGTAGAGTCTTCTGACTGGCATTTCAACTGCTACAACCCTTACCGCATACATTGTAGCTCGTGCACAGATTGCCATTGCTAATGGTAACATGAAATTTCCAGGCCAACCTGTTTCAATTGAAAACTGTCCTTATGATTTCGATTTACCTGCCAACTGGAATGTTACGGAAAATGCGTAAGATTTTTTATTTCCTTTTATACCCGCCACACATAGTGTGAAGGGTATATTCAGTTTGTCTAAAAGTTTGTAACGCATTAAAGGAGACGTCGAAAACCTAATAAATTTTATATACTCTTGATCCTCGTTGAAGAATCGATTAAGCCATGTCCGTTTGTCTGTCCGTCTGACTGTATATTTCTATACATCTTTTCTTCGCAATGACTAAGTTAAATTCAAAATGAAAGTGACACGCCCATTTTTAGGTATGGCCCCCAAATTTTTGAATTTTTGTATAAAAATATGCATTATTTATGAATGTATTCTCTTCAAATCGGGTTAAATCGCTTCTCCAACCAATGTCAAAACCAAGGGGCCACGCCCATTATTAGCCCCTACTTACAGCCCATTTTAGATATTTCTCAAAAATGGAAAAATTCTAACAGCATCATATGTACACACCATGGATATAATAAGGATCGGGCCATTATAACATATAGCCCCCATCTAAAGATTCGGATTTTTTAAAGAAAATGTTTGTATGTTTTAGCTTAAAATTTGGTCCTATTATTTTGTCTAAACTTTGGTTGTATCGGACTATTAACTCCCCGACCAGATCTCCAAATTTTATCCTAAGCCACTGATGATAATAAATAAACTATTTCATGATTCGTGTGGAGGGTATATGAGCTCCGGTTCCACCGAAGTTAACGTTTTTCCCTTTTTTTTTTTTTTATAAAAATTTTAGACCCACAATGGAATATCAGGGTCTGCATCAGATCTCGTTTCTGTGGTATTGCACTATTGGAGCATGCGGCACTGTACTCTTCTCACTATTGGCTACGCTCTACTTTGGCAAACAGGATCCCAGCATGGTTGCACCTGAACTATTGTCGCCGTGTGTGCGCAAATTTTGGCAATCGCGTTATAAAAGTATTGCCACTACTGAAGATGAGAAAAATGAGAAACATTTGGAGAAATTCGATCCAATGGAAAAGGAACATCATATTAAAGATACAATTGATTCGATACCTTTAAAATCAAATGATTAATTATATCGTATATATTTATTTTTAGTTAAATATGAAAAATTACACTTAAAAAAATTTAGTATTTGTTGAGCATCATTGGCAATAAATTTTTTTGTTGTTGAACAAAAACCAAATTATTATAAATCGTTTAATGTTTTTTATTATCTTTTTTTTTTTAATTTATCTGGAAAATATTTCATTCAAACATTGTCATTTCTAACAAAATTGTTTTGTATCGTAGCTGTTTAGCTTATTTGGATAATATCACTATGCATAAATATAATAAAATGTTTTTTTTTTCTTTCTATTATTCTGGCTTCTTTCAGTATTTCGAAAGACGTTTCAGTCGACGTTTACGTTTATTTGGTGCGGCCTTTTTTGTTATGAAAGCGGTAAGTTTAAAGAATTTCATTTAAAATAAATATAGATTTTTATTATATTCTTTACTGTTTAATAGATCATTTGGTTACCAATAGCAATCTATGTACCAGCATTGACTTTTAACCAAGGCGAGTCGCATTATAAGACAAAAATCATTTTCGTTTGTACTAAGAAATTCTTCTATTTGTAGTTAGCGGAATTGGTGTACATACACTAACACCCGTGGTCATTGTTATATGTACATTCTATACGACTGTGGTAAGTTAAACAACTATTGAGATGGGTTGATCTTTTGGATCTTTGCAAAAAATAAAACAATGAAAACACCGAAGCTTCAATAACTTATGCAGAAGTGTAGCGTGGGTTTTTGGCATTCGGAGCCAATTATGTGTATGCCGACCCGGTGTCTCCAAACACACAAAAGAAAATTCCTATTGGAAGTGAATATATTCAAAAAATCTGTAGGATGTCGTAATTCCAGAAAAAAGGGTCGTTGAGAAGAGAGAAGACGCTACAAATAATTTTATAATGATCATATCTTTGAAGACAATATTCTACCATGTGAACTTGACGAACTCAATAATAACAAAACTATCACCGTGATTACACTATACTGGGTTTAGGTTAACTGTGAGACCCTAACGGAAATGGCTAGATCGACACGTCTTATCGAGCTGATCAAGAATATTTGTACGTTATGGGGTCTACGACGTCTCCTTCAGTGCGTTACAAAGTTTGCGACGAACTGCATACATTATGTATAAGTTTATTTTAGCCACTTATGATCATACAAACTATTCAAAATTCAATTTAAGTTCCACCCTCAGAATTGGCCAAATTATACAGATCTTTTAGTCTAACTTTCATTATACTCAATACCATGGAGCATCTTATAGACTGTCACTTCAGGTAATTCAAAGAAACAAATAACCCTCTTCATAAGAACCAATTCGCCTATATAAAAGGGAAATCAACGGTTGGCACTATGTGCCTTTCTGGATGTGGAAGGGGCATTCGACAATATTGGCTATGATTCAATCACGCATGCTCTCACACGTAGGGAAATAATAACCTCTCAATCCCGTGAGTAAGAGCTATGCTCGAACAACGAGTTATATCTTCTGCTCTCAGAGGTTTTATAGTAGGAATTAAAGCTACTAAGGGCTGTCCTCAAGGTGGTACTCTCTCCCCGTTACTCTGGTCCCTCGTTACTGATGTCTTACTAGCCGAGCTAAGTTCCATGAGTTACAATGTCAATAAGTACGCGAAGGACCTAGTCATAAAAGTTTCGGGGAAATATGGCCGGACGATATCCGTTGTGATGTGTTCAAAAAGATACAAACCTCACCTTAGTCCCGTTTATATCAACTCCACTCTGCTGGGTTCTTTCCGAATAAGGCATTTATCTGGCGATGGTCCTTGATAAACGGTTAAACTGGAATTCTCATCAGTGACTCTTCAGTGACTCTGTCTCTCAACACTGGCTACACCATCCTGGCCTTCGGCAGGCGAAGCAGCTTATTCTGCCAATTTTTCCTAAAACATGTCATACATTTCTCGACGAAGAACATTGTCAGACTCATCAAAGCAGCAGAAAATGTCCTTAGTCTCATAACCTAACCAAAATGGTCGGGGTGCAAAAGAGAGTATCCATTTTTCCTGCTTAGGAAGCCCGCCATGTTTGCATTCCGGCCTTAGTGCTGTGTGTAGACATTTAAAGACTTTATGCGCCTTCAACTTCGTTTTGACTAATTGCTTGTCTTGCGACCGCGAAAAAAATTATTAAAAATGAAAGGAAGATTGACCGATTAACACCTTAATGCCAAAATTCCTCTCTCTAAATTACGACACAAGAAATGTCTCACTTCTTAAGGTGGCCAGAAAAATAAAATCTGTTTTCTGTATTTCACGTGATTCGGAAAGGATCCAGATACCAACTTTAGCGGTCCTAACGTTTAACATCTCAATGGGTCAACTTTATGCCATGTCAACAACCTGCCCAGAATGGGTATTATGATGCGGATGTCATATAGAGTTTCCAACGGTATTTTTCGTGATGAAAATGAATCTGGGTTGATCCCGAAAAACCGCCCATTTTATAATATTTAATACCATTTTGTAAAAATAGGCATAAAGAAAAACATATTTAATTTTTAAAAACTTTTTAGGGTGGTATCAAAGGTGTAGTTTGGACCGATGTAATACAGAGTTTTGTTATGTATGGATCTCTAATTGTTCTTATGGTAAAGGGAACCATGGATGTGGGTGGCATTAGTGAAGTTTTGCGTATAAGTAAGGAAGGCGGACGTTTGAATTTTCCGGAGTAAGTAATATTTTTGAAATCAACACAAATTAAGCATTGCTAAATAATAATAATTGGTTTTAATTGTATGTAAAGACTTACTTTAGATCCAACGGTGCGCATGAGTGTCTTCTCGGTCTTTGTGGGTGGTACATTTCTTAAATTACAAAACACATCGATAACTCAGCCTACCATACAAAGATTTATGTCACTGCCATCGTTAAAGCATATCAAACAGTCACTAATTGTTTTTTCGATTGGATTGGTATTGCTGTATTGCGGCTGCATTTATGTGGGCCTTATCTGTTTTGCCACCTACCACGACTGCGATCCTATGTCGACAGGTGTAAGTATAAATTTTAGTTCGTATTATTTCCTATAAAATATTTTTGGATATTTTCAACAGTTGGCAAATCGTCGCGATCAATTAGTTCCACTTTTGGTAATGAATGTTTTGGGCGTCATTCCTGGTCTACCGGGTCTATTTATATCGGGCGTTTTTAGTGCTGCACTCAGTTCGCTTTCTACACTTTTGAATTCGCTGGCAGCGGTCATATTGGAGGATTTTGTGCGGCCACACATAAAGCGCCCCTTGACTCAAAAAACGACAGCTTTTGTAATGCGTGCTGTGGTCATTGTCTTCGGACTGACCTCCATTGGGCTGGTATATGTAGTCGAGAATATGGGTATGATGCTGCAGCTATCGGCTTCATTGCAATCGGTTCTATACGGACCGCTTTTAGGTATTTTTACAATGGGCATGTTGATGCCTTGGATTAATGAGAAGGTGAATTATTAAACTTTAAAGGAATAAATTTTTTTTTACATTTTTTTGATTTATTTTTCAGAGCGTATTCACTGGAAGTATTATTGCATTTGTTGCAATGGCTTATATCTGCTTCAGAGCCCAATACGAAAATGTAACCGGAGTTTTTCGTCACACCAAGCTGCCTGTTTCAGTTGAAAATTGCGATTATAGTTTTGATATGTCGCGTTACTTGAACTCGACTGCTGAATAGTAAGTACACTAAATGTGCCTATTTATATTTTTACAGTAAAAATTTTTAACGTTGCAGTCAACCTTCGCATGGCACATCGATACAACATATCTCCTTTTTATGGTACACAGCACTCGGAGCAATACTAAATATAATCGTTTCTCACTTGGCTACGCTTATTTTTGGACGCAATGATATCAGTGAAGTGGATGAGATATTACTTTCTCCCTGTGTGGTCAAATACTTTAAGAAAAAAGCTAAATATCAGAACGTCGAATTGGAAGAAAAAGTGATTGAGAAAGAAAAATTACAGGTTAATGAAAATTCAGATTAAAGGAGCCCTTTAATGTATAATGCTTTGAATCGGGTACTTTACAAGATAATCATCTAATGATAGATACTGCCAAATTGTTACTCTACTTAACTTCGAAAAAAAAAAAATGTTTATATGAATTGTAGTAAATATTCTGTTTAATTTGTTTTTCAATTTATTAATATTATTTTGCTTTCATTTGTTTGTTTTATGTATTGTATTTCTACTCATTTTAAGGCCACAAGTTACTTTTTAAAGCTAAATGTAAAATTTCAATAAATTAATTCCTAAAGAAATAATAACAAGAAAGAACGCTGATATTTAATTTGGATTATTGTATAATCCATACTAAATAAAAGCTCAAACATAACATATCAAATGAGTTATCATGGAAAAACTAAAATTTTGTATGGGAGATACCCTTAAAATCGGCTTAGGAGAGTTGTTATTTCGAAAATGGTGGCCCTAACTTTTAAAGTCTCCAAGATACTCGTTTTCATACGACAGTTGTCAGGGCGGATGGACAAACAGACAGACATATCTAAATCGACACGACTTTCAATGTTGATCAAGAATATATACAATATCATGCCTCCTTCTCTCGGTAAAATACATCTCACAAACTTAATATATTTTTCCCTTCGGGAAATACTTAACCTTCGGTTGAGCCGAAGCTTAAATAATCGTCATACTAATCTTTGAATAGTTTATGTATGTGTATGATTATCAGTGGCTATGGTAAAATTTAGAGAAGGCATGATGATGATTAACACCCATAATGGTCAAATAAAACCCAAGTATAGACACAATCTTGAAATTCATTAAATAAGTATATATATATGTAGTAAGTGCCACCGAAAACTGTTGACTTTGAGACGTATCTGCTGGTATGTCGGGTTATCTGCTCCATAAGAGTCGGTATTCGAAGATCTTGATGATGCGTTCCATGTACTCAGGCTGCAAACACAGTGCGCGCTGAGACGAAGATGAAGACGAAGCTGAAGACAAATTGCTTGCGTTGCGAGAAAGCTAATAGGTATACATAGTGCAAGACCGCTGCAATCAGCTCATCGGTACTCCACCGTTTCAAGCTGATTGATTGCGTTTCGTTTTTATCTTCGTCTTCGCATCCACTATGAACGACTTCGAGCGAATTCATATAAATCGTACTGCGCACTTTTTCAGCTTCAGCTACGTCTTCATCTTAGTCTCAGCGCGCACTGTGTTTGCAGTCTTAAAGTACTTGAACTCTTTAAATGCTGGACGTTACCGCAGAGCCCCAGTACAGTGGACGCTCACAAATTAAAACTCTCGGAAGTTAGAATCTTCTAGAAATTAGAACCAATGTTTTTATTGCATTGAACGCTCTGAAATTAGGACCGCGGTTCTAATTTGAGACCGTTTTTTTTTTATTTCTGGTGAATTTCTATTTTGTTTTGCCTTTTAACGAATTGTATATAAAAAGGGGATTCACCCAACTGCGTGTGTTTCGATTCGATTTGTGTATTTTTGTTAAAAGCACTCATATTCGGTCATTCACATGCAAACGTTTGACAAGCAGGCACATATTCGGGGATGAGAATTAAGTGAAAACAAGTTTAAAATGTCGAATAAGCGTAAGAAAAATAGTTTGTCGTTGGAAACTAAAGCAAAAATATTAAAACAACTCGATGAAGGAGTTCAAGCAAATCGTTTAGCCTTAGATTACAATGTGGCAAAATCTGCCATCAGTTATATAAAATCGAAAAAGGAGTTAATCTTGAATGCCGTATCAAATACATACCAGGAGGAAATAATAAATCCTTGCACAACGCCGAATATCCTGAAATGGAAACACGTCTTTATGAATGGTTTTTAAATCAACGGCAAAAGAAGTGAACTATGACTGGACTAGTGAAGTGTATCCCGATAAGGATGAAAAATCATTTTGTGCAAGCGATGGCTGGTTCACCAAATTTAAAAATCGACATGGCATTCGTTTTTTAAAAAATTTGTGGCGAAATACTGTCTAGTGATGTACTGGCGGTTGCGGTTTAAGCCTTTTTTTGCTCAATTATGGGTGAATAAAATATTATTTGTCTTCAACGTTGAAAACAAATTAATTTTAATTGAAATAACAATCCCTTCGAAGGATTTTTTAGCTGAAAAGAAGCCATTTATTGCCTTACATGACATTTCAAAAATGCATCCAGAAATTAAAACTTTTAAGAAATTAGAAACTGCTGAAAAATGTAACCTATCCTCACAACAAATCAACATACGCCCAAATGATCGGTTTGCATATGAGCGTGAATAAATTCAGTGAGCAAAAAAATATGCGCATATTGAGTGAATTTAACTCAGCAGTGACTTCGGATGCATATGCAAGTTTGATCGGTTGAGCCGAATGGCACGATTATTCGGCTATTTTTGTGTATGAACGTTTTTGCAATCACGCCTTGCCGTTCTCTGTAACACACCCACATCCGGTTCCTCAGAAGTTAAACGCGATCAGTGTAAACATACTGTTATATAAATAACCGTGCTGGGTGTAGACACCCCGATAAATATTATAAAACTAAAATAAATGAAAAAACTAAAAAATACAGTATCATCCGCATAAGTAGCATGCATTGTGTTGGGTGCAACTTGAATCAGTAAATCCGCTGCATACAGAGTGTACAAAAATGGTCTAACAAAAAAAATTGTACAGTTGCTTGAGGTACACTAGCCTTGATGCATCGAATACTCGTTGAAGCAAATAAGACTTGAGCAGAAGGTATTGTGCCGCTGGTAGAAGAGATATCAACTTGTAGAGTAAACCTTCATGCCAGACACGATCAAACACCTGTTACGCATCCAAGCAAACTGCTGAGCTTTGCTGCTTAATTTTCGAAACTTCAAGAGATTTCTGTAATACACAATGAACTTGTTCTTGCGTTCTTGTTGCCTAAATCCAAACTGATGGCCTGGAATTGCACCGTGAATAGCCAAAACAGACTACATTTAAGTCAAATATTTAAAAATGGAAGAAGACTTTTTATGGGGTATACATATTAGAAATGTTTTTATCTAATTTGGAGTGAATGCATTCATAAGTAAAAACTTTTTCATACAAAAACTAGAAAATAGACTCGACAGTACATTTGTATAGAAGCTATTCATAATAACGGGCGTTGAACCTTGATTTTGATATATGTATATAAACAGGCTGAATGAAGCGCGTAGAATTTAGCAGATGGACAGACAGGCGGACGGACATTTCTAGATCGATTCGTCTCGTAAAGCTTATCAATAATATAAAAATAGTCAAATACTCGTATGTCTCCTTTAATGCGTTACAAACGTTCTGACACACGAAAATTCCCGATTTGTAATAAATTAACAAAAAAAAAAAAAAAAAAATGTAAAAAAAATAAATAAATATGTTGCATACTTTTTGGCGTTTACAATTACAACATTGTAATCCTCTTATTAATAGGGTCGACCTCGTAAACAATATGATGAGGTTAAAAAAAGGATAGTTGATGATTAAAACGTTCTAGTCCAAAATAGTTTTTTTTTATTATACACTTTGATAAAAATACTTTCAGGTCTTTACCATGAGTCCATGAGGATACTCGTAAGGACTTATCGCTTGTAGCCATTTTCAGTACACTTGGCCCTCGCTTAACACGGGGGTTACGTTCCTAGAAATCCTCGTGTTAAGCGAAATCGTGTTAAGCGAAACATGGATTCAGTACAAAATAAGGGGTTACGTTCTCAAAATTCAAAATTGGCAGAAAAAAAATTTTTTATTATTCAAGTTTGGTCTGTTTTTATTAAGGTTTCATACATTTGTTCAAAATTAACCAAAAGTTATTATGTATATGCCTTTAATAAATGCATAACATTCATATTTTCCAAATTAAAAGTTCTTATTAAATAAAAAAAGGTTCTTATATAATTAATTAACATGTTAAACATGTTATAGAAACTTAAAAATGTTAAAAAAGTAAAGAGATCATATGTTTCAGTTCATATCAAATTTGAAATGCATTTGGTGGCATTTATAGTTAAAGCCAGTATGTTTCAACATGTTTTCTTTTTTGGTGGCTCCTTATCAAAAAAATCAGTCATTTTCGATTGTTTGGTGGCTTTTAAAGCTTCTTCATAGCACTCCTTATAAGGCAAAAGTATTTTTGCCAACTCTCTCTTAAACTTAAGTCGTCGTTCGATGACCGGATCTGAATTTAAGAAGCACGATTCCAAGCTGCTAGCATATGCGAATCCTTCTTGGAGTTTTTCTATCGTTAAACTAATCGGGTCGGTTTCTTCAGAGCTGCTGTCATCTGATTTCGCATTGTTTGCTTCATTCACAGCAATCTCAAGCAATGATTCGTCATTAATTTCTTCATCTTCAAACAACTCTTGCAAATCATCATTTGCCATGTCGTCGAAACCTTCGCCTTCAATCAAGTGAGCAAGGTCCAATATATCCTGGAATCCATGTTTTGGCACTTCTATTTCATGGCTTTTAACAACCTCTGGCCATAATTTCCTCCAGCATCTATTTAATGTTGACACCTTAATTTCTTTTAAAGATAAGTTTACCAACTCAAGGCTATCTTTAATAGAAAATTTCTTCCAAGCACTGGTTACATCGATGGAGTCAGTTTCAGTTGTATCCAAAATCCAGCGTATAGAGCGTCTGATGTAATATGTCTTGAACGTGTAAATTATACCCTGATCAATTGGCTGCAGAAGCTATGTTGTATTAGGTGGAAGAAATTTTATTTTGACATTCGGATGGGTTAAATCTTTTGGATGTCCTGGGGCATTGTCCAATAATAATAGTGCTTTAAAGTGTAAACTCTTTTTTCTAAAATATTTTTCAACCTCAGGTACAAAGCAATTCAAGAACCATTCTTTAAATAATTCTGCAGTTACCCAAGCTTTGGAATTTGCTTTCCAGTAAACGGGCAATTTGCTCTTGTCTATCCCTTTAAACGCACGGGGATTGAAAGACTTATAAACAAGCATTGGTTTTGCTTGAAAGTCGCCTGATGCATTACTACACAGCAAAAGTGTAAAATGATCTTTTTGTGCCTTAAAGCCGGGAGCTACTTTTTCATTCTTTGATAAAAAAGTTCGATTTGGCATTTTTTTCCAGCAAAGTCCAGTTTCATCCGCATTGAAAACCTGGTCGGGCAGGAATCCCTCTTCTTTAATGAACCCCTGAATCTCTTCTGGGTATGTGGTAGCAGCTCCATCATCGGCCGATGCCGCTTCGCCCTTAAATTTGAGGCTATGAATGGAGAACCTTTTTTTAAATTTCTCAAACCATCCATTACTGGCAACGAAATCTATGCTGGAAGAGGGCTCTCCATTTTGCTCGAGCAGTCCATAAATCCTGAGTGCCTTTTCCTGAATGATCCGCTGGCTTAAAGGGATCTTTTTTTCGTAGTTATCGTCAATCCAAATGCTAAGTGCCCTTTCCATTTTTTCCAAAATTGGTGCACGGGCTCTACTGGTAAATTTTGTAGATATGGATGACCCAATGCTTGCTGCACGTCGTATTTCAGTTGCATTCTTTTTGATAGTGCGAACTGTTGCCTCATTTAAATCAAGGCTTCTGGCAATTTCCGTGGCAGTTTGTCCATTGTCTAAGCGGTTTAGAATTTGTATTTTTTGTTCTATAGAAATGACTTTTCGTTTTAAAGTAGCTCTGTTGTTTTTTTCTGCCATTGTAAAAGCTGAAATTTATTTATTTTAATTATGTATTCACTTTTTAATTTAATCAAGCTGTACCTCCTTTTTTATTTACCACAAAATCTTTGACTTTTTTATTTACGCGTCTGCACAGCTCAAGTTTTTGCACCTACTAAAATACGCGTACATTTCACATATCAAATGTGGGATTCCCCTTTTCGACAAGCACCCCATGCGTATGACGCAAGCACAAAAGCACTTTCGCGTTAATCGACAGCAAAAAAAAATATATATCGATATTTTGTATTCGTGTAAGAAAGAGGTTTTGAGCGTGTTAAAAGGGGGGATGGGAGCAAATTTGTAACCGTGTAAGACCGGAGTTCAAAAAAGAGTGCTAAAAGAGTCCCGTGTTAAGCGAGGGCCAAGTGAACACGTCTATAACTTTCTTTTTTTCAGTACTTTTAGTTTCTGTATGATAGTCAATAATAAGCATGTACAGAAAATTTATAATAGTTAAGTTATATTAAGAAATTTATTGAATATTTATTAAATGTTGAGCCATACAAAACACCTTTTCAGCGTTTTTTTCAACCATTCTTTTTTTAGTTCAGGTTTTTTACCTTTCCTTCCAGTCAGAAATGGCTTTTTTTCTGACCAAAAATTGGCAGCACTGACTTCAACGCTTTTTTCTGCAAACCAATACAAAGCACACCTGTCTCATCAGTCATATACACACATTGAGTGGTTCGCGCATGTAGTAGTAGCTACTTTCTCTCTCAGCCGATTCGCTCATACCACCTGAGCAGCTTTTCGAGTGTTTAGTTTAGCCGCACGAGTACCCTACTAATTAGAGCACAGTTGATCTTACACGAACATTTGATTAGCATGACAACTTTCCATACGACAGCGCGCATGCTCGAGTTACTCATATGTGTAGCGTGCAATAATTTTCTCTCACTGCAAAACTCTGAGTTTATATATTGTGTTCGCTCAGTTTAAAAGATATTGAGCTGAAACTCGAATCGTAAGTTTTTCTCAATCCTATGGTGTTTGTATGTTAAAATTAGAGTGCCACGTCCAAATTAGAATGCCAGCCCCCATACGAACTTACCTCCCATTTCCAAATTATGCGCTTTAAATTGGGTAAACACATCTAATATCATCCTTAGTGCACTCCACCGATTTGATACGGATCGGGCGATTATATAGCCCTATACTTACTTCTCACTTTCTGATGTATAAACTTGACTTGTATCAGACAATCCATCACAACTCGAAGTTCTCTCTAAGCCATTGATGATTTAAGCTTCGGTTCCACCGAAGTTAACGTTTTTCCTTGTATTTATAATGCTATGGTGTACTTTGAGCCGTTTTCCTAATGTTGGCTATTAATTCTTATTGGTATGTTCTTCGAGGAAGCTGAAGAAATTCGAAATAAAATCTACAGAAAGTTTATGTTGACTACTCGTCACATCAGAGATATCATTCAAATTCCGAAACGGTGTCAGTTTCGTGTTATAAGAACAAAGCGGAATTGTTAAAATTTAAAAATTTGTGTTTATTTGACTGTCAAAAAATGTTGTCGTAATTGTATTGGAAAAATATTTTTTTTTTTTTTAATAAATGTTGTATTATTTTAAGCCAATAAATTTCATCAAAATTCCATAAAATTTCTTAAAATAAATAAATAGCTAACCAAACTGTTCTACACATTATGAACTATTTGTACAAAATTAAAAGATCACGCGAATTATAAGCGAAAGTTGAGCAGTGGTCAGGCACGTTATAACTCAGTTATGCTCAGTTTACGCATATAATTCGTCTGAATCTTCTCGGTCAGTTGACCTCAGGCATACGAACTATTTATATCTAAAGTACTGGGACCTGATTTGACATTTTTGCAGTGCACTCTACGTCGGGAGCTGCTGGTAGGTGAATGAGAATAACGCGAACGTGACGTATGAGACCGTAAGTGGTGTGAATTGGTTGCTTCTCCAAAACGTTGAGATGCCATCGAGTGTCGAATGTAATGCGGCGAATGACTTCGCAACGGCATCGTCGATCTTGAGTCTAATTTCGACCTGGAGAGGCATATATTTGGCAGACTTGCACTGCTAAAGCCACGCATAATTCTTCGACTACATTTTGGCGAGTGCGATTGTATGCCATGATGCGTCCTCGGGTACGTTTGCTTAAGACCGCAACAATCGCAATTGGGATTCTGTTCGGCGTTTATAGAGCTTTGCCACATCATATAACTTTGATAGGACATGTTTGATGGATTTCTTGAAGTTTGAGGTAATGTTGGCGTTGGATATTGCATAAGCGGCATGTTTCTATATGGATACGGTACATGCTGAAAATATGGATCTACTTCATTGTAATGCCGATAATAATGTTGTCGTTCCATTTGACAATTATGATCTCGGCTTTCTCTGTTACGCTTTTCATTTGCCTCTTTAAAAGATTGTTTTTCTTCAATAGTTTCGTGGTCGAATTGTTGTTCCTCTGTTTGACTTTGATGCTGTTGTTTTAATCGTTCGCTTTCTTTTTGTTGTTGTTTATCATCCTTCAGACTCACAATTGTATCTTCATCATTTCCTCCTTTACCTCGCGTCGGACTATGACATTTTTTGCCAACGACTCGATTGTAACGATAATATTGCTGCTGTCCATCGATAAGCAATTGTGTAATAAACTTGAATTGATTTATACTCGAATCATTTTGCTCAGATATCTCTGCAAAATAAATAAAGTAAAATAAAATAAAATTTTAAAACTTAGCCATACAGCCTCCCCATTTTCGAAATTTGTAATTTGCTTTTCAAATAAATTGTTATAATCTTATAATTCTAAAACAGTTTAAGCATATCAATGTAGGAGTTTCTGCATAATAGGTAGTCTTTGTCTAACTTGTGTTAAAAGGCCACAACTGGTTCGTGTGCGTAGATCCACATTATTATAAAGTGCACTTTTCTTGTCTCTTGTAGACGTCTCACATCCGATCTCGCAGAAACTATATTGTTATGCTTAAACTGTTTGAGAATTATAAGATTATTAAAATTTATTTAAAAAGTAAATTACATAGCCCAACATACATATATATGTGCAATGATCTGTTTACAAAACTAGATATATGTGACTATGGGATTAGTCCCAAACAAGTAGCTCTAGAGGGCGCCATTCTGGTCTGGCAGTTATAGTTGCTGTTTTTCTAGTGAGGTCTTTATGAGAGTTTTCCAGCAGGTCATTCGAACGCTTTTCGTCTAGCCTAGTTGGCGGAGTGATTTTTAATTGCAAAGATTACTGAACCCATTGGAATTGGGAGCCGTTTGCTTATCCCGAATATGTCGTTGTGCCCCGGAACCCACGAGTTAATAATGGAATCATGTTGCTCGACTGCATTTAGTCGCCTTCTACAGTCTTTAGCCAACTTTGATTAGGTGACGTGAGAATCTAAAGCCTTTATCGCTTTGGGTGGCTACCTATTTGCAATTTTATAACCTAAACATTAGTATCAAACATACAGATAAACGGACAGACAGATAAAAGTAGCTAGAAATATAGATTTGACTTTTTTGATTACAAATATACCAAAAATTGATAATACCTGTTGCAACTTTGTGGGTTTAATAATG
The DNA here is from genome assembly GCA_018903435.1 of Leucophenga varia. Classification (NCBI taxonomy): domain Eukaryota; kingdom Metazoa; phylum Arthropoda; class Insecta; order Diptera; family Drosophilidae; genus Leucophenga; species Leucophenga varia. The sequence continues at coordinate 203,599 of JAEIFJ010003004.1, read as the reverse complement.
ATACCGCCAATGACATCGCCAACTCGCAAAAATTTGGTGTAAGAAGTTATGAATTTAATTTCAGAACGAATAAGTTTCATTTAAACTTATTGTATAAATTCTGATCTAGTTTGCCGACTTGGCCAAGAACTCATGGAAATTAAAAGGCAGCTAATCGGTCAACATTTGGATTTTAAATTTAGTAGACAGTTCCATCTGGTGAATTAAAAAGTAACTTACTATCAAGTAGATCCAAATAAGTTTTACTAAGCAATGCTTCCGTGCGCACCATCTGCGCCGATAGACTTGTGATTTTCTCCATGGTCTGGTCAATATAATTGCCCAACATACTATGCACTGCCGACTAAAAAAGATTTTATAAAATAAATTAAAATTGTGCAAAAAAAAATACCGATAACAAAGTTTTTAAACCTGCACTGTTTCGAGCACATTGTCATGCACAATATTGAGAAAATCCGCACAGGAATCTTGTAATTGTTTACTTGGATCAACATTTTCATTCGATTTCAATTTAATATTATTGGAACTATTGCAATCATTAAAACTAACGTGATCCTTTTGTTGATACTCATGTCTTTCTTTGAAACTTTGGCGATCCTTTTGATCATTGCCGTTTCGGTTTTTTTTTTTGACATTTGCCATGAGCGCAATTGCATTTCGCTTGAGTTCCCAAAGATGAATTGACATCCTTTTTCATGTCATGCTTTTGACTGTTGGTAGACTCGAATGATATACCTGCTTTTATTCTGGATGATGTTCGCGATAATTTGTGTATTTTCTTTGTTGCTGGCTTCAGTTGATCAACTCCTTTACCACTACTACCATGGCTAGCACCTCTAAAACTGCAATTCATGCAGCGTGGGCTTGTTGAGCGACCCAACATTGATTTTCTTATCATTTTGGGTCTGCAGCTGCAGATTTTTGCTATATCCTTGGGATAATGTGTTGTCTTTACGCATAAGACATTCTCATTTGATTTCTTTCTGAAACAGTAATTCGGAAACATTTCGAAATTTAAATCAATTATCTTTTTCTCAAATTGTTTGAATTTATGTCCTTGTAAAGTTAAAGAAAAAGTTCGCTATCGAATTTTGATTAAAACGGGTAACGATTTTGATAAACAAAAAAATTGGCGACGGAAATTTTTCAATAAGATTTCGTTGTCGTGATGCATGTAAATTTTGATTACAATTTAAAGATTTGAGTATTTTTATTGTTTACATTAATATTTTAACAATATGATGTGGCTAGCTAAAATGGACTACTAGATTAAAATTTCTGGAATAAATCTGATTGTGAGATACATTGTAAGATTTTCATTCAATTATTTCCGATTTCAGTAAATTATCAATCGATTTGAGATAGTAGACATTATTTTGCGATTTCGATTACATGGAGCATGGCCGATAGTTGAGCGAGGTCATTTGCTGAGCCGTACGTACTGTCTGTGCATGTATGATGAAAAATTTTAGGTCTTAATATCGATCGACCGATGTGGATTGAAAAAACTATAAACATGTTCTACACATCCATTTAGATTAAATATTCGTTGATCGCTTGTAAAATCTCTGATGAATGCAGTGATACTTTTTTTGGGCAAATTTGGGCAATCTAATTTTGATAATGCAAACATTTCTCTCTTCTTTTTTTAAAATTAACTAAAAGAATAACAAATTCTCAATGGTAAAATTTTATCAATTTTTAATTTAACGAAATTATATTTTTTACGATACATTTAACGCAATTATGATTAGAAACCTAGCTACTTATTAGTCACCCTGTGTAACTAATTTCAATACAAGCGTGAATTTCTTAGGCTTCTAACACAGTGCGCGCTGAGACTAAGATGAAAACGAAGCTGAAAAAGTGCGCAGTACGATTTATATGAATCGGTGCAGTACTGAATTTGAAGCTGGATCGTTTGCTGTTTACCCGTAGTTGTTGTTATTTTTGTTTAGTCTAGGCGTCGAATGTCTTCAAATTTAGTTTTAATTTGTGTTTTGGCGGTCAGCACATGTAAAAAAATGTCAGTAAATAACGTGGAGCTAATTGCAGCGGTTTTTGCAAAATGCTGCTTATGGGACCAGCAAAATAAGCTCATTATACAAATGATAAAACTCGCTAAATTAATGCGATGAATTTTCCTTTTATTGCATTTTAATTAATATTTTAATTTAAAAATACAAACTTTCTTGTAAAATCAGCACATCATATGATGACGAATCCATTGCGACTAACATAAGAAAAACGCAACTAATTCGTCTAGCACTATGTACACCTATTAGCTTACTCGAAACGCAAGCAATTTGTCTCCAGTTTCGTCTTCGTCTCAGCGCACTGTGTTAGCAGCCTTATTCATAGTACAAAGCAATTTCAATCCCTCACACTTCCCTCATACAACAAAGCGATCACTAAATGTTTGACAATCGCTTGTGTTCTCATTTCCGGTTGTCCATGGTCACCCTGTGTAAGCTTTTACTGAGATTGTGAATCAGCTGTTTCTCAATATCAGTTTGTCGTTGCTTTCATTATGCTTAAATAAAATGTAGTCATAATTATTTTATATTTTTTTATACCCGTACGTTTGGTTTTCCCTTGTTTCAAACAAAACTAATATTTTATCTTAAGCTCATTATCTGTGTTGATTAAAAAAAAAAACAAATAATTAGTCATCAGTATGTACCACTCAAAATAAGATAAGCGTTTGCTTCGAGAAAATGGTCCAATGCACCGACAAAGAAATCTCTGGAAAGTCTTGTGGTAGAATCTGTAGATTTAATTAGGTATCCTAGACAACCATAAGAGGATATTTAGAGCTATTGTTAGACTCCCATTTAGGAGTGCAATTGATGCAAGCCAAAAACTCATAAAGCAACAACAACTACATACAACTCATATGGATACGAGCAGATTGTAAAGATAATGGACCTTTATCTCGATTATTAGATTTTCTTTATTTTAATTTGTGCGATACAGAGTGATGAAAAATTATTTTATTTATTATTTACATTTTAATTTTTAAAGCAATAAGAGTAAAAAAAAAAATTGCAATAAAAAAATTTAGTTAAAAAAAAATCGTATAAATAATAGTTTCCCCAGTTGAGGACTCAGTTCATAACTTGATTTAAACCAGAAGCGTTTAACATTTTGTGCAAAACGCTTGAAATAAAATAATTGTTTAATTTAAAATAAGTGAAAAAAAAAAATTCGTAATAGTTAAAATGAAAAAAGTAAAACTTTGGTTACTGATTTCTATTGCTACATTCCTGCACAGCATACAGGATACGCAGGCTGATTTGATTTATGATTCCATAAAGTATGCAATAAGTCAATGCGATGTGGTCAATGCCGGAACACTTAGTAAAGAAGAATATAATAATATTGGTAATGCGTACGATCAAATGTCCAATTCCATAAAGGATATAGAAACTTATAAAGAAAATAAAAAATACATGTTCGAAGCACATGAAAACGAGATACTTGATTTATTCGTAACCGATTTCTGCAACAATGCATTTGCTTTATATCGTAATATTTCCATCTTGGAAACATGCATAAGCTATGAGAATATAGAAAATTTCAACTACATATGGCGCCTAAGTAATGAACGATTAAACTTTTTATTGTTACCAAAATGGTGAGGAATTCAAACGTGCTATCAACGGACCCGGACCCAATTGTATGAAAAATAATGAAAAAGAATTCGTCAAATGCGGAGGAGACTATTTGTTCAATGTTCTGCGTCTGTATCTTAAAGCTCCAGTGGAATATATTCTGCCGTCCTGTCCACCGATTTCGTCAGAAGTAACAATAATATATTTCGAACAGAATGGCGCTGCATCTTTGATGTTCTCAAGCATTTTGTTGTTGTCATTGTCTTATTTGGTAATTCTATGACCGTTCTAACGCTATAATCTTATATTATACTATTTCAAACCATTTTTTATCGATAAATATTTACTTTCTTATTTTTGGTGTATGGTATATTTTTTAATGAAGTTTATAAAATAAAATAGTAATTTTGTGTTTTAAAAATCTCTCTAATTGTAGTATTTTGTTTTTCATGTTGGAGTGAGAAAAGAAAAAAATAAAAAAAGAAAAAAAAAAAGAAAAAGGCAGTACAGACACGCTGGTGTTATGCGGCAGTAATAGAGCCCATAATACCTATGTACATCCTCTGGGAAAGTGTTTTGATTCTAATAAACAAAAATTAATAAATGGTGCAATATTTAATTAAACATTATTCTTTACTTTGGGAGGGGGGGGGTTTAAAAAAAATTTTTAAAAAATGTGTGAAAAAAAAAAATAAAAAAAAATTCACCAAAAATTTGTTCTTTCTCTTCTATGTATAAAAGTAATTATCTGTAAAAAAAAGGAAAAAATTAAATTTTGGAGCCTCAATATACACCACAGATACAAATTTTGGAAACCCCTTGAATGCGTCAAAAATATTTATCTATTATCTTACAAAAAATGCCTTATATCGAGTCAGTAGGTTTACTTATTCTAAAGAAATGGGTTTTACGGTTTTAAGCCATCTCACAGTGATCCGACAGCCGGACAAAAGTCCATTCCTTAGAACAATTTTAAAATCAAAATTTTATTATGCACATGCTTTCTTGCAGTAATCAAAAAAAAATTTTAAACCAAGGTGGCTTTTTAAAAAATATTTAACTGCAAGTTATTGAATTTAAAAATAGAATTGTGGGCAGCACATACTTCATGTAAATGTTATATTTTTCTGTCTGAAACTAATTAATAGTATTTAATTATTTACCAAATAGTTTTTAAAAATAGAGAATTACATTTTTTAAGGAAAAATATATTAATTATCTTTAACTGTGCTAAAAAATCCTTATTTTAACATGAAAAATGCAAAATTTTTGCAAAACATAGGTTTCACAGATCATTAGTTTAGGCGGTCCACACCGGTCCACTTGAAATCAACATGAATGTTGTAGGTACGTATCTGAACTTTGAAATAAAACTGTAATTGGATGCGCAAACTTGCGCAATTTTAAATAAAACTAGTTTAAAAAAACACATTGTTTTTTTTTAATAAGTGTTTCGTTTTGAATTGAAAAAAAGACGAACAAATTTCAGACTGTCTTTTGAAAATTCAAACTTTCCTTTGTTTTTTGCAGACCTTTTTTGTTTTTTAATTTATTCTTTTATATCTGTCACTAGAGGTACGGGCATAATCTAAATGAAAATATTAACGAATATCTAAGAATTTATTGTACGTAAAATAGTTTTTTCTCATTATTCATTAGAAAATAAGTCAAATAAGTATTTCTATTTATCTCATTGTTAAAAATAATAAGTGTTTGTATTTATTTCATATTTTAAAAAATGTCGTCTAGTTTTAAAAAAAGGATTTATTTAATTTTTTGCGTTTTCTGAAAAAAAAGGTTTTGTGTTAAAAAATTACAATTACAAGATTATGTAATTGAGAAGCTTCAATACCATGATTGTGTCAAAGAATTAAAAGACCAGGTTTTGAAGCTTGTTAGTAATTTTTGTAAAGATATTTTTCGAAAATTAGAACGTTGCAACAGACATTGGGATCGTGTTTTAAATGAGAATAAATCTTGGTTAGATGAAAAAATTGAATTTCCATCTACTAAAGTTGAACCCAAACGAAAAACATCAATCGACAAATCTAAATTCTCTTCAATTGGCTCTGGTATTTCTACTAACGTAGGCCGCCCTGTTAAATCATTTGATGATGTTTGCGAACGTTCTAAAAAGACGTAAAGTAATGGATTTACGTAAATCAAGTGGGGCTGAATTGGCGTATGCTGCATCAATGAATTTACGCTTCAGAAGGTAACGTTGAAGGTGCAAATTTAGTGCGACACGTAGCACAAACTTCTTTTAAAATTGTTGAAGACATTCCTAAGCCTATTAAAACTTTTACCCCTTATACTAGCGATGAAGCTTTAGCTTTAATGGTGACTAACAAATTGACTAAACATCAATATCTTGATATTAGATCTGGTGCAAAAGAAAGAGGGATTGATCTATATCCTTCTTACCATAAAATTCTAGAAGCTAAGAAAAGGTGTTACCCTGACCACCTTACAGTAAGCTGAACACAGCGCAGAAATTCAGTTGCAATCGCTGCTTGACCATTTATCAAAACGTCTAGTTGAAATTGCAGAACCTTCTTTGATTGCTCTTCCTTCCGAATGTATCCCGAATTTGTTTTTAATTGTTAAGTGGGGGTTTTGACGGTAGTTCGGGACATTCAGCTTACAAACAGAAATCACTTGAAAGTTTTGATGACCCCTAAAATTTTTTCAAACTTCCCAAGTACCTATAGAACTGTACACACGAATGCCTAATACATCAGAGAAAATAATCGTGTGGAAAAATGATCGTCCGTCATCTTCTCGAACTTGTGTGCCAATTAGACTTCAGTTCATAAAAGAGAATTCTGAAGTTTCTTTAAAAGAAAGAGATTGGGCACAAAGCCAGATAGATAGTTTATTACCAAGCATAATTAAAAAAATTGAGTTAGCCATTTTTAATATTTTAAATCTCTTCCACTTCAAAAAAATAAAGTTGACAGTTTAAATTGTATTACGACTTTGGAGTCAGATTCGTTATCAGAGTCTCCAAAAACCCTAGATGACGAGTTTCAAAAAATTTAAAGAATTTGTTAGAAAATCAACAGCTATATTGGATCTGCAATCTGCAATTTGTAATTTTGTAAAATTAAGGTCTGATTCGTAACCAGAGACCCCAAAAACATCTAGATACCAAGTTTAAAAAAAATTTAAGAATTTTTTAGAAAATCAGCCGCCATATTGGATCTGCCATTTTGAATTTTTTTAAAACGAAGGTCAGATTCGTAATCAGCGACATCAAAAACCCGTGAGTGTACGTTTTCAGCCTAATTCGATGAGTTTCTGACTTTTGTCCGCCCTTTCCATCAGTCCGGACCACTGTGCATCTATAAATCCCAGCCCAAAATTTTTGAAATTACAATTTAGTGCTTACCACAATTATAAGACATGCTACAAATTTCTATTCCTTCCCTTGAATAATATTTGCTTTGGTGTGCTTGCAGCTGTATCACAATTATAATACACATAAAGAAGAGTTAAGTTTAAATGTTCTGGTTGAGATTTTGGTATATTTTATCATTGTTAATTTGTTGTTTGAGATTTTTCATCTAAATAAAATAAGGAGCAGGAAAAAGGATCCATTGTTGCCTTTTCAAAGTCAAGCTGAACAGTGAGCGAAATATAGATAAAGAAATCGGTCGCAATCGCAATGTAATTGTTTTTTTTTTTTAAGAAATGCTCAATCGAAAATCATTCATAAATGATCGCGACAAAACGCGTATCATCAGAAAAGCGAGAAATTCTAGTTTTCGGCTTGCTGCAATTTCAAGCACTTAAAATAAATGTGAACACATTGTAAGAGGTGATTTTAAAAGGTTTCTCGTTTAACCCCCGCCACAAAGCAATGAGGATCGATTTTACTCTTATTAACTTTCAAACAAGCAGAGAATATTATTTATTTTCCAAAAAAAACGTAATTTTTTCGAATGACAAATAGTTTTTATATCTATCGTCCAGATGGTTTTTTGACATTACTGGCGCTAACTAAGGAAGGTACCTCTTTGTTTCTCAAGGGAGGAAATGCGGTGGCGTTTCAGAAATAGTATGGGGTGCATTTAACTAGTTCAAAAAGCTCCAAAATGAATAGTACCGATTACATTCTGATACTGTCAATTTAATGGACTGGCTTACTTTTTTTACGCTTTAATTCAAAAGTGTATTATAATTTGATGTGGATGAAAACTAACCTTTTTCTTATTTTGTTAATAAAAATAGAAAAAGATTTTGTAATAAAAGGTAATAAAATATTTTTCTATTTTGTTATGAAATATGTTCATGTGGTTTTTATTTTAGTACACGCACGAGATATGAGCTGTACGAGCTAAATCTATACTATATATCAGGAACATCTAATATAAAATGCTGTCCTGGGCTGGTCACATGTGTCGGACGGATACTGAGCACCTCCGCCGCTGCGTTGAGAGGACCATATCTTGGAAGGCATCCGCAAGATCGATATCCCAAATTGGTATCGACTCGCTGGTACGAAGCGTATCTTGAAAATTTTATAAGAAAAACAAGGAAAACTTTAACTTCGGTGGTACCGAAGCTTATATACCCGTCACACGTATTTTAAAATTGTTAATGTGTTATCATCAGTGGCTTAAATAGAACTTCCAAGATTGGATTCGGCGGTGTCAATGGTCTGATGCAACTCACGTTGTGTGGGACCCATGCCAAAAAATGGGCGTGGCACCTTAGATTTGATATTAGATGATATTCAAAGTGTTTTTACCCAATTTGGAGTCAAAACATTTCTAAAAAATAACCATTTTCATACAAAAATTCGAAAATGGGCGGAAAGTTGGCATGGGGGATATACCTAAAAATGGTCTTGGCAAATTTAATTTGACATTGAATGACATTAGAAGTGTTTTTACCCAAATTGGAGTGAATATATGCATAAATAATAAATATTTTCATACCTAAAAATGGGCTTTAAACTTGATCTGGTCGTTGCCGACAAAAGCTTAAGTTTCAAATTTAGCTAAGTATCTCCAGTAGTCTCTGAGTAAATCGCGTTGAAATAAACAGACAGACAGACGTACATGTTAGATTGACTTTATGGGGTCTCCGGATGCATCCTTTAATGCGTTACAAACTTTCCGACAGACTGATAATACTCTTCATACTATGTGTGGCGGGTATAACAAAGTGTCTTATACTTGTGATAGTCACTGTATATCGTTAAGAAAGGTTTACTTTGGTTTTTGGTTGCCCCTCCCTAATATTTCAAATATTTTTTTATACCCAATTAAAAGATTCTAGATTTTCTCAGTTCCAAGTTATCTCTGATCTGGTTTTAAAGACCCCATTGAGCCTCCCAATACATTAATTTGAGTCTACAGAAAAAAGTAAACAAAAAATTGTGAACAACATTTTTTTTTTTATAATAGTTTAGTATGACGTTCTATTCCACATTAATGTTGTAAGCAATTTTGAATTCTATTCATTTTTTACAAACAACTCAAAGACACCGCTGAATAAGTTCAAAAATATGTTCATCACAGTCGTATACCGGAAATTGTAACAAACATTCCCATTGCATTATAAAACATTTGCCTTAAAAGCAATCAACAAAAATTAATTGCTAAAAGTTTTATGAATGAAGAAAATGTTGCATAATAAGGAAAACTTTTTTTTTTTTGTGGTTTAGTACTCTTCACTTTAAATATTTGAGATGAAAATAAAATACATCTAACTGCGAAGGGAACAAGAAATATTCCATTAGTTACCTTAGGACGTTTATTAGAACTCCTTTAGGAAACTATTCCAGTTTCGCTGACTTTCAATAGTTGAGTTTTGTACTTTGGACTTTTTTTTTGATATGTTTCGATGTTATGTGTATTGCTTATTTTCAATTGAAAGCTTCTAAATTTGAATCCATAAGTATAAATGTAAGTATAGAAGATTGGATCAAACGAATATATAATAATGTACATTTTATGGGTATCTACCACAACAAACTTCTCAACATATTAATACATGTTGTAGACTATGTGCGATTGGTATACAAAATGTATATAGCCACATCAGCAATGAATGAAAGTGCAATTTAGTACAAAAGTTTCTGCGGTTTCAACTCAGTACATCACTCAATAACAATGGAAATGTGCCAAAATAATGACGCAGTGGCCATTTCATTCCATTATACAAGTTGCGCTAATGGAATTTCAATTAGTCACTTTTAGAAGAGCAAAAGCAATAGAAAAGCAAGCACGAACAACTAAAATTAAAATTCGAAATGAATGATGGAATTCTACAGCGTTCCATAACAGCAACGCTTTCAACCAATTGTAAGAAACTTTCATTTAAATAACTAAAATCGTTGAAAGGATTTTATACTGTTTAATGAAGGATTATGTTGCTGATTAAATACATAGTTCCACAGAGCACATTATCAATGAGTCCAAATTTATGCTTTTCATAAGTGAGCAGCAAATCGGCGTAAATATTAAATTTGAATGCAGAGCATAACCGATACAAACTTCATTAAGCTCATTATCCTGTGGCAAAACTCACTCTCCGATCCGTAGAAAATTCACGAAATAAGTTCCTTTTGTAATTTCGTCGTGTAGTACCATTTGGAGGATGAGCGTTGATTCACAGTTTACATTAAATTATTTATTTTTCTTTTATTTCTTCACCTTTAAGAACTTTTGAGAATATTTGAAATAGGGTAATAAATGTTACTACATTTGGATCATATGAGCCATCTGCTACAAAAAAGTTATTTACATTACAATCATAAGTGGAAAGCGGACATTTTTCGTTTATGGGAAGTTTGTAACATACCAAAGGATATACTGAAGACAGCGCATTGTGATATAAACCTTACAAAAGATAGCTTTAAAAATTAGGTCAAATTTTATTTAACCCTTTTATTTTGTGACCCAAAAAATACTCGAATTTTGGCCGTCAAATTTAACACTTTCATTCGTTGTGTTTTCCCAATGTTTTAACGTTTTGTTTTCTACTGATAAAGTGGAAACATGGTCTCTATACACATATAATCCTTTAGGTAACATAATGAAGCTTAGGCTGCGTAAAGTGTTTTTAATCGGGAATAGCAAATAATAACAAACAAGCAGAAACGTAAACTTCGGTAGCACCGAAGCTCAAATACCCGCCACACGAAACTTTAATCATTTTCTTTAAAAAATAAAAACATGGATTGTGAGTTTGTATGGGTCTATATTCATAGGATAACAGTAGAAGTGATTTTACCCAGTTTGGAGTGAATATATCCATAAATAAGAACAATTTTCATATAAAACCTGAAAAATGGGCGCTATGTTTGTATTGGGGCAGTATCAAAATATGGGCGTGGCAATTTTTTAAACGAATTTGTAGTAAATCATAAATAATACCTATTTTCATACAAAAAATCGAAAAAAAAGTGATAAGTTTGTATGGGGGCTATATCTAAGAATGAGCGTGGCATCTTGGTTCTGACATACAAACTGCCTAGATGCACAAAAACTTAAGTTTAAAATTTCAGGTCAATATCTTTTAAACTTTCCGAGAAAAATGCATTACAACAGACAGACAGACATGGCTAAATCGATTCGTCTCGTCGAGCTGATCTATAATATATATATACTTTATGGGGTCTCCGATGCCTCCTTTAATGCGTAAGTGTGGCGGGTATAAAAACGTTGACCACGCAGTTTTTTTTTTTTTGATGTGACCGATTGCGAATGTCTTTAAAGACTTCAGGCAAACAAATGGAGAAGAATTGATCGTCTAAAAGTTGCTCAAGCGGAACTGTGGCCACATGATCCATTTCCTGAAAAATTAGGCGACCATTTGCTTCGCGCTACTTCGTACGCGAAAAACTTTCATTGGATTAAACTTGTCTTGTTTTGTGTCCGGCTCTTACACATATATCCATGATTCATCATTCATGGTCGAAGATAGAGTAACCCTCATAGAAAAACTTAATGGATTATAGAGTTAGTGTGCAAGATTTTCATGCAATATCACTTACTCTCACTCTTGAAAAAATTTAGCATCACTATTTTTACTTTCCTACTCTGATATAGGCCGTCAAGTGTGCACTTACAAACGGTTTTTCTCTAGACCCGTTTTAAGGAGTACCCCAATACAAATCTACCCCAAAATTTTGGGGTTTTTCATAAAACGTCATTGTTTTTTATTCTAGAAAATTTAAATTTAGTATAAATTATGTCTATGATAGTCCCAATAAAATATCCCAATATGGGTTGGACCAACAAAATTTTAGGTATAGCCCCCATACAAATTTACCCCAAAATTTTGGGTTTTTACATAAAAACGTCATTGTTTTTTATTCTAGAAAATTTGAATTTAGTATAAATTATGTCTATGATAGTCCCAATGAATCAGACCAATATGGGTAGGCCCAACAAAATTTTAGGTATAACCCCATTCAAAGATATACCCGATTTTTTAAGTTTTTCTATGAAAATCCATTTCAATGAGGTATGGTTGTCAAATAGAACCTAACTTAAGGTTCATAAAGATTGGGTACAGGGTATCTTGCAGTCGAGCATACTCGACTTCAGCGTTCTTTCTTGTTTTCTTCTTTTACTCGTTTACGTAAATTCTGATTTAATGAGTATTAAAGTTCTAATTCCACAGAAGTTAACATTCGCATATTGTGATTTTTTTTGTTGTTATTTCTCCCTTTTTTGTCTTTTGGGCATTTTGACAAATTGATGTCGACATTTTCTGTTCAATCTTAATTTTCTCTCTTGGAAGTAATTCTTTGTGTTTGCATCGTAAGTTTCTAGATGTGTGTCTGTGAGTTGTTATACTCGTACAATACAATATGCTATTCTGTTCTGTTTTATGTTTTATCTAAACACTTTTTAAGTGGATAAACAAATTTGCTAATCGTTAATTAATTCATTCATTCATTTGCCATTTACAAGTAAACTAAACACAGACAAAAACATTTTCCTTTGTTTTATTTCTCATCATTTCATTTATTTAATTCGCATTCCTTAAGTTATTTTCATATTTTTTGGCTTTCACAAAATAGAATCTTAAGAAATAAATATTTTTCAATAAGCTTAGACTAAATTGACTAAAAATTGTTTAGGCTTTTCAATATTTTATATTAGCATCAATACTTATGTATGTATGTGTATCTTTATAAATATTTTCTCAATTATGGACAAGCTTCACAACATTTTAAATTTACATTTTAATACATTAATAATTTGCTTAGATATTAAAAAAACGAACACTAAAATAACTTATTATCTAAATATATATTTTTTATTAATAACGAAGCACACAAGAGAAACCGATGTTTTGATAGCCTTAGCATTATTTTAAATATAACAGAAAACGCCTAATGTTGCTTAGCGAAGTTTTGTAAAAAAAATTTTAAACATTAATAATTTTTGAAATATCTACATTCACTTATCTAGTGGCTTCATGCAAAGCTATCAAAGCAGTAGGTGCACCCGCTAAGTTTTTGGAGACCAGCGACGAAGAATTGTCCAGATGAATGCACAAATTCTTGACAAAGAATTAACTAGTTAATGCATGCATAGAGGAATTTTATTGTTTTGTGACAAATTTTTAAGAAAGGAATCCACAGCAGAATAAGTCCGATTATCGATTTAATCCGTACACTACGCGAAATCGTAGAAAAAATAACTTAACTATGCGATCTATATTGGTGTTCCAGCACAGATTGTTCGCCTCAGTATTATGACGCTAACAAATTCGTAAATCTTTGTCAGGGTATAAAAGAATTTTACTGAATCCTTCGATATGCTGATATAGTAGGAAAAGGTCAACGTGCAGTCAGCAAGGCTTTCGCGGATGTTAAAACAGAGTCCCGTTCAATGGAACTAGCGGTGAATGAGAGCTAATCGAAATGCTTGGTATCCACCTGCAGACTATCAACACGACTTGTACAATCTGTGAGGATGTCAAAAATTTAACTTCGTTTTCTTAGGTATTTAAGTACCCAATGACAATGTATAATATCACTATGGAAATGAAACGAATAATAAACAAATGCAATAAAAAGTTCCCCTCCATAGACACAAAAATTATACTCTACAAGAAGCAGCTAGCTCCGGCCCTGCTACATAGTGTATAAGTATAAGATATGTCTAAAACGGATAAGTCAGCGTTCGCTCCCTTTGGAGAGAAAGATTTTTCGATAAATACGACCTTGGGTGCAGAAACTCCGCTGAAAAAAAGTGGATCGAATCAAAGGGGGATAATCAGTGCAAATGAACGTCCAGTGCCTCATCATAACTGTTTGTAAATTCGTTAAGTATCAGTCACACTAAATTCGAAACAACTTTGATTGCCATATAGATACGTATATGGCCATAAGGGGAGTAGATATATTTTCATTAAGAAAGTTGGGAGGGGTCAGTAATCAAAACACAACTAAATAGTTAAGTTGACGTACATTTATACATAAAATATTGTTTAATATAATTAAAATTTGGCCATCCGATCTCAACCAAAAAATTATACTGTAGGTGTTTTGATGTAATTTGGAGCAAAATTGTTTTGGAAACAAAATATTATTCATAGGACCATTTCTTATAGTGGGTGGTACTCATTGATTTTTACATTCAAAGTTAACAAGAAAGAAAGATAAACAGAGGTGGCTCAGAATAAAACATATTTTCAAACATATGTGGACAACGGAGATCAAGCCACCCCTTTGCAGCTTAAAAAGGAAAGAACGCACTTTGGAGGGACACAAAGAAAATAGGTCAAAATGCAATCTATTTTGCAAACGTTGACTACTTGACCTAGTTGCTGGGCACACAGAGAAAATGTAAACTTATATATACATAGTTTGGTAGTATTTTCTCCAATAGGTAATGGCCGTCAATTGGGTTTACTAGAGTTTTGCAGTAAAGTTCTGGCACGTTTAGGGGAGAATACAAAGATAGTAAGTTTTGCTTTCCTGCAGCTATTCAGATCTGACCATCTTTAATAGTGCCTGTAGAGGTGAAATGATTTTTAATGAGGGAGACCCTAGCACTCATTGCAATCTGTACACCGACTGGCTTCGATGCTCCTAATGATCCTTCCTTTGCCAGCAAATTGCCTTACTTGCTTCGATTTGAAAATGTGATTTCCCAGCGCTGCGGCCTTGCTGTCCGAAAATATAAAAACCGATCTGATCGGATCCGCAGCTGCAGAAGGAGTTTAGAAGAGACAATAAAATTCACCGTGAATTTGGACAAAACCGCATTGTGACCGAAGTTAAGTGATGACCTTAAGCCTTGCACTAATAATCAACTCTTTGATGTATATGGGACTAGGTAGTAGATACAGCATTGCGTTTAATGCATCGTAAGGACAGGCTCTAATTGACTCCATAGCCCCAACAAAAACTAAGCGAATAAATTGCGCAGCAAAAAGCGGTTAAACGGACATAGTCTGATCGACTGGGATCGTCAAGCTAATTAAGAATATATATCCTTAATAGGGTCTACGAAGATATCTTAAATGCAAACGCATATAGAAATGATTTAAAATAAAAACATACAAAAACAAGAAAGAACGCTGAAGTCGAGTATGCTCGACTGCAAGATACCCTGTACCCAATCTTTATTACCTAAAGTTAAGTTGTATCTTACTACCATACCTCATTGAATCGAATTTTTAATACAAAAATTTAAAAAATCGGGTATATCTTTGTATGGGGCTATAACTAAAATTTTGTTGGTCCCACCCATATTGGTCTATTTCATTGGGACTATCATAGGCATAATTTATATTAAATTTGAACTTCATAGAACAAAAAAAAAAAAAAAAACAATGACGTTTTTATGCAAAACTCAAAATTTTGGGGTACATTTGTATGGGGGGTACCCCTTAAAATGGGTCTAGAGCAAAACCGTTAAATTTCAAATATGATGGCCCTATTTCTTATAGCAGGACAACAGGACGGACAGACAGACATAGCTGGTTCGACTCCCCTTCCAATGCTGATCAAGAATATATATACTTTATAGGGTCTATCTAGCCTCCTTCTGCCTGTTACATACATTCGCACAAACTTAATATATCATTTTACCCTTTGGGTACAGGGTATAAAAAAACAGAACGCTAAACTCGAGTCGGCTCGACTGCAAGATACTCTGTACCCAATCTTTATGTACCTTAAATGAAGTCTATCCATACCATTTTATATATATGTATATGTTTTTTATACAAAACTCAAAAAATGGGGTAAATTTGTATGGAGGCTAGAAAATGAATCTTTGAAAATAAAATAAAAACTGGTTTTAGTATGGTGACCCTATCTATTATATAGTCTCCGAGATAATCGATTTCATATTGAAGACAGCATGATAAACGGACGGACAAATAGTTAGACAGACATAGCTAGATCGACTCTCCTATCAATGCTGATCAAGAATATATACACTTTATAGGGACTACCATGCATACATCTACCTGTCACATACATACATTTGCACAAACTTAATATTCAATATTTACTATTTAATATTCAACATCACTGTCAAAGATTCATTTACAAAAAATGTTTAAGAAACCATTAATTTTTGGCTGTCTTATAGTAAAATAGTTCACTACTCACATCAAGTAAAAATATTTTTCAAAAATATTTTTATTTTAAAAAAAACTTAAACAAATTAATCTTGAAGATAAATAAACACGATCTTATGATAACATATTAATTATGACTAAATACTCTAATCGAACCTAAAAATTAACATTTATTAACTATTTACAAAGATGATTTTAAAATTAGAGTTAACATCAGTCTGAAAGATAGAAAAATTATTACCTATATGTTAATTCAAGGAGCACATTTAAATTAGTATTTGCTTAAATATTTATAGAAGGGTCAAGGTTTTTGTTTTTTTAATCAGTTGATTAAATTAGAGTTTTATTATTAGTATTTTTTTTAATTTTACTTTCACAAATTCCGCACCAGTGTGCAGTGTATTATTTAGACAGGATATCGACCGTAGCTTTTACTTGTCGAAATTGGCTTTTGTTAGCAACAAAATAAATAGAGTACATAGCTTTTATATCTTATAGCTAATAGAATTTTTTTGTTTAGGAATATTAATGTAAATACAATAGATTGCATTGAATAGTGAAATTCGTAGTTGACTTAATACTTAAATCTATAATTTTGTTTTTTTTTTTCTATTTGGCAAATTTTTAGCAAACGTGTTCTTTATATATGACAACTGTTGACGGGTTTATTGTCAAGGCTCGTACACTTCTGCACTGTCTGAACTTGCGTCTAGAGAAACTCAGCGTCGCTGTACGATGTCGGTCCATACGCGAGAAACGTTGAACGCTTTCGCGTCGAATGCGCTAGCTATCATACCTCAGACATAGCGGGTGTATCTACCTTCGGACGCTCACAGATAATTACACGTGCTGTTGTCTTATTCGAGCGCCGGGATACGGTCAGCGAAGTGGTCAAGGTGCGCATGGAATCACAACTGTTATGCAAACGTCGACCCACTGTGTGGCAGCGATTCTGTGTGGAATTATTGCGATACGATTTACAGCAGCAGGTGAACCATTTAAATGGGGGAAAGCGACTGTTTGTTGAGAAAACAAAATAATAAACGTTAGTTTATAATATTAAAGATAATTTATTTAAAAACAAGGAAAAACGTTAACTTCGGTGGAACCGAAGCTTAAATACCCGTCAAACGAAATAGTATATGTTTGATGATCTGTGGTGTAGATAGAACTTCGAAATGGAATGGGTGGGAGTCAATGGTCTTATTTGAGCATCGAGAAATATGAAGTAATCAGCAATTACCCACATTTCACATTAGAGATCGGCACGGGAACGAAGGGAACGATTGTTAAAAATTTCAAAATGGGTGGGATTGAGATATTCTACTTAAATTATCTTACGCGAAACCCATGTCGAATTTGGCGATTCTGGCTTAAGTTACAAAAAGGATTACAGAAAAAATCCTAAATTTGGGGTAGTTTTGAGTGGCGCTACAACGTGGAATAATTATGAAAATTGTGTTAATACTAGTGATCTCCAGAGGCTACTACTGAATTTAACTTTTTGTCTCCGAGATAGTTGGTTTCATACGACAGATGAACGGACAGACGAGCAAAGCAATTTCAAATCAGCATACAGATGCTGATCACGAATAAATATACTTTAAGGGTTCTGGTAAGCCTCTTTCTGCCCTTGAAAAAAAACTTTTAAAAAGGACAGGACCCATGAGATCTTATTGAAAAATCCACGATGAGTGACAACTTTATTTCATAGTAAGTAGTTTGTCTTACAATATATTCGCTTTATATTATTGCTCATTCGAGAATAAATTATATTTAAAAATTTTTGTACCTACCTTAATGTTCGAAAGACCTGTGATGAAAATAGGCAATAGATTAGAGGATTTGCAGCCGAATTTAGTGGAGCTAGACTCTGTATGAAAGTCGCTATGGCAATATTTGTTTGCGTTTGCGGTATTTGTCCATAAACTTGCAGCAAATCGAAGATAATGTACGGCGACCAGCATACAATGAACAAAATAACAATGGTGAATGTCATTTTGACGGTTTTAACTTTGGCTCTTGGTATGATGCCACGTGAACTGGCGCGACGTGTTGGTGGATTGCCATAACCTGGTCGCTCTGGAAAACAAATTCAAATTTATTTTATTGTAAACTCTTCACTAACTTTGTAAAATGCAAATTCACCTGTCGGGACAAAAATTGATCCTTTGGCCCATATCGTTTTTACAATAATGGCATAACATGCAGAAATAATAAGCGCTGGTACAGCAAACAGTGTTATAGAAACTAGACTCATGTAGACCTGCCATGCCATGGGTGAGCCAAGATCAATCCAGCATTGTTTTTTGACCCTGTATTAGCTTTTCCTCATACAGTACAAGTATGGGTAAAGAGAAGAGTGCTGAGGTGAGCCAGGCGCCGGCGACCAGATGACGCGCGTTTCCCTGCAAAAATTGACAACAACAACAAATATTTTTGCAATTAAACTTTTAAAGAAGTCGATATGGCGACATGTGAATTCGTAAAGTTGTCATACAAACACACACACACACACATATGCACACACTTATATGTATATAAAGCAAAAAAGGTGGAAGAAGGACTTACATGACTTTGAGAAGTTCATTGGATGCGTTATCGCATCGTATCTGTCTATACTCATGGCCACAAGCACGTACGTAGATGAGTAGGTAACACAGACTTGTGAGAAGCGAATTACCTTGCAGGCTATGTTGCCCGCACGCCAGGATATCGTGATGCGCCAAATAATGTCGGTCAATACGCTAAGCAGACCAACGCAGAGATCTAAAAAAAAAAAAAAAAATTGGGTAAAAAAGAAAAAAAATGTGAGTTTAAGCGAAGGACAAATGCACGTGTCACAGCTTGAAATTACATTTAAACAAACTGCGGCGCGCACAGACACTGAACTGTATAAAACGTACAAAATGTCTTTTGTTGGCAGACAAAACGACCGGACAAAAAAAGGACAACGGATGACCAATGGCGTAGATAGTAATAAGAAAAAAACTCACCTGCTATTGCCAGCTGTTTTATGAAATAGTTCATTCGAGATTTTCGATTCTTATTGATGAACATCACAAACAGTACCGCTGAGTTGCCCAAAACTATTACTGTAAAAAGTATCCATAGCACAGTAAACTGTTCGGCCTGAAAGATGAAATATTTTTTTTTAAATTTTATTATAATTATTTAATGTATTAAAAAAATCGAATTAAGGCAAAGAAAACCACAGAATTCAAATAAAATTCATTAAATCGAAAGTAAGCTTCTAAGCTATAAATATCTTTTTCTTTTTCAATAGATAAAATATTTTAACCCTTTTCTTTTGTATATCAAATTCAATAAAAGCAAACAATGTGTTAAAACGGAAATAAGATAAATAAGTATATTATAAAAAGTTTGACATTCAACAGCTTTAAACAGTTTAAAGTCAAAGTTGTTCCTTTTTAAAGAATGCGTTTAAATATAGCATTGTGACGTCCCTTTCTGTTTTTTTAAAACTAAAAGTATCTAAATCTTGTCTGTATATAAAAAGTGTCTTAAAGTGTCAAAGGGAAAGGGGCAGAGGGTTTCTTTAAAATCGTCATAGACTAAAAAATAAATTAAAAAAAAAAAGAAAGTACTTAAAACTCAAGACTTTTAGAAGAAAAAATTAAATTTAAGTTCTCTTTTCATGTACATTTCCACTGGCATGGCACAGGACGTGCCAATGGAAGTTGATTATTCCTTAGGAGAGCTAACACAACTACAGCTTAAAAAAAAAAAAAAAAAAAAAAAAAAAAAAAAACATAAGTCCTGAGGCTTTACCATTTTGCAAAAATTTATCATTGTGCAAATCAGAGCAAATGGAATGCGAAATGCTCTCTCAAAAAGTAACCAATAATCTTGCACAGTGGAATAAATCGACAGAAAAATTGGTAAATGTAATAGTAAATATTAAACTAGAAAAATGTAATTTAAATTTTTTTATATGGTTAATAAATGTGTATAAATAATATTAATAAAAATATTTTGGGTTATAACATAATTTAAATTACGGAAGTGTATAGATTGTAAGTATTTGTTAAAATCATGGAACACGTAACGCCATCTATTGAACGTTTATATCATTTGAAAGGTACAGGTCTCACCTTTCAACCGCAGTTAACTTCATGTAAATTGGTTGACAGGTTAGAAAGTTACTCGCTTTTTAATGGCACTATGTTTTGTGCTTGTGTCGTAAAAAATGCTCGATCTGCTCGATAAGTCGAGTAGATCTAGCCATACCCCTATAATAATAATCTACGTCATTTGCTCAGTTTTGAAGAAATTAACCATAAATTTCGAAATTTAAGATTTTCTTAGGCCTTGGCAGCTTACACTGTTGACCAATTTTCATCATACAAATTTTAGTTAATTTTCAAGTTTTGATTATATATGCAAAAACAATGATATATACGAAACAGCTCGTTTAAATAAATAAATAAATTTTTATGTTAATCCATATTTTCGATTTTGAATTAGATTAGACATCTATAGTATTCAACCCAGGAACAAACCTGCCGCCCATTTTCAGGTTTTAATAATAAAAAGTTTTTATTTGTAAGAGATTTAAAGTTCTGGAATTTTTAGCTTATAGCCACCAAACAAAATCATTTTCCATTTTCTGTTTTTTTTTTTTTATACCCCCCCTCACATAGTGTGAAGAGTATATTCAGTTTGTCTGAAAGTTTGTAACGCATTGAAGGAGATTTCGTAGACCCCATGAAGTATATTTGTCTGTCCGCCTGTTTGTTTCTTCGCAACTTAGTCGGTCAGTTTAAAAGATATTAGGCTGAAATTCAGAACTTAAGCATTTCTTTCTAACGACTAAAGTGCCACCCCCATTTTAGGTATGTATAGGCCTTTTATGAACATTCCTCCCATTTTGTACTTTTTGTGTGCATATAAAAATTATTTATGAATGTATTTACTTCAAATTAGGTAAAAACACAAATAATATCATCCTATCCATACTGATATTATAAGGATCAGCCCACTATACCATATAGCCCACAAACAATGACACTACCCATTTTCTATTTTTTTTTTCATTTAATACAAATGCTGCGCACGAAGATCTATCCTTCGATCCAGTTAACTTTTTCTTGTTTATGAGTTATTTTGAAACATAGAACCTATCCTACTAATAATACTATCTACGTCACCTATGATCATATACAAACTTTTCGAATGTTTGTGGGACTTTGAGATTAAATTTTCGCAGAAACAGTCAGTCTTTGCTTAATGCTTAATGCAGATTTGTCAAAACATGTTCCAAGTATTTTTTGCCAAAAACTTTACGATGACTTGTTAGATCAGATTTGTCATGGGATAACCAGATCTTCTAATTTTGTAAGAGGTAAATGTCTTCGTCAACCCAGTCAACTAGACACATCAATTCCGGATTCGAAAATTTATGATGCGAAGATAATTCTGTGTATTTGCTAATGATTTTAAATCTCAGTCACAAAAAAAAAAATTGACATGATTCTTTTTTGGTTTATGTGGCTCAGCTCATCAAATCAAATCAATTTAACAATGCTCTTTGGCCCATAGTACACATTGTCTATGTTTGACACACATTTCATCTAGTGACGGGCATTTCTTCTTACCTTTTGAATCTCTCTAAGAAAATTTTTTGCTATGCGTACCAACAAAACATGTATTTTTTTGTTGGTTTCTAAACAACTTTTCATCATGTTGCGTAAACTGCCGCATAAATCAGACGAATCGTCAACTATCACGAATCACAAAGCAAAGGGCAGCTTTGTGGACAGCATGAAGGGGGTTTACTGTTGCATGACATGTACGTGTATGATGGAGCATAGAAGAATGTAGTCGTGTCGTGATATTCAACATTTTTGCTTAGACATGAGTAATAGAACGAAAGGGAGGAGGAGAGAGAGAGAGAGGCTGCTGAAATAGCACCTAAATGATTTCACACAAAAGGACAAACATTTCGCCAGGCTATAGAAAAAGTATCCTTCATACAATACTATTTTCCTTGCAACCAGATTTTTTCTTTGCTATTTATTTTCTTTTTTTTTTTTTCCGTTTAAATTACGCGTTACAGAAATGGTTCGTGGCATGTCGTCATTTATTTAAACGGAGTTTTATTTATTTCAAAGTTTTTCTAGCCTTCAGCTTTTGCGTCAAGCCTGTTTTTCATTAATGTCACAAGACAGATTGCTATTTCATTTACTACAATTTGCATCGTCTGTGCTCGTCCGCAAATAAATGACGAAAGATAATGTTATATTCATTTTTACTTAACATACATAACATAATAGTACATCAGTGACGACTCAAAAACCTCAGGACCACATTCTGGAAATATCCTTCTCACAAATATGGTGTACAAGTTTATTTTGTAATTGAAGCAGTAACTCTCGCAATTTTAAGCACATGTTTCTTTTGAAAAAATTTTTAAAACTACTAAATGTCATAAAGTGTATGTACGCTTTGGTTCTACTGCATTTAACGTGTTCTATTTTCTATTTATATGCTGCATCATTGTTCAATATCATATTTCACTTTTTATTTTTAGGTTTAGCTTTTTGCCTTGGTGTAAATATTTCATTTTTACATGTTTTGGCAAATTTATTCATTTTTGTTTTTGTCTATGTTAAATTTACAAAAGTGTTATTTAACTTAAAAATGTTAATTTTTGTATATTTTACTAGCTGAACTATCCGGCCTTGTTCGGGTCATGCCCATATAAAAAATTTAATTTGTCTAGTTCAATTATTTAGTTTGTTTATATGGTGCCACGCCCACCGGCCGTTTTTCCAACATATTATACATTTCGGGTTACAAAAGCTGTGACACGGAACTTTTAATTTAGACAGAAATAATACACATCTACAAAATTCCATTGAAATCGGTTGAGTTGTTTCGAAAATATTCATATTCGATTCTATGGGGCCCATCACCCCACTTAATGAAAGATAGTTTAAGTCCGACTCTTAGATCTACTGAGTATTCACACAAAATTTCATGGGAATCGGTCAAGCCGTTTCGGAGAAGTATTGTTAAAAACACTGTGACATGGGACTTTTACGGGGCCACACCCACCTCCCATTTTTGTTAACTTTACAGATCCTAGTTGCATGTACTACATACTGAATTCGATTTCTCTCAAATACTTTTTGAAATGCGATGAATTTTGAGGCCAAGCCCACCACCCATTTTCTAAAACGACAAATATCCTGTCTTTCAATTTTAACAGAAAAATACACATCTAAAATATTTAATTGAAATCGGTTGAGTTGTTTCGGAAATATTCAATGAATTTAGGGTAGATTCTATGGAGGCTACGCCCACCACCCCACTTGGGAATGGGAATGATAAATAGTTTTCGTCCGATTCTCAGACCTACTGAGCCGTTTCGGGAGAAGTATTAACAAACACGAGAATTTTATATATAAGACTAGTGGATACCCGGCGTGTGCTACTACGTTGTACAGGCGTTTCTCTTTCAGCTTTTTTTTCCATTTCGCAACTGCGATGTTTTGAGCAATTTCAGTTCTTTTTGATAGTATTTTTCACTATTTGTTTTTTTTTGTTTGCAGGCTAACTTAAAAATATACTAAAAAATACCACTTTTTTTATCGTACTCGAAAGTATATTGGTGAAAGTTACAGTCAGCTGTTTTTTGTTTTTTTTTTATTGTATGTTTTTTTGTTTACGTTCCGACTTGTAAATGAACCGAATGTGCCTAATGCACTATTTTAGTGGAATTTTAAGTTACTTGCATTGTTTTCTTTCAAATGTAACCGGTTTGACGGTTTCAACGTAAAGAGCGGACATAGAAACATTTTTACTATTTTGTATATATAGATTTATTTATTTTAAAAAAATTTATAAAACATTTTTTTGCTAAATATTTTTATTTTTTTTTTATAGCGAATATATTTATTTGCAATCTATCTTTAAAAGACAATCAGCAAGTTGTTTGAGTAAAGAACAGTTGACAATGCGTTGGCGAAGCCATTATGGATAAGGAATAAAGGGATGGGGATGGGTAAAGAAAATAAACAAAAAGTAAAAATAAGGGAGATCGAGCGGGTGAAGCCTTTTTATACTGGAGCTGTTGTCGAGTAGGTTGATGGCGAGTGTGTTGGTATGCATGTCGAGCCGATTTATATAAGAGGTGCTTAATCTTGTTATTTCTTGGTATACCCAAGGTACCCCGAGTTCCTCGTGTTTCTCTTTGTTGGTGTGGAACACGTGACCGTTTGACATAATCCTCAACGCCTTGTTTTGAAATATTTGAATAATAGAACAGTAACTCCTGCTGGCAGTACCCCAAATTGGGATACCGTAGGTCCATATTGGCTTTATAATTGCTTTATAGACTAAAAAGTTTGCTCATCAGCTTGAGAGGTGACCTTCGTCCGA
The DNA here is from genome assembly GCA_018903435.1 of Leucophenga varia. NCBI lineage: Eukaryota > Metazoa > Arthropoda > Insecta > Diptera > Drosophilidae > Leucophenga > Leucophenga varia. The sequence continues at coordinate 179,012 of JAEIFJ010003004.1, read as the reverse complement.
TAAGCCATAAATGTTTTTTTAACCTTTCATTGAGCTGTGCCTTTTTGGTGAGAAGGTGAGGACGCCAGGTTAACCTTCTGTCAAGACCCAAGCCCAGATACTTGGCTGTAGCGCTGCATGGAACTGTGGCTCCGTCAAGATGAACTTGGGGACAGTCACCTCTTCTTAAAGAAAAAGTCATTTGAGTGGACTTCTCAGGGTTCACTACAATGTTCCACCTCTTGAGCCAAGTAGAGAAGATGTCGAGTTGTCTTTGAAAGATTCCAGAAGCAACCTGTGGGAAAACGTCGGATGCCAAAAAAAACCGTGTCGTCTGCATACGTAGCGACCAGCAATTTGTTTTCCTCTATAATCGGTAAGTCGGCTGTATAGAGAGTGTAAAGGACTGGTCCTAGAACAGTTCCCTGAGGAACTTCGGCTCGAATATCTTTTATTTAGGAATTTTCTTCCCCACAAACTCCTGCGCTCAAGGTAGGACCTAATAAAGGTATAGTATGGAGCTGGTAGGATCGTCTTAAGTTTGTGAAGCAGACCAGCATCCCACACCCTGTCGAAGGCTTGCTTTACATCTAGAAAGACTGCCGAACAAAACATCTTCTCCTCAAATGATTCCAGAATCTTCTCGACTAACCTGTGGCACTGTTCCGGCGTGCCATGGCTTTCTCTGAAAACGAACTGGTGATCGGGGATCGAACCGGCCTCTTCCAGAAATGGCCGCATTCTACGCAGGAAAAGTCTCTTAACAACTTTGGAGAGCACCGACAGTAAACTTGGACGATATGAGGCGAGATTGGCTGCATTCTTCCCAGGTTTGCGTATGAGTATTATTTCGGCGCATTTCCACTGGGTGGGAAAGTGACCAAGCTGGAAGCATTTGTTGATGATGTTGACAAGTATCTGCAACCCAATTGGGAGCAACGCTTTGATGGCAGAAACATCAATATTGTCGTATCCAGGCGATGTAGACGATTTTAGATTGCCAATTTCGCTGATCACTTCATCCATCTCAACTACAGGGATAGGGGGTGACATTTGGCAGTTCACGTCAAGGAAGTTGAGAGTTTCCTCTACCTCAAGTTGGGAGCATCTGTCAAATGGAGAGAATGTTTCGTACAGGTGATCGGCGAAGGCTGTAGCTCTTTCTGCATCCGAGCGATACCAGAAACCATCAGCATTCTTAACAGGCTCCTTCCTCATAATACGTCTTTTGATGCCCCTTGGTTAGTTGCCACAGGTTGTGTTGGAGGTTGCTTGCAAAAACTTCTGCGAAGAACTGTTCCATGGACTGCTTGCGGAGACTCAATAGTATTTTCTTGAAATTCTAAGCGGCTCTATTATAGGCAGGTTTGTCCCTCGGGTTGCGAGAATTGTGCCAGACACGGGGAAAACGCCTTTCTCAGCAACCAGAGCTGCAACTTCCAGGAGACCAAAGGTTAATATCCCTGCGAGGGGGTGCTGTTACAGGAACTGCGGAGAGGAGTGGCAAACGAAACAGCGTTGTGAAAAAATGTGGAACGCTTCACGATTTTGCGTGTCATCCTTGCGCAGGGGCTAATTATTATCAACACAAATTACTGCCGTTGAAATTGTTAAATAATTTTTATCTTATTTTTTTTTTTTTTGTCTGTAAAATTGTATTTGCATAAAATTTGCATTTAACGCTTGAAATGACTTTTTAATTTAATTTTGTACAAGCAAACATCGAATACATTTTTTTTATTACTATTTATTTGTTGCTATTTTTTTGTTGCAAACGTTATAAAAACGTTGCTGCAGTAAAATAAATTTTGTATATTTTATTTGCACTATTTGCAACCGCTTTCACATTTAAATGGAAAAGATAGTGGATTTTGAGATAGTTTACTATATATCATGTGTTACCAGCCTTCACCATCACACAAAGCAATAAAAAAAAAATGTAACTCTCAACAACTATTTTTTATCTATTTGTTGATTATTGCACCATAAAATGAATAACTACTTTTACACAAGCAAATAATTGTGTTCATCATCATCATTTTAGTCATCTGTACAAAATTTCTTTAACGAAAAGTATATACGTTTGTACATTAGGGTGGGTTAATTTGACGAGTCCAAAAAAATGTGAAAGTAATTTTTCTGATATTCTTTCTACATTTTCCCAATGAACCATAGGTCAAAAGTCATTTGTGGCCTTCCACATTACCAGGTTAAAAATACCTTTAAATATTTATAAAAAAAATATACCATTTTCTAGCAGGGCTTTCACCTATATCATGTATTTTGTAAAAAATCCAAAAAAGTCTTTATAAAGATTAGATACTCGTATAATTCATTTAAAAAGGCATTTTCTTCCTTTACACAATGATATGCTATTTTTGGAATTTTTAAATGGTAAGATGCTTTGAAATATAAACAAGCTACATCGACTTTCCAGTACTCGAAATCAGGAATGGATAGCTTTATATTGTTGAACTGCACATCGTTTGGATTTACGTTCCTTATATACGCTTGGTCGCGAAAAAAAAATTTTACCACCCTAATGCACACACAATTTATATGTGTGTTAAGTGTATTAAAGCTTTGGTTTCGGATATGTTTAATGTTTTTGTTCATTCTTAAAATGTTTGGTGATACATTTTTATGGAGGTCAAATGCAATATCAAAAAAACTACATAAGTGTTCGAAAAACTTTTAAATCGTTTTCTAGTAAATTTGTCAACTACGTACAGCCAATTTACATGTACAAATTTTTATGTTTTTTTTTTAGATTTAACAAACATTTGAAATGTGTTGTTTTTAGTTTTGTTTGCCGCGACAAAAGTTTCTGGAATTGTTTGAATTACACTTGTCAAATTTTATACCTTCGCTTATCTACACAATGTATTAGATGGGGTTTCCCCACTCCCTGAAACTTTTTCGGAAACCACCAAAATGAAAAAAATTGTTTCATTAACAATTTACTTATCGCATTAAATGTTTGTATTATCTACAGCTGATCATACTCTTCCCCAATAAAAAGATAATTTAAAGCACCATGCTACACATTTACATATCAAATAGATTGTCAATTCAGGCAAACATAACGTGGCACACCCACTACAAGATCCCAATGAAAGCTTTGTTATTTTTTAAAATTCAAGAATTTTTATTTTTAAAATTCAAGAATTTTTTTTTTTTTTTAATTTGCCTTTTTAGTGGTGGATGCGTCACTTATTCTTCGACAGCACAGTGAGAGGAATCGATTTGTCCATGCTCATTTGTCTGTCTTTCAAATATGGTTAATATTGGAAATTTATTTTTCGCATACAAAATGGTCGTGACCGAGGAAACCTTATGTTTAAATATAAATTTTAGGTTTAAATACTCTTAAAAACCTCTTAAAAGCCTCTACATATGTATAAGTTCGGCCTAAGAACAAATTCATATTCCATTTTTAAAATTTAAGTAAAACTCTTTGCACTATAAAGAAAAAATGTTTTGTTTGTGTCAGCGCCAAAAGGTACCTTACGATGTCAATTAATTTTTCCGCGAAATGTAATTTAAATTGCGTTTAAAAATGTAAAATTATAAAAAAAAAAAAAAATTTCTTATTAATATTTTGCATTTATTAACTTTTTATAACAAAGTGCAACGCACAAAAAACCGCATCAAAAAGCCGGAAATATGTCAAAGCAACGACAAAAATGATAAAAAAAGAATATTGCGTAGAAGCAACTTTTGTGAGTTAAAACAATGAAAATCTTTAACTTTAATAGAACCGAAGCTCAAATACATGTCACACGATATTTTGGAACAATTTGCAATGCAATTTAGGTAATAAATTTATAGTGGTTTCGTTTTACAGACGGACATGGCTATTTAGCCTAATAGCGTCTACGGTGCCCTCTGAAATGCGTTACAAACTATCCGTTTATCTTGTATGTCGTATATAAAAAAGTCTAATAAAACTCAGCGTCACGTTATTTCATTAAAGCAGCAGCGTGAGCTGCAGTTAGCTGCTGATATTTTATTTTTATATCCGACACATATGTATATAGTATTACGAAATTATTCTTTAATATCGTCGGGAGTTTGCAAAGAAGACATTTGGGTGCTACACATACTTGAATCAATTGTACTTTGAAAGAAGGACATTTTTAGATATTTATAGTATCTGATTCAATAAGCAAACCGCTTTTTAAATATTTGTTACTCTCAGAGCCCTTATCCGAAGTGAAAGACTGGATTTTTTTAGTCAGGGTAGGAATGAGCTAAATTAAATTGTTAAATTGTAACGCTTGGTTTTTATAGATAATTTTTAAACACGTATCTACCAACTTTAACATACAACCTCAAATATAAGTCTCAACATACATTGTACATTGGTGCAGATTGAAATTTTTAAGACCATCTTATAATTTATATAAAACAAGAAAAAAAGTTAACTTCGGTAGAACCGAAGCTTAAATACCCGTCACACGAATCATTAAAGAGTTTATGTGTAATCATCAGTGGTCACCCAAGTTTACACACAATATTAATTTCAAATTTCGAGCTAAAAATGGGCGTGGCACCATGATATTGGAAGAGTTTTTACCCAATAAAGAGTAAATACATGAATAAATAATAACCATTTTCATACAAGAATTCGAAAATGGGCGGAAAGTTTGTTTGGGGACTATACCAAAAAATAGGCGTGGCACATCTGATTTGACATTGGATGACATTATAATGTTTTTAGCCAAATTGGAGTGAATATATGCATAAATAATTAGTATTTTTATACAAAAATCGGAAAAAACGAAAAGTTTATATGGGGGCTATGCCTAAAAGAGGGCGTTGCATCTTGATTTTAACACTGGATGACAAAAGAAATGTTTTTACCCAATTGGGAGCGAATACATTCATAAATAATTAGTATTTTTATACAAAAATCCAAAAAAAATCGATAAGTTTGTATGGAGGCTATACCTAAAATTGGGCTTGGCACTCTCATTCTCGAACTTAATATAGTCGTTGCCGAGAAAAGCTTAAGTTCCAAATTTCAGCTTAATATCTTTATATCTTCAACAAAAAAGATGCCTAGAAATATACAGACAGACAGACAGACAGACAGACGGACATGGCTCGATTCGTCTCGTCGAGCTGATCAAGAATATATATACTTTATGGGGTCTACGACGTCTCCTTCAATGCGTTACAAACTTTCAGATAAACTGAATATACCTATGTGTGGCGGGTATAAAAATATTTATTTGATTTTTATACCCGTTACACATTGTGTAAACGGGTATATTCAGTTTGTTCAAAAGTTTTTAACGCATTGAAGGATGCACTGCAGACCCACAAAGTATAATATATATTCTTGATCAGCTCGATGAGACGAATCGATCTAATGTCCGTCTGTCTGTCCATCTGTCCGTCTGTTTGTTGCTATGCGATTTATTCGATGAAGATATAAAGATATTGGGCTGAAATTTTAAACTTAAGCTTTTCTCGGCAACGACTAGGTTAAGTTCGAAAATGAGAGTGCCACGCCCATTTTTAGGTATAGCCCCCATACAAACTTATCGATTTTTTTCGATTTTTTGTTTAAAAATAGTAATTATTTATGAATGTACTCCCCCCTTGGCCCCATTGGGTAAAAACATTTCTTTGTCATCCAGGGTCAAACCATGTAACGGGTATTTCAGCTTCGGTTCCACCGAAGTTAACGTTTTTCCTTGTTTTTTTAAAATTTATTATTCCGCTTCTTGACTTTTATATGTACGTGCGTATATATTTAGATACTTCTCTCAATTCACGTAGTACCTTTTTTGTAATAGTCTGAGATGTTGGTGGATGACATTGATGGGCACACATTGATTGACAGTTACTTGACATATTAGAATTCTTGCACGCACGCTTCCAACGCAATAATATATGAATTACTCAGCCCACTATGAGGGAGGACTCTACTCAACGCTTGTGCTGGTACATGGGAGCATGTTCAGATTTGTGCATTGCACATTTCATGCATAATCAACACCTAAAAATTTTGTTCTTTTTTTTTTTTTTTTTGATGTCACAACGTGCTCATGTTTGTGCTTTCACTTTTGGCGCATTTTTATGCTTTCCTTCTTAGAAGAGGAGCAGAAGAATTTTCCTTGTAGCTGTTATGTATATCGTATGTATTTATATACTTAGATTTGCTTTATTTAAAAGTTAATAGCGAATCGTTGTAAATGTTGCACATGAAATGTCACACGCACAACATGCCATGCTATGCCACATATCACATCTCCTCTGCTCTCTTCTCGTCTCTCGAACATTCTATGCGTTCCGCTAGTCATTCTCCTTGGTACGTGCACTACAAAGGCCGTAATATGGATAGAAGAAGAGCGTACTATATGTATGTGGAAGTATCTTTTCAAATGTATCATTGTGTGAGTATTTTTGTGTGTGTCACGTTTTCGATACAAATTTTTGCTTTTGCTGTAAGTGCTTTCTAAATGCATTTTCATTGCGTTCGTAAGCATTGCGTAATTTGAGATTTTATTTTTCCATAAAAATAGATCTTAAATTTTTGCGAAATGTTGCAGTTTAGTCTTAATTATATTGTAATTCGGAGTCAAAGAATTGATAATATATTTTGAAAAACTTCGATTAAATAAAATTGTTACACAAAATCATTGTACATATTAACTAGACCTCTGCATCGGTTTTGTTGAAAATCGAGTAACCCAGAATCGCAATCGTAACTATCCGATTTAAAATTGCAATGGGATCAACCGACTGTATATACATAAGTATTGAGAGTAATAGGAATATTAGATTTGCAGATCAGGTCATCTACGTTCTTTCGCATGTTTGTCAATTTTAAAAATTGTTTCTTACTTTAGATTCGAATGTATAATTCTGAAAATAAATATGAAAATTCTCTGTAAGGCAAAGTCAAACTTTTGAGAACAAAATAGTCGAAAGACTGATCGATCTACTGGGACTATTTATTAATTTTTGCGATTTGTCTATAAACTTCTTGATCCCGTCCGAAAAGAAATTTTCCGGAAACTTTGCCAAACACTCCTCCGCGGCGTTGATGATTTCCTTGCGTGGAAGCGTTCATTGATTTTACCCATGGTTGCGATTCTCTCGTTCGCCGGCGGATTGTCTTGCAAAAACAAAAATTTTTCGGTCATGTGAGGTCCTTTTGCATCGCTCCAATAATGCACGGTAATACTTGAGGTAGTCGAAAAGTATTCCATGACAAACCCAGAAATCCGACCCCATATAGGGCTGTGTGATTGTTGGAAATAATCGATTGTGGATGATTGTAAGATTAATCGATTATTGGTGATTAATCATGATTAGCACAAAATATTTTTTTGATATAAGGTTTTAAGAATATTGTTTTTCATGATCATCGTTTCAATGTAAAAAAACTTACAAAGTGAAGACCTTTTTTTATACCCGTCACATATAGTGTGAACGGGTATTATCATTTTGTCCGAAAGTTTGCAACGCATGGAAGGAGACATCGGAGACCCTATAAAGTATATATATTCTTGGTCAGCTCGATGAGACGAATCGATTTAGCCATGTCCGTCTGTCTGTCCGTCTGTCTGTCTGTCCGTCTGTCCGTCTGTCTGTCTGTTGCGATGGCTGTTACTCGAAAAGTTTTAAAGATATTGACCTGAAATTTGAAACTTAAGCTTTTTGTGCTCCTAGTTAAATTGTATACCAGAACCAAGGTGCCACGCCCATTTTTAGATATAGCCCCCATACAAACTTACCACTTTTTTTCGACTTTTGTATGAAAATAGTTATTATTTATAAATGCTTTTACTACAATATAGGGTAAAAACACTTCTAATGGCATCCAATATCAAAAGAATGTTGCCACGCCCATTTTCAGATATAGCCCCCATACAAACTTACGGTTTTTTTCGGATTTTTTCTATGAAAATAGCTATTATTTATGAATGTAGTTACTCGAAGTTGGAAAAAAATACTTCTAATGTCATCCAATATCAAATGCAAGCTGCCACGCCCATTTTTAGGTATAGCCCCCATACAAAATTACCGCCCATTCTCGAATTTTTGTATTAAAATAGGTATTATTTATGAAACTATTCACTCAAATTTGGGTAAAAACACTTCTAATGACATCCAATATCAAAACCAAGGTGCCACCCCCTTTTAAAAAAAACCCCCATAAAACTTAACCCCATTTTCAAATTTTTGTATTAAAATAGGTATTATTTATGAAACTATTCACTCAAATTTGGGTAAAAACACTTCTAATGACATCCAATATCAAAACCAGGTGCCACACCCATTTTTAGCTATAGCACCCATACAAACTTATTGATTATTTTTGAACATCTATATGAAAAAGTAATTATTTCCAAATATACCTATATTTATAAATGTATATAAGCCACTTATGATCACACATAAACTATTCAAAGATTCGTGTGACGGGTATTTAAGCTTCGGTTCCACCGAAGTTAACGTTTTTCCTTGTTTTTTTTTTTTTTGCTTCTCACTTTTAAAACGTTGTTTTTCGCTTGGTTCGTCAATTTCGATACAATTGCCATCTAATAATTTCTTGATAATTGATTGTTGATTAATCAATTGTTCATTCTTTAACTAATCGATCACTTGATTATACAAAATAATCGATTGCTCCTTGATTAATCACACAGTCCCTAACCCCATAGCGTTTTCGACCGAACAAGCCTTCTTCGCCCGCTTCGGACCACTAGTGCCACCTAGTATATGACAAAGACTTATTTCAAACGACTTGACTAAGCATGCATTTCCATGCGTTTGATGAATGATCAAAAGCAAGGTAATCAATTGAAGCCGAGAGATGTTGAGAGCGGTTTTTCAACAGGTAAAAGCGGTTTCGATCGGTGACTCATGGTCTAACAATTTATAACGCGTTACAAAATTTTTCTCAACACTAGTGTACCGTACGCACTGCATGTAGGGTAAAAAATAATGCAATACAATAGAAACTAGAAATAAACATTTGATCGGATGTCGCATTGCTATGTATTTTTTTTCTTCTATTATTGACAAAGTAAGTTTATGTATCCCTTTGCTATATTTTCAATATATTCTAGCCTGCAGCCTTTGGCTATGCAACACACAGTAATTGTATATTAAAAAAAAAAAAAAAAAAAAAAAAAAACGTCTCAGTACATTTTCAGGAAGTAACAAAAAGAAAAACCCGATAAAAACAATCAAAAAAGAAATAGGAAAAAAAGACAAACTGCTACAAAATGCTACTTGAGCCAAGTTGTCGAAAGTGTTTCAGTTGCATTTCCGCTGGTCCACAGGATATTCCGTAGTTCTTTTAGACTGCTTCCTTGTGTTTGTTTATTTACTTTTTATTTTGTTTACTCGTCTATGTTTGTGTTATATTGGTTGAATGGCTAGTTTGGTTCGTTGGTTACTTGTAAATTCGTTTGGAGCATTTTCTTTGACAAGTGGCGGTTGTGGAATTTCAAATTAAAAAAAAAAATTTTTTTCTTTACTCTCTTATTTTGGTTGAGTTTCATTTATTCGACTTTTTCGCTTTAGTTTCTTGTGGGTTTGTTTTTTTATTTGAATTAGTTCGAATTAATATCTGTGGTAAAATGGAAAAACTGCTTAAGTCTGATTTTACCGTTTTTGCACGAGACCACTTTCAAAGTTTAAAATAATTTGTAATTGTACGCAAAAAGTAAGATTAAGCAAGAATTACTTTGTCTATAACTTCGTGAAAAATCGTAAAAAATAATTCAAATTTAGCATGGAAGTACTTTCCAATACTTAAATCAGCGTAGTATTCTTATCTCAATTTTTGCTTAAGTCGACTTAAGCACTTTTGCTAACAGATATATTATTTGAATTATATAGTTTTAATGTTTGTAACCGTAAACCTTTAAAAAGTATATTTACTCTTTATCAACTGATCAAAGATATAGGGGACCTTTTTTTTGTTGGTATAAAGTGAACAGATTTTTAAATGCGTGTCGGTGTTTACCTTTTTTTTTGATTACATTTATATAAACGGTGTCTGCAGTAAATCGTATACTAGCTATTACCAAAAAAGGTAACTTTGGTGGAACCGAAGCTTAAAGAACCATCTTTAAATAGTTTATATGTGATCATCTGTGGCTTAGATAGAACTTCGAGATGGAATAGGTGGGGTCAATGGTCGAATACAACACAAGTTGGTAAAGATCAAATCTAAAGCATAAAATCCAGAAATAACAAAATATCAGAAAATGATAGGTACGTTTGTATAGGGCAATTCGTTACAGGCCCCCCCCGTATCATATTGATGGAGTGTACTTGGTTGACATTATATGTTTTTTTACCCCATTTGAACTGAATACTTTCATAAATAAAACCTATTTTCATGCGAAAATTTGAAAATGGCCAATAAGTTTGTGTGGGGCTATTGGCATTGAATGTCATTAGAAATTAGATTTCATTTATTACTATTTTATACAAAAATAAAAAAAAACCTAAAAATTGGCTTGGCACTTTCATTTTCGAACTGAACTTAGTCCTTTAATGCGTTACAAACTTTCTGACAAACTGAACTTACCCATTTACACTAGGTGTAACGGAATTAAAAAAATATAAAAACGGTGGAACCGAAGCTCATATACCCGTATCCGGTAACCTGACTGCCGTTATATATACTTGATTTTAGAAAGGCATTTGACAGCTCATAAACGGCTAATTTTTTAAATTAAAGTTTTTTGAGGTTTTAACCAATTTTGGTTAACTGTGTACACTCGTTACTTGTAGATCAAACACAAAGAGTATTATTCAATAATTGCTTGTCTGGTGTTCCTCAAGGAAGTCATCTTGGGCCATTACTTTTTGTTATTTTCATAAACGATCTTCCATTGGTCATCGAAAGTGTTGATATACTTATGTATGCGGACGATGTTAATTTTAATGATTTGTTTTTGTGATTTTGGTGTTTTCATGGACCCTTAACAAAGTTTTAATGTTCATATAACCGCTATGGTAAAAAAAAAGCAAGAGGTGTATTTTACTTTATTAATCTTTATACAAAACTTCTTTATACAACACTTGTACGCCCGATTTTGAAATATTTATCTTGTGTTTGGAACCACTATGCTGTTCATCAAGATCGTATTGAGTCGGTCCAAAAGCAATATCTCCTGTTTGCTCTTGAAATCTCAATTGGGTTTCTAACGTTCATCTTCCGCTGTAAACTGATCGTTATTAAAATTCTTATTGATCTCACAACACTGGTTTCACGTCGTTCTATGCTATCGGTCGTTTTTCTTTAGAAAGTTATATGTGGCGTTATCGATTCTCCTTTTTTGCTTCAATCGTTATTTTTTAATGCACCTTCTCGCTTTAAACGAAATTATGTTCCTTTTAGGTTGTCTCAGTTCACAACAAACTATGCATTCCATGACTCGTTCTCCCTGTTCTATGTACAATAAATTTTCTCTCTTTTTCTCTTTCAATTGTTGCTTAAGATTTATTAAAAGGTATATTCACAATTATTAAATATTGTAATTAAATATTTATTTTGTTTAAAACTTTTTTTTGTAAAACACAACCATTTAGACCGATATCAGAGCTGTGAGTCGGGGCACAGTCGATCAACCTGGCTGCCTATCAAAATCTTCTAATGGATTTGAGTGGACGTATTTCTTTTCTCTTTTAGTATTTAAGCTCTCTTTATGTTTAAGATTAGTTTTAGGAACTGTTTTTTATATGAAGTTGCGTTATATAATAAATAAATAAATAAACACGCGATACTTTAAATACATAGGTTAAATGTTTGGGCACCAGTGGCTTAGCTAAGTTAAGATACTATGTATAACGGGGAAAAAAAATATAAAAACGGTGGAACCGAAACACAAATACCCGTCACACGAAACTTAAAAATGTGTCCCCCCAGTGGCTAAGCTAAATAATATGTAATATGTATTTCTTTAAGGGTCTACGATGCCTTCTTTAAAGTGATAATACCTGATCGTAATATACGTGGTGTCGTAAAAAATCATAGTTGGCACTGAATTTCCTAGACACAACGTTTCTTTGAAATTCTCTAGAAAAATATAATTTATATTTTTTGAACCAGAGCTCCCAATCATAATCATTAAAAATCATAATCATTTTAGTAGTAGCTCAGAATTATTTATTAATACAACAAACAATTTAAAGTCGACTCTAAGATTTAATTTTCATTTGCTCGTGTTGTTTCTTTAAGAATTTAATTTTTGCAACATTTTAAGCGAGATATTAGCTTCAATTACTTCTACTTCATATGACATTGGCAAACGTCTAATAAAATTAGTCTGGCACAGAAATAGCTTTCCTTTGTTTGTATTACAATGTTTTTAGCTCTGATGCTATTGTACTTTTACTTTTGTCGCTAATGTGTTTGATTACAGTATTAATTCAATTAAATGCAACTTAAATGAGAACAATAACACCAAAAATAAAGATAATGAATGACTCTATACGAATTGAATACTGCGTGAAAACTTTTGCAAGCAAATAAAATATAATAAAATATTCTTGCGCTTTTAAAGTAACCATTTTAGCTGCATACTCGTATAACTTTTTTACATACTGAAAACTTTTTTTCCGTTTACTATTTGTAAAAAGTTGAACAAGTTTCGCAGATTCTTCAAGTAATAAAACGGTGTGGTATGGTGTTTCGAGTATGATCTGCTCGTATACTGTGTACGTGTTTGATTAAAGCTCTTTTGCTGTTGCAACAACTGCGGCAAATCACTTCTAATGATGTTAGCTGTTCAAAAGTGCCGAGTGCATTTAAAACCATTTTAAGAAGATAAGAAGTTTGAAAACAAATGCGAAAACTACAAAAACAATGAATAAAGCGGAAACGCTCAAAACTTTACACAAAAATCTTGCAACAAGAAAGTTTCCGATAAATAGATAAACTAAAACTAAGATAAACTAAAAGCACACCTGCGCTATGGTGCAATATACTTGTTACATCGTTGAATAAATATTGTGAAATATTTCAAAGGTTCTACATTAAAAGTATCTGCTTAAAGTATATCAAAGCGTCGATTTTAAATTAATAAACACTTTTAACGTAATTGAATGAAAGAGTTAAACTGAAAATAATCTTAATTATATTTTCTACTTTGCTGTTTCTTACATTATGGATGTGTGTTAAAAAAGGCTCAAATTCGTTAGCTCCTAGGGGTACCTTCCACTATCATGTAGAAAAGAGAGCTCCATACATAAAATTTTTGATTTAGGTATCCAAAAAATGGTTCATTAGGATTTTTCCCAGTGTTAATTAGAGTTGTTTATCAAATCATTTTTTTTCAATTTACCTACTGTTAAAAATTATTCTTATATGCATTCGAAGGAATGATTACGCTAGAAAGTATGCAACATTTTTTTCATTTCATTATTTTTAAATTCATCCCCATTAATTGTGATTTCCGTCAGAAATTTAGCTCGACAGTCTTGGATTTTTTTTTCCCTTAGTTTGAAAAATAGTAGACACTCATTATACCCGCCACATATACCGTGAAGGGTATTTTCTGTTGTGGGGAAAGTTTCTTTAAAAAAGGCATCGGTGACCCTAAAGGAAAATCAGCTCGATGAGACGAATAGATTTAGCCATGTCCGTCTGTCTGTCTGTCGGTCTGTTCGTTCGTCAGTCCGTCCGTTCGTATGTCTGTTGCGGTGCGTTTTACTCGGAAAGTTGTAAATTTTAAAATTGTAAACTAAGGTATTATTTATGAATATATTCACTCCAAACTGGGTAAGAACACTTCTCATGTCATCCAATGTCAAATCTAGGTATAGCCTCCATACAGACTTACCTCCTATTTTCGAGTTTTGTATGAAAACATTTATTATTTTTGAATGAATTCAATTAAGTTTGATAAAATCAATTCCAATGTCCACCTAAGTGAACACTATCGATATGGTAAGGATCGGGTATTTTAGTTTCGGTTTCACCGAAGTTAACGTTTTTTCTTGTTTTTAATTTATTTTGTTAAAAAACTTTCTTTTTATTTGCAATTATTTATTTAACCACTTACTTTACAAGTCATTTTAGAAAGTAGAAAGGCCATGTGAATGAATAAAAATATCATCCAAATAATAATAACAACAAGGAAAAACGATAAATTCCTGATCTGATTCCGCTCCTATACTGTTGTGTATACAATAGGGTTCAGTTTATATGAGGTAGTCATGTCTAAGCTTGTAGATATTTGTAAGTTTAAATTGTTTTAGATTTAAAATTTTAGCAAAGTTGTTAACAAATGTGAGTGTTTATTTAGCAATTGTGTATTATGTTACCTAATGCAAATAATATTTCAAATTTGTAGTTTAAGCACCTTTCAAATGGTTGCTAACTGTTTGTTTATGTACATAATCAACTGGTATAATGTGTTAAATATGTAAATATATAATTGACTTAAATTTCATATTTTAAAATATTTAATTTTGTTATTTGTATAACTTTTGCTCTCATCTTTTATTTTATTGTTTGCTTTTTATACCTGTTACACATAGTGTAAAACAGGTATATTTAGTTTGTCGAAAAGTTTGTAACGCATTAAAGGAGGCATCGTAGACCCTATAAAGTATATATATTATTGATCAGCTTGATGAGACGAATCGATTTAGCCATGTCCTGTCTGTCTGTCCGTCTATTTGTTGCTGCGCGACTTATTCGCTCAGTTTTAAAGATATAAAGGTGAATTTTTAAACTTAAGCTTTTCTATGTCCTGTGTACTTTCAATGTTAAAATCAATGTGCCACTCCCACTTTTAGGTATAGCTCCCATACAAAAGAATAACATTTTGTCAAGTTCTTATAAGAAAACAATGTATTTATAAAGCGAATGGTTTCAAATATGGTACAAATATTTCTTAAATCAAGACAAATCTTCAGTTTAAAATTGGTTAAAAACGTACTGCGGTTTTCCAAATTTTTAAGAATATTTTTAATTTGTTTACTATTTTAAAATAAAATTTAATACAAATGCTTCATACAAAGATCTATCCACGTTAAATGATGTGTAACAGGTATATTAGCTTCTGTCCAACCGAAGTTAACTTTTTTTCTTGTTTGTACTTGGAAACGCCTCTAAGCAATTCTGTTTCTGACACTTTTTGTATATAGTAAAAATATTTGCTTAAGGGTTAAACAGTCTTCTTTTAAGAATGCCTTATTAAATCTTAAGCAAAAACTCCCTTACAAATTCTATGTTGAAAGGCAGCTCAGGGAAAAGGGTTTTGATGCGTGTACAATGTTTGTTTGCATAGTTTTAGGCGCATGTCTGAATTTATTGTTAACAAGTCGTCGAACAGACGCACATTCTACGCATTTTGCTGTCATCCTGTCTCGTTATCATTTTTGGGTAAGGTTTGTTCACTTTTGGGTCAATTGTTTATGAAATTTTGTTATCTATTTATACTTATGTATGTATGACTTAAAGCTGTTATCAAATTTAAAAGTTTTGATTTTGATTTTTCTTTTTTTTTTTTGTTTTTTGTAAAAAAAAAAAAATCCAAATATGTGTGTATGTAAAACATATCTGTTAGTTTATTGATTAATGTGTTTTGTGTAATATTTATTGCACTCTGGGACATTTATTGTTATAAGAAGACTATTTTGTTAAGAAGTTGTCAAGTTCATGCATAAATTAAGGACATTTGTACTTATCGTTAGATCAACAAAATATATGCAAACTTTGACAGTGCATGAAGCTTGCAAGCAAGCCAAATAATAACACTTTTGTTGCTAAAAATGAAACCAGAAAAATTAAAGTGAATTTAATTAAAATAGTATCCAGCTGCGAAACTACAAATGTTGCATAAACTGAACTGTCTGCTGAATCTGTCATGCAGATAGAAACAAGTGAGATAGATATATTATTGCTGCTATTTTTAGACAAAAAAAAAAGTTTACCACGGCTGGACCGAAGCTTATATACCTGACACACATCCGTAGACGTGGATAGATCTTCGTGTGCAGCATTTGTATTAAATTTTATCTTAAAATACTAAACATCCCGATCTGAACCAATATTAAACTGAAGATTTAGCTTTATATAAGAGGCATTTGTACCAAATTTGAAGGCATTAGCCCTATAAAAAATGTTTTTTCTTATAAGAACTTAACAAAATGTTGTACGTTTGTATGGGAGCTATACCTAAAAGTGGGCGTGGCACATTGATTTTAACATAGAAACTACACTGGACATAGAAAAGCTTAAGTTTAAAAATTCAGCTTAATATCTTTAAAACTGAGCGAATAAGTCGCGCAGCAACAAATAGACAGACAGACAGACGGACAGACAGACAGACAGACAGACAGACAGACAGACAGACGGACAGACAGACGGACATGGCTAAATCGATTCGTCTCGTCGAGGTGATCAAGAATATATATACTTTATAGGGTCTACGATGCCTCCTTTAATGCGTTACAAACTTTCCTACAAACTGAATATACCTGATTACACTAGTGTAACAGGTACAAAAAAATATATAAAAGACCTCACATTATCGTTAAAATTTTTGTGTATTCGGTGTAAACCATTAAAAATCTTTTTAAAAAATGACCCAACGAATTTGTACAGTACCAATGAGTAATAAATGAGAAGCCACAGTGCGAAATTACGATTTTTAATCACTTTAGAAAAATCACCGAAGTGATTTTTTTTTGCCAACACTACTAGGTGTACCTTGTCTTCGAAGCATGGTTGTCCCTGTAACTACTTCTAGTGTTATAGTTGCTTTTTATATCTAGGCACTAGTTTTGTATGGATAATATTTTCTCCACTTTTCAGCTTATTAAAAATTGTAATGTTTACTTTGGTCTTTGACTTAGTTTCTGCATGCGTTAATAAAAGCGTTGTCGACTGCTTTTAGCTAAGCAAAAACAAAAAATAAAAAAAAAAAAAAAAAAAATTTAAAAATAATGTTTTATATTTCACTTTCTTTTTGCACTTCAACACTTGTGCGAACTTTCCTATTTGAGCTGCCAAGAGTCAGCCTAAGCACACAGACAAAGCGAATCAAATAGAAATTAGAAGCATAATATGTATTCTCCCATTAAGAATAAAAATTAAAAAAATGTTAATGGATTAAAACTTAACCTAACTTTTGCATAAATTTGGAAGCTTTTTCTATCAGAGGCAGCCCTTTTTTAGAGATGAAAAAGCGCTTTTTCAAAAATGCGAATTCAGGCACACATTATAAAACCTTTCATACAATATGTAAAACGAGTTGAGCTATTGATAAAAAAAAATAACTTTACAATTATTCAGGAACAATTCAATTGAAAACATAAAATGTTTTGTTTCAGTTCAGTTTCCGTTACTCCCGAAGTGCCAGGATATTTCAAAGAAAAACTCTTCTGTTAACATTTTTGCGAAATCCTTTTAAAAAATAAATACAATGGAAATAAGTCATTAAAAATTACATTACCAGCGAATAAGTTGAAAAATGATATTATGATAATTTTTTGATAAATTTTATCAACAAATATTCGCATACAAAAATTTTATGTTGGCTTAATCGATTTATCACTTACAAAAATATAGAAGAAAACATTATAGACCACATTAAATACCATACAATTTACAGTGATTGAAAAAAGTATACGACGAGCTCATTGTACGAAATTGTGCTTTTTCGCATAAAACTAATTTGTTATTTGGAGTAAACAATGAGGAGAAAATTGGACGTTTAAAGAACGAAACATTCAATTTTAACAACACTGAAAGTTATTTTCGTATAAGTAATGAGATATGTAATAAATGCAAATATGTTTCTTATAGACTTCATATGTTTTTATCAATACATACTTTATTGAAATCAATGATACACTGGCTTGCCACTGGCAGTTGTCAATTATTCATTGACTTAACTTCTTTTATAAAGTGCAAGAGATACTTAGATTTGCTCGTAGAATCTGCTATTTGAGGTGCTTGTAATTCCAAGCAAATCACAAAATTGAACAGTTAGATTGTCAGGTCCTTGTAGTTTTCTAGGCGTCTTTGATATTTTATCATAGCCACAAATAAACTTTTTGCTGAACAAAATAAGACTGTTGCTATCTTTAATACAAAATTATTTTATAAACAAAGAAATCTTGAATTTTTGCGACTAGATCCGAACGAAATTTGGTCGTTCGGTTCGGTTCAAAGACCAGTTCTTGATTTCTATGCTGTTGGTACAGCCTTTTTATTTATTTATGATTATTATGCAAAGGTTTTTTAAAGGTTTACAGATTGACAGTTGGCCAAGGATAAATAAAATGAAAATATGACTTTTGGGAAGTATAACTCAGAAAAATGTTGTGACTTAATTGAATTACTTGAAGTTGAATGCTAAAAGTTTAGGCAAAAAATAATGACTTTGGAGTCGCAGTGTGATAAGCGACTGCGACTTGAAAATCGCAGTGACTGCAAACAGTGCAAACCGCTTGCGAAGAGTGATACCTAAAATCGCCGATATTCTGTACTGTTTCGCTACACCAACATAACAATCCTACAAGCCTAAAGAATGTTATTCCTAAAACTTTAGCCATATTTTCCTTGGCTGAGTTTCGAAATAATTTTTGGTATTTTTATACCAGTTTGTCGGAAAGTTTGTAACGCATTAAAGGACACGTCGTAGACCCATAAAGTACATATATTCTTGATCAGCTCGATGAGACGAATCGGTGTAGCCATAGCCCCCCATACAAACTTACCATTTTTTCGTGTTTATTGTGTGATAATAGTTATTATTTATGAATGTATTTACTACAAATTGGTTGAAAACACTTCTTAAGTCATCCAATATCAAAACCAAGACGCCACGCCAGATGAAAATAGTTCTTATTTTTGAATATATTTATTCCAGTTTGGGTAAAATCACTTCTACTGTCATCCCATGTATATACTACCCATATAACAAGGATCGGGTCACTATAACATACAGACCCCATACAAACATACCTTCCATTTATTTTTATTCTTTCAAGAAAAGTGTTGTGATATCTTCATTTAAACCTAAAAAATTTTTATATACGCTATTAGTTTGATGATCATACATGAATTAATTAAAGTTTCGTGTGGCGGGTATTTGAGCTTCAGTTCTACCGAAGTTAACGATTTTCCTTGTTTTTTCTGAGTTTAGCTCTTCGTTTTAGTAATAACAATTCATGGTACATGCCTCAGTATCAGTTAAAGACTATAAACTATTTTAAGATAAATGTAGAATGCATCTATTGTAACTTATTAACTACGATTTTCATTTTTCCCGTGGATAAGCTTCTTGAGTTATGTTACATTTTCAATATGTTAAAAATCCGCAAGCGCTAAAGTTGTTATACTAATAAAAACTTAAATCACTTAAGGTCGCACCAATGAGCAAGGAACGCATTTTCATTTTCTTGTATAACTTTTCGCGGGTTTCTTGAATCAACACAGCGAACAGATTTCTCAAGTTTAAGTAACCATAAAATGTTATTAAAAACCAATTGCT
Organism: Leucophenga varia; assembly: GCA_018903435.1. NCBI lineage: Eukaryota > Metazoa > Arthropoda > Insecta > Diptera > Drosophilidae > Leucophenga > Leucophenga varia. Next base: position 159,537 of record JAEIFJ010003004.1, on the reverse strand, counting down.
CTTCAGTTTGGCTATTGTTGTTGGCTTGTTGTCTGAAGATGAGAATTTACGAGGCATTGTGGCTTCTTAAGCTTTTTGTATAGAGGATAATAGTAGCTAAAAGGACACCTGTTGAGCTTTTTGCAGTTGTAGTTGTTGTCATTGTATGGAAACCAACAATGCTATCTCTATTTGTACCACTTTATTTAACTCTAATCCCATTCAGCTACACTACAAAACCAACTCAACGAAACGCTAAATGCGAAAAGCTTTTAAGTCAAGTAACCTTTGCTGGAAAATAGGTGCTTGGGAATGCTGCACCTTTGTGTGCAACTTTTTTGTTTATGACAGCTAAGTGGCTGCGATTTTTTTGTATTAAATTTAAAAAAAAATAGAATAATCAAGACATATACTAAAATCATTTTTAAAGACATTTTCTTTTAAATTTTGTTAAATTTTAATATATTCCAAATTTCTATTTTTAAGGGGGTAGGTATTTTACGGAAATTTACAGTAGTTCAGAACAGTCTCAGAGTTTTGGTGTAAGTGTTTCGGTGTAAATACTCGAAAAATTATACCATTTATACCAATACACCAAGTGTAGAGTTTTTTCATTGATCAAGAGTATATATACTTTTTGGGGTCTACTACGTCTCCTTCAATGCGTTGCATATCCGTTTACACTATGTGTAGCGCTCGATTGCGAGGTACCCACTACCCTATGTATAGTAATAACTTGGCAAACTCTTTAAAAAAATGTCTGGAGAAGTTCAACAGGAAGAACTTTGTATGGAGGCTATATCTTAGAGTGGTTCCATGTCAACCAAATACAAAAATTTTGTTGTGCTAAGCATGAAATTAAGCACACTAAATTTGTTATTTTTATTATTGGAGTATATAATATTTATATGGAGGGTATATATCAAATATCTTTTATCTCACTCTATTTGGAATAAATTTATTTGGAGATAAGAAAACAAAGAAATTTTTATGCAAAAACTCAAAATTTCGGAATAGGTTTGTATGGGCGAAATATCTTTAAGTAAAGCTAGGTAAAGCCCGCTTATAATTGATCATTTGAATAAAGCGACTTCATCATAGTGATTTGTGACACCTTTAAAGTGATTATTAATTCTACAGGCACAAATCCAATCTTCCAATTTCATAAAACAACGCAGAAATATTTTTTAACGATCTTTAAAAATGACCAAATTTAAAGTCTAAACAAAAAAATTTTACAACAATATCTTTGAAATCTTGATGTGTCTTTGTGTTGAAATCAATTTTTCAACTTCAATATGACAAAATTAAGTGATGAAAAGATAAAAATAACTTTAGAATTCCTCAGAAGTTTTGTAGAGTTTAATGACTCCACTTTTTTCTTTTATTGCATTTAGAATTAAACAATTATTGTGCATTTTTACTTATATAAAACATTAAATACAGACGGCCAATTTGAAGCTGACTTTGTTGCAGTCAAATCGCATTCAAAGAAAATAAATAAAAAGCGCACAAAGAAAAGTTATGGCGTGCATTTTTTTCAACTTGAAAATGGCGTCAGAAACAAACATAAAAAAGAAAATGACGAGCATAAGAAGTACTTTAAAACAGCTATTCTAACGCTCGACTGTGTACTACGAATGGTACGTTTAGGTACACTTCAAACAAACGGAGAAGTGTATTAAAATTTTATTATGTATTATGAATGTAACTTTTGAAATGCTGCATCGACGATTAAATAGAAAACATACTATGTTATGTATATGTATCTGGAGATCATTAGTATATTGGAAATATTTCAGATATATATTTTTTATTAAGAGTCTATCCATGACAGTCGCACTAGAAACTAGTGACATGTGTAATCAAAGTATCTAAGCTTTTGTTTAACTGAAGTTTGATTTTTTTTTTAAAGCAGATATTGTTGTCGCTCTTCGTTATACTTTAAGCATTACAGTCATTAATTCTGATTATGCTCCTCAGCGTTGCGCTTATACAGCAGACGTTTCCATTGTGTTGTGGTATGTAGTCGTAAGCACAATGAGAAATAAAACTGAAAAATAAAATCTTCTATTTCTGTGTAATAATATTACGTATACAACATGGAAAGTTAGCAAACCCACATGGCAAACAGAGAAAATAGAAAATAAAAACACCAACGTCATTGATGTAGCCAAGCGCAAATAAAAGAAAGTATAAGTAGGGGCATAGAGTTCATTAACCGAAACATCTTGAAAATTATTTTACTTATTTTTTTATAGCTTTTCTTTTAAGAATTTTTACTAAAAAAAAGTATACTCAAAAAGTCCAGATACTAAGTATTTGCCATTTGAAACACTCCTGACAGTAAATGGTTCATCGCCAAACAAACATTTGGGTCAAGTAAAATACATTAATCATAGTTTTATACTTTATATGAATCGGACGATGGCGCCCACACATGAAAAAAATTCGGTTGCCTTTGATTTTCTTAAGTTTACCGCTAGAAGAAAGCTTAATAAAATATGATAAATGTCTGCCACATCAATGCAAACCACAAAGCGGTTGGTCGCTGGCGACGTTTTACTATAAAGTATCCAAAATCGTCGCGTTATTTGTCTAATGATTGTAATTTCGTCGCCAGCTGAATTTAATCATTGCGAAAAGCTAGAGAAACATTGTGGCATGGACAATGATTTTGATGCTGATGCTGTTTCTGATGGCAGTTTGGACACAAATTAAAATTAATAAACGAGACGACAATGAATAAAGTAACAAAAACAAAGGAAAGCCTTTAAGATGTTTATGGAACCGCAGAACTATTTTTGGCTTAAGCGTTTAAGCACTTGATTGAGTGATTATATTTATCTAAATATATTAAATGAATATAATATTCTATATGTGTGTTAGTTATTTAATGCTGTGATTTGGATAAGGAACCTTTTTTTGTGATTAGAAGTGGGTACTCCTAAAAAAAAACTAAAATTTTTTTTCGATTTTTTTACATTGTGCCAATGTAAAAAAATAAAAATATAATAAATAAATAAAATTAAACCTAACAAGGAAAAACGTTATCTTCGGTGGAACCGAAGTTCATATATCTGTCACACGAATCTTGGAATAGTTTATTTATTATCATCAGTGGCTTAGCTAAAACATGAAGAAGGGGTGGGTGGGAGCCAATAGACCGATATAACCAAAATTAAGACACAATAATAGGGTCAAGTTTTAAGCTTAAGACAGATATAAAAAACAATTTCTTTAAAAAAAAAAAAAACAGAAAATGGCCCGATTCTTAAAATATCGGTTGTGTGGGCAAATAGTAATTTTCAATTTAAACTTCGCGGGCTTAAAATTTCGGGCTAGTTCTTTTTTCTTGAGTTGGCAGGACCGTTAATAACATCTGGGTCAAATTTCATGTCAATGTCATTATCAGTAATATATTTACGCTTGTGTTTATCAAACGACCAAGAGTGCATTTTTCGATTTTTACAATGTCTGATTTAATTGAGCAGAGAAGTGTCATTAAATTTTGTTTTCTGAAAAGAATAAATGGACCTCAACGGACGATGCTCACATCCAAAAAGTAAAAGAATTAGTGCTTGCATACCGTCAATTAACTATAAGAGACATTGGTGATGAAATTGACGTATCGAAAGGATCAACTAATACCGTTTTGAAAGACGTTTTGGGCCTCAAACGTGTCAAGTCTCAGTTGGTACCAAAAATGATGATTTCTTCGTGCCTTTCGTACAAAAACCAACCAATAAATCGCTCCCGCAACCACCGTATTCGGCTGATTTGGCTCCGTGTGACTTCTGGATATTTCCAAAACTCAAGAGACCATTCCGGGGAACGCGTTTCGAGTCGATTGAGGAGATAAAAGTTGAATCGAAGAAGGCTCTGATGGCCATAACGGAAAGGGACTTTTTGGCATGTTTCGTGAATTGGAAAAACGTTGGCATAAGTATGTTTGATAGGGATTACTTTGAAGGGGTTGAAATTGATTTACAAGAATAAATAAAGATTTTTCATTTTACAAACAAATTCACTTTGTAAAATGCCCACAGTAGTATGATGATATTATAAGGGTTTTTATCCCTTTTTGAAGTGAATTCATTCATAAATAATGCCTATTTTCATACAAAAATTCGAAAATGGGCGGGAGATTTGTATGAGAACTATGCCTGACACCTTTATCTTAACACTTAAACTGCATAGGGCTGAGACAGGCGGACGGGCACGGCTAGATCGATTCGTCTCATCGAGCTGATCAAGAGTATGTATATATATGAGGTCTACGGCGTCTCCTTTAATGCGTTACAAACTTTCAGGCAAACTGAAGAAAAATACTGAAATAAGAATATTTTTTTTAATAAAATCCTGAAATGGGTCTTATTTTTGTATAAGGTTTTTTTGGGGTTATTTCTTACTCAAATCTTTAGTGTACCCATGTATGACATTATTTTATCCAATTTGGAACGAATACAATCAATAAATAAATAATATATCTTTAGATTTGTGTGGGGCTATATAATTCCCAAAAAAGAATGGTCAAAATTTAAACAAATAAATGTAATGCCCCCACCCCCTAGGATTGTTCTATATCGAAAATAAGAAGACCCGTATTTCGATAAAAAAAATCCCAGGGGGTGAGTGCATTAAACATTTTTTTGGACCACCCTAGGGCTATATGCTATAGTAGTCCGATCTTAACGAAATTCAAGCAGGAAACATGGTCTCAAATAATGTATTATTTTTACCACATATTTATCTCGTTGAATTGATCAAGAATTTGTAGACTTTATCTGATAAGGACCGTTGGATCGTTTTATACGTTACAACTTTCGACAAACTGATAATATTCGTCTACACTATGTATATATGACGACATTAGTTAAGCTACTTGGAGCAGTTGGCGATCTTGATTTTCACATCCTATAAGATTAAAAAAGAAAAAAAGAAAACTCAAAAGAAATCACTACATAGTATAAAACACAGTCCATTTTTCTCTCCCTATATCCCTATGTATGCTTAAATCTTTAAAAACAACACAACGGATTTTGATGCGGTTCTTTAAATAGATAGAGTGACGAGTGACTGTTTATATTTTGGAAAATTTTGACCCGGGGCTTAAAGGGTGCCTTGAAACTGGAAAAGCCATATCTTTGGAATGAACAGACGTAGAGACTTGAAACAGGTCTCATTTGAAAGATAGTTAAAAAAACATTTGTGGCGTTCAAGGTGTTCAAGGGATTTTCGAAATTTGGACCTGGGACCCATATGTGGACCCAATATAGATTTTTAGACAATTTTCTTTGTTTTATAATAGGTGAGCACTTTGACGGAATTTAAAAAAAATTTATCCGGTGCCTAATGGGAGCCTTAAAAAAAGTCAAATATGTATTTGGGTTGAATAGACGTAGAGACTTGAAACTGGGCGCATTTCAATGACGGTTAGTCGTGTTTAGGGGGTTTCCAAAATTGGAACCCAAATTTTTTTGAACAATTTATATTTAGCCACCAAGAAAAAAAAATCTATTCCTAAAACCTGGGTAAAAAACACGTGAGCAAAGCAGCGGGTACATGCTAGTTTAGTGTAAAGCTTAGATGATGTGTGACAGTAATGAAATATACAAAATTTATCAAAAAAAAAAATAACAAGCGTTTGACTGAAGGTTCAAGTCGGTGGAGACGAACTTAAAAGCATAGTTACAGGTGCTTAGAATTAACCTAAGATGTAGAGAAACCATTTTTTACAGTAATTACAGGCGATAATGGAACCATGCCACCAACGGGAATAAAAACTGGAATACCAACGGAAAGGAATTACTGGAACTGTCGTCAACGGGTTTTAACACCGCCAACAGCACAACAGCAATATTTAAATTGAAGAACTGAGTCGTTGCAGACCGGCGACGAGAGAATTGTTTAAGAGCTTTTTATTTATTTAAGAGATTTTTAACAGAGCAGATCGATTTTTGAACGCAGTACCAAATTTTGTAAATATTAGGTCCCCTTTCAATCGCAAAGATAATAATATACTAAAGTCAATAATACAATAATGAAACAAAGCAATATTCGTGATTGGATATATATAAATCGTGATTGGATACGACCTCTTCAAACCTTAAGGAAAGCGAAAAAAAACGAAAAAAAAAAAGCTTTGGTAAGCACAGTTGAAGATAACTCTCTCAAAAAAAAAAATACGCTTTCATAACATAGACACAATGTACTTAAGTTATAAAACTTATTTAACATAAAACTAAAAATACAGAAAAAGTATCTTTTTTAACTTCCTAACTTAAACATTGTCTCTCTCTGTTATAAGCCAAGTAATATTTAAGTGTTCAAGTTAAGCAACTATAACAGCTACATCGTATCACATGTTTAGTATGGAAGCAGAAGTTCATTATTGATCGTTTCCATTAAAATTTTGTCATGTATATTTAGTTAGTGAGTTCATCTAGAGTAATTTACTTTTTCAATGAAGCAAAACACTATTTTTTAGTAAAACTTCACACATTAAATACTAATATACACATGTGGCAACAATCTGAAATAAAATCTGGGTTGTGCCTGTAAATGCATCTCGCATGATTTGAATTTCTGCAACTCTCGACTCAATTACAGTCAGTTTAGTATATGTGCTCGTATTATATTTATGAGCGACACGCGGCGAATGCTTAAGTAACTCTTGCTCTGGCACGTTTATTCTGATACACACTAAAGTTATAAGTTGCAGTTCAAGTAAAAACTATTTTTATTTTTAAAATGAAAAAGTACAATAAAAAAACTTTGCACAGTAAAGTATAATTTTTATTAAGTGAAAAGTGAAAAGGAACACAGTAAAACAGGAAGCGTCGCTTAATGTGCAAAAGCGGAAACGGAAGTTTAGCCACGTTATTAAGCGTTTGCATTAAAGCGTATGAATTTCTTTTGTATGTTTATGCGAAAGATACATATCTATGTAAAAGAAAAACTATAAAATACAATTGTAAATGTTTAAAGTTATTCAAAATTGCGCATAAAATGTTTATTCCCAATATTAAACAGATGGGCCAAGGCAAATATTTAAAAAAAATTAAATTAAGTGCAACAATAAAATTTAAAAGCTGTAAACATTTGCATGGATAATGCGTTTAACTAGATAATTCGACACGAAGACGAAATTTAAAAGCGAACTGTAATGTCATAGAATGAATTGTAGTTTAAATGAACAGCAAAGTGCGAAATGCAGTACCTAAATGTAAGAAACAGGGATAAGATAAACTCGAAAAAATGAAGACATTGAAGAAGATAAAATAAATAGCAGGAATAACAGCAGCGAGGGGTAGCTAAGCGAGTCAAGCGAGCATTGAAAGTAGGTCAGCAGCCGCGATGCGTTGTGTCCCAGCGTATGCATTGCAATGACAGCGACGCATTAAATAAAATAAAATTAAAATAATTTAAATTTTATAGTTAAGAAGATGAAATAGCTAAATCGTAAATATGCAAAAAAAAAAAAAAAAAGGAAAAATAAAATAAAAATTGTATAAAATGTTATTGTTTTGGATTTAAATATGTATAAAAAACGCAGTGAGCTGCTTTAATCCATGCAATAAAGTCTGTTGAGATATTTCTAAGCAGTCAGAGTAAAGCAGAAGAAGATGAAAAAGAAAAGATGTTCCATATTGACAAACAATAAATTTAACTCAAGCTCAGCAGGCATCACAAATTGAATTGCAATAAATCAGTTGGAAAAATCAGATTCTGATTACACGTTAAGTATATGTACACGCGTTCTCATCAGACGAATTAAATAAATATGCAAACAAATAAAGGCAGATATCGAAGGAAAAAAAAATGCAAATAGAAAATAAATTGGAAAAGATTGAAAGTTTAGTTAAAACCGAAGCTTCTATACGCTGAAATATTTGTCCAGACGAAGCCGATTAAAATGGCCCAAAAGTCCATGCAAAGTTTTAAGATGAGCATCTATGGCTTAAGAATTATTACAAAATTAGAAAATTGTTTATTGAGTCACACTCAACAATTCTTGAAGATCCTATTTTGTTTGATACACATCTTCATATAGTATTGATCTTCATATAATTGATGAGCTTAAGCTTGACTTTTTTTCCAATTAAAGCATATATCTAAAAGTTTACTTCTGCTTAGTTAACACAAAGTTTTACATAACCTTATTTACTTTTCCAGTTAAGGTTTGGTAATTATTACTCAGTACAAGAATTTGAGCGACTAATTTAATAGAATTAAGTAGAATTTCGTAAGTTTCCTTATATTTGTTTTTCTGTCAGTCGTTTTCAAATCATATTTTCTTCGGTGCGTACAAAATGAAGAAAAAGTACTCACTAAAACCTGTCAAATTTTAGTAATACTGCTTTATCTACACTCTCCAAAATTGTATCCCTTTTAATACAGGGTTTTGCTAAAACTCAACTGAATATTTTTGACTCTGAAACTGACGCAATTGTCAGTTACTATGAAACATTCACAATAGCCAGATCCATTGTTTGGAAATGGATCAAATCTTTTTTTAAATCTTTTACACCAGTATGGGTTAAATATCACAAGGGAGGATGTAGTAGAGGCTCTTCGTTTCATAATCTCGAAAAAAGTCCAGTAATAATATTAGATGACTTTTTTTTTTTAAATTAATATTGAAAATACTTATTCTACTAAAAAATTATGAATTGGGAGTTCAAATAGGTTTGATCCAGTTTCAAAAAAATGTAATCATTCAGATCACTACGGTTGATGTATCATTAGGGTACAAAGATATATTCTGATTAATGACACAGATTATATAGATTGTACATAGATGTAGTATTCGTCAGCATTGAAAATGCAGTTTATCTTGATATATTCGTCGTCCTGTCTAGCGTAGAATCGCTTCTATTTTGAATTGATTATTCTTCTAAGTCAACAGCAAATAGATTTTTATTAAATCATTTTCTAACTTCACTTTGAGAGATCCTAACTCACATTATAGAGTTTTTCTAAGATTGATAATAGATTCTGTTGTTTGTTTAGAAAACCCAGTTCGATGTGATTTCAACTATGATTTTAACTAAATATTTCAAGGCCTCAATCGAAAATATAATTTATATGGTACCAACTTAATTTAGTGATTTACTTTTCAAATAAATTATTCTAATGTTATAATTCTCAAACAGTTTAAGCATTACAAATTTGAAGTTTCTGCATAATCGGTAGTCTTTACCTAATGTGTGTTGAAAGGTCTCAATTGTTTCGTGAGGTTCATCCCCATCCAAACTTCTATATTGTTAAACTTAAACTGTTTGAGAATTATAAGATTATAAAAATGTATTTAAAAAGTAAAACACTAAATTTTAGTGATATCAAAAATATGAACCAGACTGTAAAAAAAAGCTTGTCTATTCGGCTGTCTAAAAGCGCCATTAGCGGGAAAAGCGTTATACCCTGTAATCAAAGGGTAAAAGGGTATATTAGGTTGTTGCGAATGTATGTAACAGGCAGAAGGAGGCTAGATAGACTCTTTTAAGAATATATATTTTCTTGATCAGTATTAGAAGGGCAGTCGAACTAGCTATGTCCGTCCGCCTGCCCGTCTGTCTTTCCGTCCGTCTGTCCTGCTGTCTGTCGTACGGGGTAGATTATCTCGGAGACTATAAGAGATAAGGCCACCATATTTGAATCTCAGACTCTCCTGAGCCGTTAAGTGTGCACTTGTAAACGGTTTTTCTCTAGACCTATTTTAAGGAAATCTACACCAAAATCTTGGGTTTTTGCATTAAAACGACATTGTTTCTTATTCTAAAAGTTTGAATTTAGTATAAATTATGTCTATGATAGTCCAAATAAAATATACCAACATGGGTATAGCCCCCATACAAATATACTTCATTTTTTAGTTTTTGTATGAAAATCCAACACATTGAGGTATGGTCGAAGGATGCGACTTTATTTAAGGTACATAAAGATTGTGTACAGGGTATTATAGAAGTCGAGCATACTCGACCTTAGCGTTCCTTCTTTTATTTCATATAGTTTTGCACGTTACAATATTTTTAAATGATTTATAGCTTTTTTAATAATGAGATAAAGCTTGTAAATGTTTTCTTTTTTGGAAACGTGACACATTTGTTTACATACAATGTACAGACAATATTATTTTCTTATCGATAGTATTAATCCGTCAAAAAGTTACAAAGATATGAAAAATAATTGTATATGTTTTATGGGTCTCGTGGCTTCCGAAATTTTATTTCTCGCATTTGTTTATTTTTTTTTGAATAATGCCAAAAGAACCCCATTGGATACAAAAAACACCCTTAAACAAAACTTAAATATACAATATAATGATTGTTTGTAAATCTAGATTTAAGCCACAGATGCTGTTTAAACAGATCTCAAATATTTCTTGTATACGTTGTCCTTTTACATAAACTAATTGAACTCAATAATTTAAAATGCTTGTAGGGTACAAGAACAATAAAAACGCATACAAATATTATTACAAATGTAACCTAATAAAAGCGAAATAATTCCTAAGTCTAAACACGTTTTACTTCTGAGCCGGTACCTACCACATTAATTGATTCGTGTTAGCATTTGTATTTATTTCATTTAATATTTCTGCTTGATTTGAATACTCCTAAGGATATAATGTAGTATATATACTAAAGAACAGCATCACATTGAGAAGAAGCTTACTAAGCGCACAAAGAACAATAAAATTTCGTATTTAGCAGAGCTAAGCGCAGCTGAGCAAACATAAAGAAAATCAATCATGTTCCTCTTTGGTTGCGGCTCATTGAAATTTTTAGCCGAATTTTCTCCAGAAGTCCTTTTGCTTGCTTTTTTTTTATAAATTTTGCTTCGATAAAGAAACAATTAATATGTGAAAATATTTTGGTGTATTGTTGTGTTGGGAACGAAATCAATTTCTAGTTGATTTGTTGCATCATAATATCTCGAGTCAGTGAGGCTTGTGACATTGACTTATGTACATGCTTAATTCTACGATTCTATACATTTGCGTGCACTTAGCTTACGTCTTTGTATCTTGTGTGTGTGTGTTAGTGTAGGTTTGCAGGATTTTGCTGTTACACGTGCACAGATTCTTCACATAATCGCAATGTGTGTTTCGTAACTTTTATATAAGTATTTACATACTTGCTTACTAATACTCATTGATATCGATACAGTTTGCTAAATCTGCATGTAGAGGATTATGACAAAGTGATATTTTCAGAGACAGAAAATATAATTTGTAGTGGGGAAACAAAATTTAAAAGTTACGTATGTGCTTAAAAGAAATTTGTTTCGCAAGATTTTTCCAAGTTAATTGGTATGCTGTATGTTTTTTTTGTGAAGTAGTAAGTAAGCTGCTCTTACACTGGCATTAATTTTCAAGCGGTATGAAAAACATATATAGTTTTGGGTAGAATATTGAAATTTAAAATAACACTGGTCGACAAAATTATGTTTGCCTTGAAGATGCACACAGATAGCATATGAAATTATTTAAGTACACATATGTATATGGTTGGAAAGATCTAAAAAATTATATTGAAATTAAAAATCGATTCGAACTTGACTGAGTCATTGCCACATAAATGAACAAAAGAGGGCAAAATCTAAACGTCATCTGTCAAAGTGAAAAGTTTTCAGTATACTCTACCATTTCATCATGGAAACCTTACAAACGAGCAGCGATTGCAAATTGTTGAAATTTATTATCAAAATTCGAGCTCTGTGAAAAATGTGCGACCATATTATGATCGTCATAATCGCCCTGGTGAATCAAGACATTAAACCATCGCACAGTGGTCGATTTAAGCAATCTGGCGAACCGAAATTGAATTTTTTATTTTTAACAAATTACAAAATTATTTTGTCAGTCGATAGCTAAAAGGTTATGTAGCAAATCGATAACAACCAAACTGATAATTGCACTTTAAATTATCAGCGGTGAACTTTTGATCACAACATTTGTTTAAACCGCTGTTGGAAATACAATGTGTTAAGTTTTCGGACGTGTGCAAATTGTGCTGCAAAATGTTTTAAATCTCATTTTAAATTGGTTTTTTTGATTTTTTCAATAATGAAGGTATGTATTTACATTAACAATAAATGTTTTGTGACCTGTGGATATATCGTAGGTTATATTAATAATTTATGGTAAAACTAACAACTCGGTTATCTTTTCAAATGTGACCAATCTTTAACTTCTGTAGAGTATAAATAGTGATGCCGTCATTTGCCGATGAAGATACTATTTTTATATATTAATGTGGTTCGCCTTCTTTGTGAAATGTCCAATATCTGCCGCAGCGAGGTGCATCTGCTCACAATATTGTATTTTTAAGGCACCATGTCAGTCTGCAAGTGTAGTCTTTTTCTAGTGTGACACAGCGAAAATGATTCTCAAAAAGGTGTTCAGGACTGGAGAACTATATTTTTTCAAATGCTATGGAAAGGAGCATGACTTAATAGTTAAAAGTATTCAAAATTTTTGCAAAAGGCTTTCTGTAATGTGGAAAAAGTCATAGAGCTTTGAAACGACTCGATCAGATATACAAAGTTTGCTTGGACAAACACTTAGTTCTTTTAAAAACAAAAAAATCATACAGGTTGGAATAAATAAAGACTTGAAATTGGTAAGAACTGAAGAAGGACCAAAACACCTAGCTTATAAACCAAAAAATATATATATATATATATATATATATATATATGTATATAAAAAAAAAATATATACTAAAATTATTTTTATACCCGTTACACAAAGAGTAAACGGGTATATTCAGTTTGTCCAAAAGTTTGTAACGCATTGAAGGAGGCATGGGAGACCCCATAAAGTATATATATTCTTGATCAGCTCGATAAGACGAATCGATTTAGCCATGTCCGTCTGTCCGTCCATCTGTCCGTCCGTCCGTCCGTCCGTCTGTCCGTCAGTCTGTTGCAATGCGTTTTTCTCGGAAAGTTTTAAAGATATTGACCTGAAACTTTAAACTTAAGCTTTTTGTGTTCCTAGGCAGTTTGTATGTCAGAACCAAGGTGACGCACCCACTTTTAGATATAGCCCCCATACAAACTTACCATTTTTTTCGATTTTTTTTTTTGTATGAAAATAGTTATTATTTATGAATGTTTTGACTACAAATCGGGTAAAAACACTTTTAATCAAATATCAATCCATCCAATATCAGAAGGAAGGTGCCACGTCCATTTTTAGATACAGCGCCCGTGCAAACTTTCCATTTTTTTTCGATTTTTTGTATGAAAATTGTTATTATTTGTAAATGTATTTACTACAAATATGGATAAAAGCACTTTAATGATATCCAATTTCAAAAGAAAGGTGCCACGCCCATTTATTTATACGGCCCCCATACAAACTAGGCGCCCATTTTTCAGATTTTGTTTGAAAATACATAGTTCTTATTTATGGATATATTCACTCCAATCTGTGTAAAATCACTTCTACTATTATCCTATGAATATGCTTCCGATATGACAAGGATAGAGCCACTATAACATATAGTCCCATACAAACTCACCTTCTATTTTTTTTATTTTTTCAAAAAAAGAATAAAGTTTCGTGTGGCGGGTATTTGAGTTTCGGTGTTTCCGAAGTTAACGTTCTTGCTTGTTTTTTTTATTTTTGGCTATGTGGCAACCCAAGCATGCGTTGTCAGTATTTTCTAATTTTATATTGAAGCTATGTATAAATGATAAGCAGTTTTTAACAGATACCTACATATATAAACTTACATGTTAAACTTTAGAAAACATACCAAAAATAAAACTAACAAGGAAAAACGTTAACTTCGGTGGAACCGAAGCTGAAATACCCATTACACAACACTTTTTAATAGTTTGCATGTTCACCAGGTGCTTAGAATAAATTTTACGATGAATTTGGTCAAATTTGTATGGAGGCTTTATGTTAGACTAGCCCGATCCTTACCATATCGATAGTCTTCACTTAGGTGGACATTGGAATTGACTTTGCCAAATTTTAATTGAATGCAGTCAGAAATAATAAATATTTTCATACAAAGACTTTAAATTGGGCGTTAGTATTGTATGAGGCCTAAAAATGGACGTGGCACCTTGATTTTAACATAAAAACTGCTTAGGACCAAGAAAAGCTTTAAAATTTACTATGTGTAGCGGGTATAAAAAGAATTGATGTTGCATTGCCGTACAGTTCGCAAAAACTTTCGACGTTTTTTTATGGTTTTAAGATCCATCTTCAGTTTAAATTTCAAGTGTTTAGTTCATCACCAACGCTCGCACATTCACATTTAAGGAATTCCATCGTTTCTTATAGCTCTTGTCTCTCCATCAGAAACAAATAAATCCAAAACATTAAATTCAAAATCGCCAACGTTGCCAATTCTCGCAAAAAAAATTGGCAAAATTCAAAAAACCAAAAACAAATATTTTTTGTTATTCTTCATTACAGCGTGGCTACAGACTATTGTTAAAGTGATTACATTTAAATTAAGAATAATTAAAATCAATAAAAACTAAGCACTTATTTACATTGAAAAATTCTCTAATAAACTTAATAAGATGCCAAACAATATTAATACTCGTAAAATTTTGAAATGTTAACAAAAATTCATGAAAGCCAAATTTACAAATTTTTGCACGACGCACTGAGGTGAAATATATAATTTCGAAAAATATTTACACATAAATGGCTCTAAAAATTGAAGCAGAAATAAAAACAAAAATAAAAGCGAAAATTATTCAAGCACAAAATGAGTCAAGGACTTGCAGGATAATTGGTTGCTATGAAAATGATAAAGTTCAGTTCTGGTTTTTGGCCTATGACTTGTTTTTCTTTTGTACTCAGACATTGTTTTTTTTTTTTGTTTAAATATTTTTGTTTACTGCCAGTTATTATCACTTCAAGCAATTAAAATTTATTCAAAATGGTCGATGATAATGACTTGCAATGCAAATACATTCGCTGCTGTCAATACGATAAGCGTGCTAAATTGAAATGAATTGAGAACCTTTCGTATTAAAGTACAAAAATAATGGTTAAAAGTCACAAAAACAATACAAAATGCATTCAAAGTTTACGTAGGATTATTCACATCAGTGGCTATTCCAGGGGAAATGTACTCGGGCATCTTACTAACTCCCAAAAGCAAAATTTATTTAATATTTTGCTTGTTTTTATACATTTCAAATCACAGAAAAAAAAATAAATAATCGCCGAAAGCGTAGCAAATGAAATCGTTTTAGCTTTGTTCATCACAAAAAAATTATCCCAAAAGAGTTCCTTTCCCAAAACGCGTTCTGGATCCGCCACTGTATTGACATTATGTCACATTAAGTGACTGGCGGTTATCATATGTTCTGCTATGTCCTGGTATCTTTATGCACATACTACATGCGAGTATCTCTGAATGAAAGGACTCACGAGAGAATAAAGAACAGCCATGCATGTAATAAAAATAACAACAATAATAAAAACCAAAAATGCGTTTTATTTTTATTTATGATATTTTCCATCACTTTGTGTGTTTTTCTCTTTGTTTGTTACGAACACTGTGCGAATATATTTATTTGTTAATATAATTTTACTGCACAAACTATTTATTTAAATGTGTACCTATGTAAATAAAAAAACATAACTTTCAGTGTATATGGTAAACACATATAACGTACAGTTGAAAGACTATCTTAATCCATCGCTTATTGGACATACAGACTGACATTGTATAGCACTGTCAAGCAAGGAGATATGTAGCAAGGCAGTCCAAATAGACAGACAGACAGACAGAAAGATGGACAGACAGACAGATATTTGTATAGTCAGTTTTACATTCATGAAGTAATTCATTCAGTCCGAAAATATATTTGCATTTTATTCGCAAACGTTGCTCAGACGGACAGTCTGTCTGTCTGTCGTTCAGTTTTTTGTAAGTCGCTTACAACATATTTTCCATAATACTTTACCTTCCTCCATAACGATTTCCATTTGAAGTGTATACACAAAAATATTCTGCACATTGGACTCAAGCTTCCCTTTAATCTTTATTGCTGCTGCTGGTGGTGCTGCTGCATGTCAAGTGTTGCGTCGTCTGTCTAATTTGTTTATACACATTCAAAGTTTATTTAATATTAGACTACAAATTACTACTTTCGCATACATATGTTGTGCATAGAGTTTTTCATGGCTTGGCAAATAGTTTTACTAATTAAATTATGCACATATCTAAGTGGCTTACCATACTTTGGTGCAAGCTAATTGACAGACAAGTGTTATTCTATGCAAATAAGTGTGTATGACCGTCACAGGCGTCTCCCGTTCAAGGCGTAATGCACAAACTTTAATATTTAATTTAGGCTTGTGTAATCATTTCCACGACATCCAGCGGAGTCCACACATTCAAATTCACTTGACTAAATCAATCTTATCAATACGAGTTTTGACAAAATTTTGAATTGAATCGATTGAGGCTACCCATACCGCCTATAAAAGGCTACATTGCGTATGGGGAATATGCAATGTACATATATGTATGTAACCATGACTATTAACAAGCAGAAGAAGGCATGGTATACCCCATAAAGAATATATTCTTGATTAGCAACGAAAGCTAAGTTGATGTACCTACATGCGACAGGCTCACAGGTGATGTAAAGCTAAACATTGCTATTTTGCAATGCAAGTGAATGAGTTAGAAGAATGCTTATAGTACCCTTTATATATGTATATAACACGCAGAAGGAGGCTAGATGGACTCTATTAAGTATATATATTTTTGATCAGCATTGGAAGGGGAGTCGAACTAGCTATGTCTGTCTGTCCGTCAGTCTGTTTGTCTGTCTGTCTCCCATATGAGAGAGATTATCTCAGAGACTATAAGAGATAGAGCCACCATATTTGAAACTTAGACTCTCCTAAGCCGTCAAGTGTGCACTCCACACGGTCGTTTTTCTTAGCCCTTATTTTAAGAAGTACTCCCCATACAAATGTTTCCAAAATTTTGGGGTTTGCATAAAAACGACATTTCTTCTTATTCTAGGAACTTTAAATTTAGTATAAATTATGTCTATGATAGTCCTAATATAATATCCCAATATGGGTAGGAGCAACAAAATTTAGGTATAGCCCCCATTTTTTAAGTTTTTTGAAAACTCAATACAATGAGGTATGGTAGTAAGATACGACTAATTTTAAAGGTAAATAAAGATTATGTTCAGGGTATCTTGCAGTCGAGCATACTCGACTTCAGCGTACTTTCTTTGGTTTTATTTAGTCTTGCGAGTGCGAAGATATATGAAAGTATAACACAGTACAACAAAAAAAATACGCGAATTACTACATATTGTAGGTTATAAATATGGTCGAATAGAACTACAAAATATTTATTTTATATTCCTTGTACAATCCAAAATTTTTTGTTTAAGAATTTATTAATTACTGATATGCTTTATCAAATGAAAAATTTGAAAGTGGATGAATACACCTTTAAAAACTCTATCCCTATGTATATTGTTATGTTATGAGTTATTATGGGATAACATTCTGGAATATTTCTATTCTGTTTTTTTTTAACTTGAGTGACCAATGTTTATCGCAAAATTTTACTTAAAACAAAACAAAAGGAAACACGTTAACATTGGTGGAACTGAAGCTTAAATATCCGTCACACGAATCTCTACATAGAGTATGTGTGAATATCAGAAAGATAGAACTGGAGATTTGATGGTGGGGGATAATGGTCTGATATATTTAAGTTTATATACAATACACAAAATTTATATAGGGGCTACATGTTATAGTGACCTGATCCTTATCATATTGGTGGTGTTGTATAAAGGATGATATTAGATGTGTTTACCCAAATTGGAGTGAATACATTCATAAATAATAACAACTTTCATACAAGAATTTAAAAATGGGCGGTTTGTAAGGAGAGTTATACCTTAAAATGGGTGTGCCACTTTCATTTTCGAATATACCCGTTTAAAGTTAATTCCGTTATTGATAATATTAACTAATCTTTTGATAAAATCCGACTAAATTATTATTGTTATTTGCGAATAAAATTAAACTATTGTAAGATTATATGAGATACAGCCAACAGTTAACTGGATATTCTTACTCTCTAGAGCAGTGTAGTACTTCTTGCAGCATTTGGCCGACAGGCTACAGCTATCCAATACTTGGTCCAAACATGGGGTCCATTGTGATACCACATAGATCCAGTTAGGTACAGGATGATTATTTTTTAGTACCACTCAATATAGCTGGACAGCTGCAAAGTAGGTACACATTCTTTCGTCATTGCCATCGCAGCTTCTATAGATACCTAGCGACGGCCAAAACCAGACCATCAAAAATCTGTATATTCTGCCACTTACTGTTGTGATTTGGAACGACTAAAGTTATAGTCAAAAGACTAGTTTAAGAAACACTGTTATTTGCAAACAATAAAACAAATAAAAAACGCTGTACAAATATATCGAGCTGAAAGAAAACCATGTTGAGAAAAAAAATAAAATCTTATTTAAAAAAAACAAAATCAACCGGGCGTAGCTGTGAAAATTCTGGTTTACCAAATTAATAAGTTATCTCATAGCTCGTATAAAAGCAAATATAAGTTCATTGAACCTTTAAAACACGCACAAATAAAAAGGAAGCAAAACTCAACCCTAATAATGGAACTAACAATCGAATAAGCGAAACAATGATTCATGTGGGAAAATTGGCCGGCAGGAAGCTGCAAATGCCAAAATAATATTTTAACGCTAAACGAAGCGAACAATGAAATGTAAATCCATATAAATCGACAAACAGATATCAATAAAACATACATATAGTATATATTTATTTGGATATACACGTACATAGTTGTAAATACGTGACGAAAAGTCCTTCGTTAAAAAGCTTTATCGTCTGCTCAGAAAAATTATTGGAATAAAAATAAACATTTATCAAAGCATAGCAATGATATTCCTTCAGACATTCACAAAATCTGTGCCTTCAAAATGTAGATACATAACATATACTATATATGAAATCATACATAAATCGATATAACATAGTTAATATATTTTCGCACTTTTGGTAAAGGACAAATAGCTAAGCATATCCTTAAGATATTTAATATTGACTAAATTTGTGTCAGACTTAGCCACTGTGTTGATGTACGCATTATGCCATGGCACTCGTTGTTGACCATCAAAAAAAAAATTGTTAGCTTTTTTTTTATCGCTACGCTACAAGCTGCAGCTTTTCTGCCTGCTTGCCTGTTCGCCTGCCTGCCTATTCATGCGTGCCTTGCAAGATGATTAGCCAGGACTTCTTGCTGTTTGGTCTTGGATAGTCAATTCTTGTGTTGGACTTCCATAAAAAAGCGCACTTTAGGCAGATAGCTGAAGGCATGCTTATGGTTCTAACAACAATTAACTCTTGTTGTCAACAATTCTATTAGATACAAATAAATCTAGAAGAGTAACTACGGTTGTATCTATTCGCTTCTTTGTTTACTATTTTAATACTACTTTTATAAAAAAATTTATTGTTGTTCTAGGCGAAATTTTGAAGGTACAAATTTTATAGATACTTTTTTCGAATAAGCATATTGGCCGGAAGTAATTACTCAGAGAGAAAAACAAGGAAAAACGTTAACTTCGTGGAACCGAAGTAAAAAATACCTGCCAAGTCAATTGTCTGATATAACCAAAGTTTACCAACAATAATGTGGTCAAATTTTAATCCAAGGACATAATAAACAATTTCTTGACAAAAATTTAGAAAATGGGTGGTGACTTTGAATAGAGGCGGGTATAAAAAGAAATTTTGTTTATGTCAAGAATGAGTTGTATTTCTATCAAGTTTGACTACTCATGATATAAATTGAATTATTCCTATTATCATACATATGAAGATATTATACAAAAGGTCTTCGTCGCTTGATGAATTTTTTTTAGCTACTACCAGCCAAATAATGAATTTTTTTCATGAACTTATTGTGTACTTTATATCGTAGTATGCATAAAAATGGTAAGCGAATAGTAATCGTTTGTTTAAAAACATTCGTTATTACATTAAGCACATTCGTTCTTACAGCAAGAACCATTTGTTCTTACAAAATGGACAGTTTTAGAAGGACAGAGTAAAATATAAATCAAAAGAATTGATGCTACTAGAGCAAAGCACGTACGTTCTCAATACAAGCACATTGGTACAAGAACCTATAGTAATATTCGCCCTTGGCTTCGTATATACTTATTTTCTTAACTGCGTTATTCTTCTCTTTATAAATATTTACATTGAATACAACATTTTTTTTTTTTCAATTCAGTTGGTTTATTTTCCAATTACTTTTAAATCGGCTTTGTGCGATATTGGCTTACCGCAAAAAAAAAAAAAAAAACAACATCCAAATCACTCTTCAAGTGTTCTTGTTAATAATGTAAAATGACAAATTATATTTAGATATGTGTTGTTAGGCTTATGTATTAAAATTCTACAAAAATGTTGCTTAGTCGATGTATTCATAAAGTCATTATTATTCTGGAGGCATGTGAATGAATACTCTTATACACATACATGTGACGAACTCTGAACAGTTTAACTTTTTTCGTTGAAACACAATTTAATGGAGCTTACATATGATTAATGAATTCCTAGAATCCTGAAATTGCTTACAGTCAAGCAACAACGCACAAAATTCAGACGACGTGTTATACAATTTAGAAGCATCTTAAAACCTAATCAATGTAGCTAAGAAACCAAATTTCATTTAGACGTGAGATAATTGTACTCCTAAAGTTGATAAATTACAAGAAAAGTCATTGTCATGGGCAAGTGGAATCTATTTTTAAATTCTATAATTTAATACATTTATATTATTTATGTTTCGTATGAATTACCCAATAAAGTTCGCATAATGTCCTAAACAAATGTCAAATGTTCATTGTTCTTCTATTGTAAACAGCCGGACAACAGAATTTTTGTGGAATGTGTACAATATTTTTATTTACAGAAATCACAATAAACATAAAAACTTACAACGGAATGGGTCAGATTTTTTGATCTGTGTGTAAAGGAAATCACTAGACGAAACTTTCGCAACATCGTTTCCATATTGGCGTTTTTGACAGCTGTTACACATCTCTGTCAATTTAAGAACAACTAAATTTTTTATGAAAAATATTTTGATACACGTTAAGAATATGTTAACGCGACACATGGAGTTGTCCTGATTGTAGTAACTTGCTCTTTTCATCATAAGCTGTTTGGTTCAAATATGTCCAACACATTGAAAAACTTGAATGCAACCGTGCGAAAAATTACAAATTCTTAAAATGTACATTTTCCCCCTTTAAAAATAACATCAATTTTATGAAGTTGTTGTCTAGATGGAAACAGTTTATCGAACAAAACGATATTATTAAATTGAGAAATTGGTAATAAAAATTCGAAATAACAAAAATTTTATCGGACTCCACTAATGATCCTTTGAAAATTCGCGTCTAGAGAAGTCTGTGCCTTTGATAACTCGATTAATAATATTGATTTGAATATTTCAGCAGTTGGGTTTCTTTTATTGAGAATGGGAATGAAATCCTAGTGAATATGTAGCATAATATTTCTTAAAAATATTCTATTGTATTATTTTTTTTTTAAGTACGTCTGAAAGGAAGAAAAGTAGCCATTCTCATATTTTTTTTTTTTTTGTTATTTACACGAGTTTTAAGACATTGAAACCTTACAAGAGAACTCATAAACAAATGGCAATTTTCTGTATTGTTCTTGACAAAGTCATTTTGTCCAACATAAATAGCCAATTAAAAGAAATACGTCGCAAGTCATTTAAAAAAAAAAAATTCGCATGGATATGAATAATATCGAATGTCTGCATTGTGTGTGTATTTATATAAACAAGGATATGCGTCAAAAGGCAGAATAACAAAGACAACAGAGGCGTCAGCGGTGTTGGGTATGTTGAAATTTTATACTTATTATTTTTTATGCAAAATAAACATATTTTTCTCATTTTTCTTTTACAATAACATCATTATTATCCTCGTCAACGATTGCCATCGTTATTTGAACTTTTATTTATAACCGTGTTCAGCTACAAGTCCAGTTCCACACTGAACAATATTCGCATTTGTGGCATTTAATATTCGACAATTCGGCATGGAATTGCCAATTATGCAAAAACTGTTTTGAGTAAAATTCGACTATAAGCCCAGTTGTCCAGTTCACAAATTGCTCAGCTCAATGTCACTGCTTTCGCGTACATACACGTATGTAGATAAGTGAAAGAATGATATGTCAAGCGATAACTATGAGCGGACTTAATGGGCGTGTGATACTGACAGGAGTGAACATATTTTTATTGAATGACAGGAGCCTACTGTGTGCTAAAAATAAATTGAGTGTACAACGCAATAAGTAACAATTCCTTGGAGTCCTTGAGACATGCGAGTACATTGAAACTGAGAGAGAAAAATAAAAAAAAGAAAGTATCATGTTGTGCGCTGTAGTTTCACGGTCATCATCGAAATTAGATAAGAGTTGTTGTACTATAAGTGTTTAAACGAAAGTCTTTTATACGATAAAGTAAATTAATTGAATTTTTTTTTAGCGGAATATAAGCATTTCGATGAAATACTACAAAATATACTTATCTATAAAAAATATAACTGATTTCAGCTTATTACGATTCTATTTATTTTATAAAAAATTAATATCTGTCTGTATTTTATGGCATCTTTTTGATAATATAAAAATATCCAGCAGGGTAAGAGGTCTATAAAGTTTAATTAAGTTTAATAAATATTGAACCGTGAAAAGATTCTTGTAATTCTATTAATTGCAATAAAAAGGATGAGTAAATATCACCAGAGATAAGCTTCTGATAGCACTGAGCGAAATTTCAAAGTCTTATGGTGGAGTCAGTCTGATGATAAATGCGGTTGGTTTTCTGGTCGAATAAAATCAAACTACATATATATTTGGAATTTTTGAGAGACATACAAAATTTTAACTTTTTAAAAACTGAAATTTTCCTATTTTTTCACTAATATGACAATAATTTAGTCAACTACGATCCGATTTTTAATTTTTAGCTAGTACTGGAAAGAATAAACATATACCTTTTAGTTTGAGATATTGCAACATAAGTAAAAAAAACAAGGAAAACGTTAACTTCGGTGGAACCGAAGCTGAAATACCCGTTACATATGCCATCTTGGTTTTGACCCTGGATGACAAAAAGAAATGTTTTTACCCAATTGGGAGCGAGTACATTCATAAAAAAACTATTTTAGTAAACAAAAAACGAAAAACGATAAGTTTGTATGGGGCTATACCTAAAAATGGTCGTGGCACCATTTTCGAACTTAACCTAGTCGTTGCCGAGAAAAGCTTAAGTTTAAAATTTCAATATCTTCATCGAATAAATCGCGTAGCAACAAACAGACGGACAGAAGGACAGACGACAGACAGACGGACATGGCTAGATCGATTCGTCTCATCGAGCTGACCAAGAATATATATACTTTGTGGGGTCTCCGATGCCTCCTTCAATGCGTTACAAACTTTGAACATGAATATTACCCGTTTACACTATTGTAACGGGTATAACAAGAAAGAAAGCTGAGGTCGAGTGTACTACTAACATATCCTGTACCCAATCTTTATGTACCTCAAGCAAAAGTTCTACCTTAGTAATATGCAATATTGATTGTATTTTCAAAAAAATAAAAAATTTGGAAAATTGTATGGGACCATGCTTAAATTTTGTTTTTGGTCCTACCCATTGTGGGATCTTTTGTTAGAAATATTATAACCATAATGTATACTAAATGTTGACTTCCCTAGAATAAGAAACAAAGACGTTTTTATTAAAATTCAAAATTTGAGGTAGGTTTCTGTGGGGGTACCCTATAAAATTGGGCTAAAGAAAACCAATCAAACTTGACGGCTTTGGAAGGTCTACGTTTCATATATGGTAGCCTTATCTCTAATACCAGATAAGCGTTTTTCACACGGCAGACAATATGACAGACCGACAGACGGACGGTCATACGGGACAGACGGACAAGCTAGATCGACTCTCCTACCAATGCTGATCCAGAATATATATACTTTATAGGGTCTACCATGCCTCCTTCTGCCTGGTACATACATTCTCACAAACTTAAACACCCTTTTTACCCCTTGGCTACAGGGTATAAAAACTTAGACCTTTCAGTTCGTAGTTGACTGAATTATTGGAAAAAGGTGTAAGAAAAGAAAAATCAGTTTCAGTAAGTCAGTAAGTAAGATTTTGGGGGTGTTCACCAAACTTCAAAATGCAGTTTGATTTTATTCGACCAGAAAACCAACATCATTTATCGAGAAACCAACTCAAACCCACTTAAAAAAAATATTCCGGAAGGAAGAGAAACATTGGGTGGGCAGGAAGAGAGTTCGAAATAAGTCATGGCAAGAAGAATCGTTTTAGCTTATGCGCAATCAAAATGTGTCTGTTAGATATAATATCCAGGAGATCATTAATGAATAGTATGAAAAGTACTGGTCCCCAGTTGACTACTTGGAGGCACATCAGAAACGGCTTCAATTCTCTTCGATGTAGTGTTATCAAATACTATACATTGAGGACGAGTATCCAAATAGCTTGACAACCATTCTACCAAAGCAGGAAGAAAACCAAATACATAAGATTATAGACTAAAAACTGAACGTTCTGGTTTGCTAATGATGTAAGTTCCTATTAAATTTTGTAGAAATGTATCGACTTCTAGGAAATCCATTCAGAACATAAAAAAAATAGTGATATACAGGAATATGTAGTTATTCGTTAATTATTTAATCGACATTTCGATATACTCTGATCTGATTAACATCCACTTTTATGGAGAGGAGTTCCACAAGTTGACAAAACAGGATTTTTTTCAAGCATCAGAGTACGCTTATCTTTAAGATTTTTCATCATTGAATGCGAATCTGGCCTTAAAAATGTTCCTTCATGACGAGGTTTTAAGAACACACTGTTTTTGACTGTTTTTGATGAACCTGAGGTGATAGAAATCTCAAACTAGGCTTAAATTGAAGCTTAAACATTCAAGTACAACCGAAGGGTTGTGCTACATCAATATTATTGATTGATTATGTGTTTTCTCGTAAAAGTTTCAAATCTAAATGGTTTGGAAAAAAAGTGTAAAATGAATCTCTCAAGGCCCTTCGTCAAATTTCAGAACCAAAAAAGGAGCTGTGATCCTGAATAGTTAAATGTGGAAGCTTATACTGACAACTTTTTCCAAAACTGAAAGCATGATCTGAAAAGGGCATTATCTGGAACAATTTAGACATTTCAAGTATGAGCTTCAAAAACCAGGCAAAATTCATTGCAAGCGGGATTCTAGTTGCAAGTAAATGTAAATATTTTTTATTGATTTAATATTTGCGAATTTCTTGGTATTCATTTAGATACTTGTTAAAGTTCTTTTGCAAACGATTTATTTTTAGTCGCTGATGTTTTTTGAAGAAATACAACAGATAATATCTACTTATCTTTAACAAACAATTTCCTATACTTGAAGTGTATTAAATTTCTTTAAATATTATCTTTTGTCCGAATAATAACTAAGTAACTCCCTATGCATTTGTTTTAGAAATGAATCTGAGTGATAATAAATTTCCGACAAAAATAATAATTTATTTGTCGCACAATATCCGCGTTACAAAAGCCCTTGAAGGCATACGACAAAAGCAAAAACATATTAAAGTTTTCTACTTAGCGACAAATTGAAAAGCGTTACGCAGTGTGGCATACAAATTTGAAAGCAAACATATAAGCACTTCCTTGGAAAGAAACCCCAAGAGAGAAGTGTGTATAGCGAGAATGTTGCTGAAAAAGTATCAAAAATGAAAACTGTTTTGATTACGTATTTGTACGTACGAAATATTTAAGGCCGAAGGAATATGTACAACATTGAAATAGAGCGAAGCTTTTAACTTCATTGTAACCGAAGCTAAACTACTTTCATCGCGCGTATCTTGGAAACGTTTGATTAAAGAACAACAATCTTTTATAGGAAAAAAAAAACTCAAGATTTTATAAAAGAACTACTCCGTTCGTTTAGTAAAGTCTAAACTAATAAATGCGCATTTACACTTCTGCTACACAAACATCGACGACAAATGTCATTTTTTTTTTGGTGTACTTTGCAGAAAAAAATCTGTGATGTGGCATAAGTAAGAAAAAGTAACGTGACGAAAGAAAAAAGGAAACAGAAAAATAAAGGGCTGAAGATGAAAAAAAAAAAAAAAAAAAAAAGGAAAAACACCCAGACACATTCGAATAACAAACGAAAGATTCATGTATCTGCATAATGCGTATTGAAATTTGCTTTTATATTGCTGTTTTATCGAGGAATTGAAGCTTTGGATACGGAAGCGGTCTGGAATTGAGTGTTTTACTAAAGCGAAGATGTGTTTTTTGCTTTGACGAAGCTCATTGAAACACGAGGATAGATGAATAGTAAGTGATTTGATTTGTATTCATTTCATGTTTGCTCTTTTATATTTTATTTGATAGGAAGAGCAAAATATAAGTGCACGTTGCGTTTTGAGCAACACGTAAGATATTGAATTCGATATGACAACGAAAAATCAAAAGGTATGGAGGACTAACAAAAAATTCGATTTGTTAGAAGAAATACTAGAAAATTTTTGTTTTATAATTTTTTTAATTTTTTATACCCGCCCCACCTAGTGTGAACGTGTATTATAAGTTTAACGCATTAAAGGAGGCATCGGAGACTCTATAAGTATATCCATTCTTGATCAGCACGACGAGACAAATCAAAATAGCCACGTCCGTCAGAATGAATGCTGCAAGGCGACATATTTACTCAGATTTGAAGATAATGAGCTGAAATTCACGGAAGTTAACGTTTTTCCTTGTTTTTATTTCCGTTTTTATAGTGTAAAGGTGATTCATTCGCTCAATTTTTCAGATATAGAGCTGAAATTCGAAACTTTTCGAGCTTTTGTATGAAAAAAAACTTATTATTTCTGTTTTTTTGTTTATTCTAAGTAGTTTGTATGTCAAATTTTAGGTGCCACAATTTTTAAGGTATAGCCCCCCATACAAGCTTACCACCTTTATTGAATATTTGTTTGAAAATGGTTATTATCTATGAATGTCGTTACTATAAATTGAGTAAAAACACTTCCAATTTATCTAAGTGGTATAAGTGTTTTGGTGTAAGTACTAGAAAATTTAAACCATTACCCGATACTCCGAGTGTTTTCATTGATTCCATGGGGTAGCAAATTTTTAAATATTTTTTATTTATATACAAAAAATTCAAATTTGCGACCGGCAAAACAAAAACAAAAAACTCTTTTAAAAGTGTTTTGGTGTCACCCATGATAGATTAGTTTTTAGTGAGCTAATTGATGAAAATATGGTGAAAACGTTTGTTATGGTAGTCCATATATATTGAATAAATATAAGGTCACTGTATCATATAGTCCCTACAAGAGTTGCGGATGGGCCGTGTTAGCCAGATCCAACCAGAAAATTATTTTTAAAAAAGCCCAGTCCAGACGAAACTTTTTATAAAATGTATGAAAAAAAGTTATATTCTAATAAACACTTTTAAACAATTATTAAATTTCACGTATGTGAAGCCAATAGGTTGACGCCATGCCTATGGCTTTGAGAGTTCTGGATTCAAATCCCGGGTTCAATGCTTAAATAATTGTTCAGTTATATTGTTGTTTTTGAAAATCGCTGTCCAAATAGACGAGAAGTCGTTCAATATACAAATCGTAAGAATAAAATAAAAAAATTTTTATATATTTACTATACTATATATCAAAATTTTAGTTATAGTATTTTTATACCCGTTACTCATAGTGTAAACGGGTATAGTCAGTTTGTTCAAAAGTTTGTAACGCATTGAAGGAGGCATCGGAGACCCCATAAAGTAAATATATTCTTGATCAGCTCGATGAGACGAATCGATCTAGCCATGTCCGTCTGTCTGTCTGTCTGTCTGTCTGACCTGTCTGTCCGTCTGTCAGTCCGTCCTTCTGTCCGTCTGTTTGTTGCTATGCGATTCATTCGATGAAGATATAAAGATATTGGGCTGCAATTTTAAACTTAAGCTTTTCTCGGCAACGACTAGGTTAAGTTAAAATGAGAGTGCCACGCCCATTTTTAGGTATAAATATATATAGGTATATAACGGGTATTTCAGCTTCGGTTCCACCGAAGTTAACGTTTTTCCTTGTCTTTAATTACCAAAGTTTTCAACTACAAATTTATTTTAATAATTTCTTATGTTAATTGTCATCCTTGGGCAAATACACCAGCATCTTCCAGGCAGAGATCTGCGCCATAATTCGTTGCGCACATATCAATATTGGCAGGAACTATAACAACTGCGATATAGCAATACTGTCAGATAGTCAGGCAGCCCTTAAAGCGCTGCAGTCAGACACAGTAAAATCTAAACTAGTACATAAGGCTATAGCCACCCTAAGTGTACTAGGACAGAGCAACAGAGTGCAACTATTGTGGATACCAGGACATACTAACATCCCAGGCAACGAGCAAGCAGACGCTCTAACCAGGAAGGGGGCCGCAACTCCTTTAAACGGCCCAGAACCTTATTGTCCCATTGGAAGCCACACACTTAATGAGACAATACGTAATGACAGAAAACGTGCCAGGGACGAACACTGGACTTCAAAGCAGGGCATGCGACAGGCCAAATTGCGAATAGAGGGATTCAACTCTAAGATTACCAAAGCGTTGGTTAAGCTGAATAGATCTCAGCTAAGGATCATGATAGGGCTCTTAACAGGTCACTGCAGACTCAGGAAACACCTACATGTAATGGGTGTAGCAAGCTCTTCTGAGTGCAGATTCTGTGGTAGTATGGAGGAAATACCTATCCATCTATCTATCTACTATCAGAATGTGTAGCTACGTCCAGAAACAGAATGTCATTGTTAGGAGGGCACACACTCTCCGTAGAGCAGGTTAGGAAAACCGAACCTATGAAAATGATTAGATTCATTCAAAGAATAGGGCTAGATTCAGAAATTTAGCAAGTAAGGGTCTACAATAAATTTTCAGGTAGCAGTACAATTACCCCATTAAGCAATCATAATAATAATGTTAATTGTCTTCATTACTTTTACCATTTACCCGAACTCTGCTTTCAGTGCAAGGTTTTTGTTGCTTTACTGATAAACTTTTATGTTAAGCAACTGTAAGGTGACACAATTCGTATAGAGCAAGTAAATATGTATTTTTTAAACAAATTCATCGAGAAAGTTTAGTCATGTATTCTTAAATTTTTTGGTAATATTCATTTTATCATAAATCTGCAGAATAAATGACTTAACTAGCTAAAGCGTTATTTTGTTTGGATGGTAAATTCTTAATGCGACAATACACAAATTGTCAAATAGTCAATGTCCAACAGGCATTGGAAGAACAAGTCACGATACGTCACATTTTGACTGATTGGTCATTACGTAAGTTTTATTTGTTTGCAGTGAAACAATACTAGACATGTTATATTTCGATAATAAAAAATATATAGCTGTAAGCAAAAGATTTGTAGATACATAGACATGAAATATTCGACTAAAATAAAGTGAAAAGAATAATAACAAACAATTTATTGTTTTTGAAATTGAGCGAAATATTGAAATACCATCGAATTTTATGGAATACCATCACATTTTTTTTTGCCAACACTTGTTCCTAGTATTTAATTTCTGAACTACAATACAATATTTTTGTTTTAAATTAAATTCTTAACATGTTCATAATTATTTACAAATCAACAACCTAAACAAATTTTGATTAAATGCATCTGTGCGTGTTGTAAACCTAATGCTAATACGCATATTTAAATCATTATCACAAATGTAATATTTAATTCCATATAATTCGATGGAATTTCAATATTTCGCTCAATTTCAGAAACAATAAAATGTTTGTTATTATTCTTTTCACCTTATTTTAGTCGAATATCTCATGTCCATTTATCTACGAATGTATCTTCCTCTTACAGTCATCTATTTATAATACCTATCACACATAGTGTGGAAAAAGTATATTCAGTTGGTCGGAAAGTTTGTAACGCATTAAAGGAGGCATTCTTCTTGATCACCTCGTCTGTCCGTCTGTCCGTCCCTCTGTTTGTTTGTGCGCGAATTTATAGCAATTATCATGTCTAAGTTATTCTTTTTTTATACTGTATTTATGATTAGCACAAGTTAAAATATATCTTTTTATACCCGCCATACGTAGTGTGTAGGGTATATTCAGTTTGTCGGAAAGTTTACTCCAAACTAGGTAAAAGCACTTCTTATGTCAACCAATGTCAAAAAAAAGGTGCCATGCCCATTTTAAGGTGTTTTTTATGAAAAGATTTATTATTTTTTAATTGAATTTGGTAAAATCGATTTCAATGTCCACTTAGCGAACACTATTGATATGTTAAGAATCGGGCTAATATAACATATAAGCTAAATACAAATTTGACCAAATCCATCGTGAAAATTAATGAAAGCTCCTGGTGAACATATAAAGTATTAAAAGTGTTGTGTGTCCAAAATAGCGGAATATTCTTATATTTTAACTTTTTTTCATGCGACGTAAAAATGACATTGAATAGCTACAGAAAGCATGCTCCCGTAACCGTATTCGTTAAAAATTTTCGATTTACTTTTCAAATCGCAAATTTTGGTGCTCCGCCAATCGTAAATCGTAAAATATTTCCGTTCTCAGAGTTTGAGTCAGTGCAATAAAGTGTAACCGATAGTGGAAATGAAACATAACTTTTAAGATTGCCGGATCACGAATAATTTAAAATGGTACGATTTTACTAAGTCCTAAATCTCAAAAATTTTGCTATTACGGTAGCAGGCTGTACATTCAATATTTTATTTTTTCATGATTGACTTTAATTTCGACAAAGTGTTTTTAATTATTTAATAGTTTTGCATGTAGTTTTTAAATTAATTTAAATATAAACAAGGAAAAACGTTAACTTCGGTGGAACCGAAGCTGAAATACCCGTTACATGGGCGTGGCGTCTTGGTTTTGATCCTGGATGACGAAAGAAATGTTTTTACCCAATTGGGAGCGAGTACATTCATAAATAATTACTATTTTTAAACAAAAAATCGAAAAAAAAAATCGATAAGTTTGTATGGGGGCTATACCTAAAAATGGGCGTGGCACTGTCATTTTCGAACTTAACATAGTCGTTGCCGAGAAAAGCTTAAGTTTAAGATTTCAGCCAAATATCTTAATATCTTCATTGAATAAATCGCATAGCAACAAACAGACGGACAGACTGACAGACGGACAGACAGAGGGACATGGCTAGATCGATTCGTCTCATCGAGCTGATCAATAATATATATACTTTATGGGGTCTCCGATGACTCCTTCAATGCGTTACAAAATTTTGGACAAACTGAATATACCCGTTTACACTATGTGTAACGGGTATAAAAAATTAGTTTAGTTACAATAAAATATTAATAGATATAAATATATTATATTTTTTAATTGGTTTGTTTGGTTTTAAATTTCAGTCTCTAGCTCTTATGCATTCTTTTCAATTATTTATTTATTATTTTTGTTGAATGTGGGAAATGCTTTCAAGTGCACACGTAAAGCAGATAATTTTTTTATTTATATTTTTTTTCCAACTCTTTTCCTTTGCGTCCTTATTGTAATCGTAACATATGCGCCAATGAACATATCAGCGATATGAATGTTGAGTATCTATTGCATTTCATATCTCTGCATATTTCACTTCACTTGTATCCGTTGCATTAACTATGACTTTGTGTTCTCATGTTGCACGTTGACAGAACCAATTGAGTGGCTTTATTTGCGCAGATAGAGCTAATGAAGGGAGAGAGAGACGTACGAAGGGAATGCAAGATAGTGTTAACTGTTTTTTCTGTATTTTTTGCTGATGTTGCAACGTCGTTTTTACGTTGCTATTTCAGTAACCGCAGAGTGTCGTCATTATTATCACCCGTAGTGTTTACAACGACATCAACAACTTCTGCATCGCCATTCTAGTCGTTAGCCGTCTGTCCGTCCGTTCTTACGCTAACAGCGTAGCGCACATTATCGCTGTCAATAATGAGAACGACATGAGTTCCATTGACAATTACATCAACAACTTTAACTACACAATCAAAGCAACAACACCAACATTGAAGTGAATAAGTGGCGCAACAAATACAGCAAACGCAACAAACGATTGGAATGCTCATTGATGCAAGCAGTTTGCTTCGCAATACATAAGTACACACTCGTAACTTTACAGATTTACCTTCACTCTTCATGTGCTGAGTGCATTGGGTATTTTAGCCACATCGTTTAGTTTGTACTTCGCTTCAATGAACATTTATGACGTTATTTGATTTTTAATTTAAGATTTTAAGAAAAAATTAACGAAATATCTCCATAAAATTGGAAATAGCAACGATGTTGGTATTGACAAAGACGAGTGTGTCTCGTTGTCTTAAATAAATTATGTTTGCACAACATAAAATTTTTTTGTTGGAGTTAGAGATAGAGCGTTAGAGGTGGCTGAGGGGAAAACCCTTATTCGTCACACAATTAGCATTTAGGGAGGATCAAAGCATATAGTGTAGGATCAAACACAACCAGTACAGTTAAGGAAGGACCGTAGTTTTGAGGGACATAAGCGAGAAAGATCGCTCAGCGACTCCAACTGCCAACGTCCAAATTGCCTTAGTCTACTCGATCGAAGTGCAGGACACACACAGAGGAAGTGTTCTAGCGTTTCTGTGGTATCCTATTTCACACAAATTCTGCATGCACTGTTAAAGGGAATACCTAATGTGGCCGCGAGTTCCCCGATGGGCCAATGACCCGTGATGACCGCTGTTAGTCTGGTAAGTTTGCAGTCAATCGTAGGTCAACTAAACTTAGCTTTCCTGCACCTACTCATATTTTGCCATTTATTATTACCTAAGGAGGTCAAGAGACTCCTAATGTGGGCGACCCTAGCGCTCATTGGAATCCGAAACGCGACTGGCTGCGATTCACCCGAATAACCCCGTCTAGCCAGCGAGTCAGCTTGCTCGTTTCCGCGAACTATGTCCTGGGACCCATGAAAAGCAAAGTGTGTTGTGGCGACCAACAAAATTAGATTTGCTACTGTGGGTATCCAGCGCTTTGATGGCAGCTTGGCTGTCTGAGAAAGTGAGCTTTGTTCTTTTAGTCGAGAAGCGTTGATCGAGGCCATCTGTTTGATGAATAGGTCAATGAATAACTGGTTGAGCATTGCATTTAGGGCCTCGGAGGGACAGATAATTCTCCATCTCTAGTTTAGAACACAGCTTTAGTTTTTACAACAATTGCATTTGACCGATAAATTTAGTCGGTCTGTTCGATATCCGATATATATCTATTGGTTTTTGAAATGTATTTTTTTTACTTAACTAATTAGACAGCAATTATAAGTATTCTAGTTTATATTTCCTTATTTTTTATCAAAACATTTGTAAGGTTGGATTGGGATGAAAATGTAGTTTTAGCACCTTTAGATAAGACTACATATTCTCAATGGGGCCCAGTCTCTTTCGCACCATATACAGAATGTTTCGATTCTTAATTTTCTTAAGGTTTGTTCAGACACGTAAATATCTTGAATCGAATTTTTACAATTTTCCATTTTTACATTTTATTGCATTTAAATAGTTTCAACCAAGAGCAATAATGAAATTCAAAGAAAAATTAAATTGCAATAAAAAACAAGGAAGAACGTTTACTTCGATGGAACCGAGTGTGAAATACCCGTCACACAAAAGTTTTTATAGTTTATATGTTCACCAGGTGCTTAAATTAAATTTCACGATGGATTTGGTCAAAGTTGCATGAAGGCTTTATGTTATACTAGCCCGATCTTTATCATATCGATAGTGACCACTTAGGTGGACATTGGAATTGATTTTACCAAATTTTAATTGGATTCGTTCAGAAATATTAAATGTTTTCATACAAAATCTCGAAATAAAGCGGTTGTTTTGTATGAGGGCGAAACATAAAAATGGGCGTGGCACCTTGGTTTTGATATTGGATGACAAAAGAAGTGTTTTTACCCAATTGGGTGTGAGTATTTTCATACAATACTTAGAAAATGGGTGGTATTTTCTATAGGAGATATGCCTAAAAATGGGCGTGCCGCATTGATTCTGACATACAAACTGCCTAGGACCAAGAAAGATTCAGTTTTAAGTTATATGTTAATATATTAAAAATATTCTGAGTAAAACGTATCGCAGCAAACAGACAGACGGACAGACAGACAGACAGACGAACGGACATGTCTAAATCGATTCGTCTCATCGAGCTGATCAATAAAATCTATACTGAATATACTCGTATACACTATGTGTGACGGGTATAATAAAATTGTAAAGATTCCATCAAAGTAGTTGGGTTTCAGTAAGTATTAGTTGACTGATGAATCCTCTTTTGTGGATTTTTATTTCTAAATAGTGCATAATAATATTTACACTCTCTCCTCCAGAGGAAACTCTTTGTAATGATTTTATATTTCCTATTATTTTTTTAATTTAAAAATAATAATTATTAAATTATTTTTAATATTATTTATTTTATAATATATTTTTTTTTTAAAATATGGTGGTGGGGGAAAAAAATTTTTTTTTGTTTTTTGTTTGTGTTTATTTGGCTAGTGGGAAGTATTGATTAATAAAAAATATGTAGTCTATAAAAACGATTTCCATTTATTACATATCTCAATACTTACACGAAAATAACTTTCATTGTTGTACAAATTGAATCACTGTAAATATAACTTTATATGGTCTAAAATGTTTTTTCTATATTTTTGTAAGTAAAGGTCATTCAAAAATCGGAAAAGCTCAAACAAAATTTCTATATGCGAATATTTGTTGTTAAAATATAACAAAAAATTATCACACTATCATTTTTCAACTTATTTTTAATGACTTATTTCCATTGTATTTATTTTTTAAAAGCATTTTACAAAATGTTAACAGAAGAGTTTTTTGTTTGAAATATCGTGGCACTTCGGGCGTAAATTGAATTGTTTCTGAATAATTGTAAAGTAATTTTATTTTAAAATAGGTCAGCGCGTTTTACATATTGTATGAAAGGCTTCTTAATTTGTGCCCGAATTCACATTGGCTTATATAGTATATGTGAATATTTGATAAGGCGCTATTTCATCTCTTAAAAGGAGAACCTCTAATAGAAAAGCTTCGAAATTTATACAAAAGTTAGAAAGGTTAAGGATTAATTCCACTTAGAGTTTTTTTACTCTTTTTTACTCTTAACTGGAGAATACATATTATGCATCTAATTTCTGTTTGATTCACCTTGTCTGTGAGCTCAGGCTGGTTCCTGGAAGCTCAGGCTGGTTCCTGGAAGCTCAAATAGCAAAGTTCGCAAAAGTGTTAAAGTGGAAAAAAAAAAAAAAAAAAAATTAGATGCGTTTTTACCCAATTTGAAGTAAATACATTCAAAAATAATGACTATTTTTACATAAAAATTACAAAATGGGCGCAAAGTTCGTATGGGGCCTGTACCTTAAAATGGGCTTAGCTTCTTAGTTTTGACATTGGATGACATTATAAGTATTTTTACCCAATTTGACCTCCGAAGAAACAAACAGACGGACATACGGACGGACAGATTGACAGCGAGACGGACATGGCTAGATCGATTCTTGAGCTGATCAAGAATATATATTCTTAATAGGGTCTACAAGTCTTCTTTAATGTGTTCCAAACTTTCAGACAAACTGATTATACCCATTCACACTTTGTATAAAAAGTTTCAGAAATAAAAAGCAACTATAACACTAGAAGTAGCTAAGGGGATAACAGTTAGATTTTTTTAATTTAGCTATGTCCATCTGTCTGTCCGTTTGTCTGTCAATATTAGACAAAACCATTTCTCAACCGTTCAATTCTTCCACTTCAAATTTGAACTGTAAAATTTGGGTATTGCAAAATGATCGGTCGATTAAAATGCGATAATGTAGATTTGCCACTCTTACTCATTACTTGCCTAAATTGTGTTTAAAATTTAAACTTATTTTATTAAAAGACATGGTGGGCTTGGAACCAAACCGCAGTACTTTTTGAATGGTTGCTTTAAACCAAACCATTTAAGTGACAAAAATGGTTTGCTTCAAATCAATTCAAACTTATTTTGATTACAAAATTATAGTTAAATAATAATAGGGACTAACTCAATCATCCCCTCATGGATTCCGAGGTTTAGTGATGTTCTCGAAAACAAACACGCAGACCTACTGACCAGGGAGGAATCAGCTAGCTTCTCCCGATCGGTTCAAGAACAGACTCCAATGGGTTCAGTAATCTCTGCCATTAACAACCATTTCGCCAACTTGACCCCTAATATATGGTCAGGTCTGGACAACTGCAGGAAAGCTAGAGCGATTTGCCTCAGGTTAGACGCTCAAACAAACTGTTAGAAAACTTGCGTAAAGACCTCTCTAGATTAACAGTAACCATTACGGAACACTTGCCCTTCGGGGAAAATGCGGCCAGATTGGGAATCGCGTTTAACAGAGATTGCCAAAAGTTGCAAAGAAGAAGACGCAACAGAAACGTTGGAACACTTTTTATGCACCTGCCCTGCACTCAGATCACTCAGGATGCGGTTACTTGGGAAATGTCAGTTCAATTCGCTACGTGAACTGTCGAATATTTGCCCCTCAAACTTCGTTCTTTCCTTAACTGCACAACTTGGTTATGATGAGTCAGTACTAGCTCTGGACATAATGGACATAATGCCATATTTACTAGATTAGGTGACATCAAAACGGCGCTTCATGTGCTACTTGGTTGGTATTGTCCCATAGTCACTTCTATCTATCTAGCGACTTTGCATTTGTGGTTACAATAATATACTATATATCATAGACGCCTAGAATTCTACAATGACATGATAATTTTTAAGGCATAAGAAGAGTAACAGTCAAATTCTTTTCTGTGGTTGTTAATTTGTCTCGATTAGATCGTTGGTCCCACTCTGCGACTAAAAAAAAATGTCAAATATATTGTTCGATTTTCCCCAATTAAACCACAACAAGAAACCTATCGATCTAAATGACTCGCTTGGATTATTGAAGCACGCAGAGAAGAAGGTCTTTGGAATGAGTCGATAGGAAGCGCAGCTTGTCTCAAGAGTGCTGAATTTTTTAAGTACATCTAGCTTCACACAAATATTTCTAAGAAAACTGATTTGTTACAAAACTTCTTTGCAGAACTAAGGTGCGTTCAGACACACAAATTGGAAGTCCCAACAAATTTTATTTCAACTCTGAACAACAAGTATTTTGCATAAAAAAAACTTTATTGCAATTAGTTTGAATAAGTTTGTTTATGGTATTTTTGTGAAAGTATTTCAAAAGTGTAAACACTTATGTGCAAACTTTTTTTTTGTTTAACTGTTTGATACATATGTATACTGTATACGATATGCGAATGTTATTAATTGTAAAAAAAAAAATTTATAACAAACTTAATTGTTTGATATTTTTCTAAAATATCTCGAAAGTAAGCCTTCAGTACATGATAGGCTCTGGAGGATCAAAGTCAACCAGTAAACCCAAAAACCGATCTGTCTTGAATCTCCAGCTGTACCAACATCTTGCACGCAATAAGTACAGCATGGATCTCCGTCTGGATCACACTGCAGAGATTAGGCAAGCGAAAGAACTCTTCCATTGCCAGGTCCTTCGAGAGTACACCACAGTCCAACTTGGACCCATCGGTGCGACAGACCAGCTTCACTCCCCAGCAGCTCCGCACTCTTAATTTAATCAACAAAGATTTTAGTATTAAAACCGAATTTGAAGCGAATCAATAGTTCAAAATAATCGCGAGCCGCTGAAGCGAAACGGTGACAATTTTTTAGAGATCTGCAGCCCTGGTTTTAACAGGTGTCTTTTAGAGGTTCCACTTCTGCCAACGCTATGGAAATTTGGGTTCCGTTTAGTTTCACAAATTTTTATTAAAAAGCTAAACGATACAGCCAACGAAGAGCGCTGTAGAGACATGATGACCTATTATTTAGAATTGAATGCTTATTAAAGAGGTCCTTTTCCACTGGAATGCGAAACATGAACTACAGCGTCTCACCCAATCGACTCACTAAAAAAACAATTGACATACGCAATGTCATTGGAAACAGACCAATTGGTTGACCATAGGGATTGTGTGATTTAATATCTTTGTACTATTTTTGCTAATGTTTTTGAGAAATAAATGTAAAATCCAAACGAGTATATATTTTATTTATCTAACGATTTACTTTTATTCAAGACCAAACGCCCACTCTTGGCTATACATGCAGCTCCTTATTAAAAATCGAAACACATATGTAATTTGTATTTATCTAGCAAATCGATAATTTAAATTAGGCAGCCCACTTATTTCCTCGTTGTCAAAATAAACCAAAATGTATGGCTATTTTTATGCCGCTCAAATGGCGTCCCTTCAACACTAACTCACAAACAGATACACAGATACTTGTTCGATTGATCTATTGGCTGTTAAAGCAAAGATTAAGTATCTGTTTGGGTGCATATGCTGCTACAAATAAATACGTACTTATGCATCCTTATTTTGTTTCCGTACCCTAACCAGAGTATATGTCGAGTTTCATTAAATTTGTGTTCGTTAAATTGGCGCATGTGTGACACATTCAACATCTTGTTAATTTTTTTTTTTTTTTTTTTTTGTAGAATGTCTTCCTTATGTATCTGCATGTAAGTATCTAAATATGTTGTTGCGTGTGTGTGTGCGTTTTTATTGCCGCAGAGAAACTTTTCAAAGCGGAAGTTTAGTTTAATCTGACTTTGTCACTGGCTGATTGATTGCGTATTGATAGTCGTCGTCGTTGTCGTAGTCGAGTGTGAACGCAACGTGTGCACAAAAGTTGTGCTTTGCATACTTTATGGCGCATTAACTTAACAATGATTTCTATTCGGTTGATATTGACAAGTAATGAAGCCAAACTATTGATTTATTATACACATGCGCCACGCAATGAGTTTTCCTTTTTTTATTTGTTTGTTTGATTGATTATTTGGTTGATTTTTCATTTTCGAAAATTTGTTTTCAAATAAAAGATTTAAAAAAATGAAACGGAGGAACACCATTAAAGTAATGAGTTTTCCTTAATTTTACCTAATAATTGAATTTTGATTGGATTTTATTAATATTTAAAAAAAAAATAAATCTTCTCTTCTGAAAAAAAATGTAACTGACAATGAGACCGATTCTTTAAAATAATTAGTGATAAGCCTTGAAAAATATAGCACAGAATGTAAAATAATTTCAAATTGTCTTTGTCCTGAATAAATTATGCAAAACAATTAAACACGGCGCAACGTTTTTCCATTTTTATTATTTTTAATTTGGCGTAAATTTTAATTTGTCGCAGTACTAAAAGTAAAACAAATTACAATATCTTTCTTTAATTCACAAAAAAAAAAAATATGTATATTTTTCTACTCCACTTATACATGTATAAATGAGTGGGTCACTTAAACAGTTTCGGGAACTGGCAAGAAAAATATCTTAAGTATCGAATGAAGCTCAAAATACTTTAATGCATGAAAAGCTCTTTTAATTAACTTTGAATACGATCACAAAAAACATGGTCGATGTTCGCTTAAAAGAAATCTTCAAAAGCTCACCTTATGGCAAGAAATATCGAAAATACACATAAAACTGGGTGCTCCATATTGTTGTTCCCAGATTTAAAATTGCTTTAAAATTGACATTTCCTTTCAGATTGGCATATGTTATTTGATTCGACAACATATATGTAGTACATATAAACCTTGATATTTTCAATACTCAAAAAAGCATACAAAATATCATGACCAAGGTGCTTCATTACCTTTTTTTCTTGTGGAGATATCTGATGGAAAAAGTTTATGCCGATGAACCAGAGACCTTGGAACAGCTCAAAGTCAACACATGTTGAGAAATAGCCCATAGTCTCAGAGATTTGATACAAAAAGTGATGGAAAATTGCGACAAAAATGAAAATCTTTGCGGGGCTGCTAAGAGTAGGCATTTGTCCGATCTCATCTTCCGCAAGGTTTTCAAAGAGGTTGAAGAGAAAGACGAACTACTTGCAATCTACTCGCAGATCAGCAAGACGCCCTAGAGAATCTGTGAGTATGAGGAATTTCACCTACGAGGTTGTAGACAACTTCTTCTGCTTGGGATCAGAAGCAAACAAGAACTAACTACTACTGCTACTTTGGTCCCGGTAAGCAAATGCGAAGTAGACTTTCATTCAAATCAACAAAAATCAGAGGCGTACAAATCAGCGTTGGGAACATTTGAGAGGAAAACTCTTCGTAAAATCTTTGGACCTATCCGAGTGGAAAACGAGTACCGTATTCGCATGAATGACAAGCTGTACCAGCTTTATAACGACATCGATATAGTCAGGCGGATTAAGCATAAACGATGGCACTGGGCTGGAGGAACAGGCTCCGGCAGGACAAGTATAAAAAAAAAAACGTGAGCTAACAAAGGGTAACGACTACCAGGAAGACCGTTGCTGCATTGGAAGGATCATATCTTGGAAGAGGTCCGCAAGAATAGGATCCAGAATTTTTATCATTCCAGCTGAGTAAATAACAAATTGTAATGGCCATATATATACTAAACTCATAAGAAACGGAGCATTCTGTCGTTTCTAATGGTGCACCACCTGATCAAGGAAGTAATATCCGTCCACTAGATCCGTAGTTGTTTGGATCTCAAATTGATAGTGACTAATGGCTCATGTCAGGAGCCACAGGTAATCATTAACCTGACCCAAACAATGCAGAGTTGCATTAAAAATTTTGTTACTAAAAAGCACCATAGCTCTGGGACTTTGGCATATGGATTATTTTATTTTTTTAAATTACATTGAACGAAAATATTATTTCTAGTATTCTTAGTTTTTTCAAAAACTTTTCTAGTGCACCACGAATTTAGCAAAGCAGACATCTGGAATATGAAACTAAAAATCAAATATCAACGTCAGCTGCTGCCAAAGAAAATCTTTTTAGATGCTTTGAGATTTTTTCGTCAACTTGTGATTGTCTCATTTTGAATTCGTTTTCGTCATTTTTTATTTTTTTTTTTTTTTGTACATTTTTTTTTTTTGGCGCATTTGTGACAATATTATTTCATTTTCATGCAAAAACAAATCCCGTGCGATGTGCCCAACAAAAACGTTTACAACGAAAATGTTTTCACAAACATAACAAGATTTTGGCGTTGTCAAAGCAATTATACACTTTATATTCGTTTAAAAAGGTCCAATAAAAAAATAAAATTACAGATTTATTTTTATTTAGCAATTTACATGTTTTGAATTAGTTTTCATATTTTAGATACATCTCCTAGTTAGAGTAACACAGCTAAACTTATATTGATGCTAACACAAGTATCTGTGAACATTTTCAAAAGGATATCATAAAAAAAAAAAAATGTAAGAGCAAAATAAATGAAAAAGACGGACTGTGGCCAAATTTACTTACTTATTCCGTTAGGATAAGAAATATAATATTTGTAGTACTCTGTTGAGTAATCAAAGCCACCCTTAATGTGTCGCAAACTTGTTCACTAGCTGATAAAAACTGTTTCGTACTATTTGCGAAGGGTACATAAATAAAATAAGTTCAAATAAATGACAATAAAATCTTGAATGTTATCCACTTCGTCGTCGCTGTAGATTTGTCTGAGAAATAAAAAAAAGTTTGCGGCGTAATTCATTGCACTTTGGAGCGGCAAAACAAGTCATTCACACGAGTATCTCTATGTTTCAATCTGCAATTATAAAGCTGCGTTGTATATCTCAATGTTTTGTTTCGAATTTTATAAAATTTTATGTTTGTTCTTCTAAGAAGAAGCGTGGAATTGCACAGCTGTATTTAGATGGCTTAGAATGGAAAAATTTAAAAAAAAAATTTTGAATGTATGAA
Organism: Leucophenga varia; assembly: GCA_018903435.1. NCBI lineage: Eukaryota > Metazoa > Arthropoda > Insecta > Diptera > Drosophilidae > Leucophenga > Leucophenga varia. Next base: position 117,471 of record JAEIFJ010003004.1, on the reverse strand, counting down.
CCTCATTTAAAATACATGAAATGAACTTGAGATACTTCTGTTTTCTAAAGATATATTATCAAGTTTTTGTGTAGTATTGAAGTATTTTGAATAGAATTTAAAATAAAAATGTGTTATGCATACAGAATTGTCATGCATTTCAAATTTCAACATTCCTGAAATGCCAATCGCCATTCTTTTAAATATTCATTGGACTATACTAAACTGAATAACATTGTTTAATGTAAAATTGCAATAGAATTGCTTGGATCAGAAAAATTTGCTGGCCATACTTGCACACATTTCGGAAAATTTATTTATTTTGCAGTAGAGTGTAAAACTGTCAATGGTACCATCGTTCAAAATGAAGTTCAATATCGAACACACTGATATGACTGAAACTTATTACTCGGGGGATCCCAAGTTTCTGATTACAAATTATGCATGAAAATAGTTATTATTTATGCATATATTCACTCCAAATTGGGTAAAAACACTTCTACTGTCATCCAATGTCGAACCAAATGTGCCACGCCCATTTGCCATTTATCACCCATACAAACTTGCCGCCCATTTTAGAATTTTTGTATGAAAATGGTTATTTTTTTAGTAATTTATTGACTCCAAATTGGATAAAACACTTTAATATCATCCAATATCAAATCCAATGTGCCACGCCCATTTTTTGGCATAGGCCCCACACAACGTGAGTTGTATCAGATCGTTGACCCCGTTCTATCCCATCTCAAAGTTCTATGAAAGCCACTGATGATAACACATTAACAATTTAAAAATACGTGTGACACCTATATATAAGCTTCGGTTCCACCGAAGTTAACGATTTTCCTTGTTATATTTTAAAAACTCATTTAAAGTGATACCCGCCACACAAAACTTTAAATAGTTCATGTATGATCTTCAGTGACGTAGATTAAAGTCTTGAAAGGGGTTGGGTGGGGAAAACTTAAGTTGGGGCTCAAATTAAAATAGTATATATAAATTTTTAAGATTTAAATTAAGATACAACGAAAATTTAAAAAAATGGAAAGTTTGTTTGTATAGGGGTGTATGTTATAGTGACCCGATCCATATCCTATCGGTAGTATGTTCATAGGTTGATAGTAGAGGTGATTTTACCCAGGTTGAAGTGAATCTATATATATAAAATAGTAAAAATGTTTTTTTGTCCGCTCTTTACTTTAAACCCGACCAACCAATTAGCGCCAAACCGGTTACATTTAAAAGAAAAAGAATGCAAGTATAGTTCTAGACCATTAAAACAATGCATTAGGCATATTCGGTTCATTAAAGAAGTCGATTATCTAAATTTCACACACAAAAACGTTTTTGCTTTTTTAATATAAACAAAAAACAGAAATAAAAAACAGCTGATTGCAGCTTTCCCCAATTTTTTAGTATATTTTTAAGTCAGCCCCAGCCCATTTTGGTAGCGCTGCAAACAAAACAAGAAAGAACGCTGAAGTCGAGTATGCTCGACTCCAAGATACCCTGTACCCAATCTATATGTACCTTAAGTTAGGTTCTATTTGACTACCATACATTATTGAATTGGATTTTCATAGAAAAACTTAAAAATCGGGTATATCTTTGATTTGGTTTATACCTAAAATTTTGTTGGGCCTACCCATATTGGTCTATTTCATTGGGACTACCATAGACATAATTTATACTAAATTTAAATTTTCTAGAATAAAAAACAATGACGTTTTTATGTAAAAACCCAATATTTTGGGGTAAATTTGTATGGGGGCTATACCTAAAATTTTGTTGGTCCTACCCATATTGGTCTATTTTATTGGGACTATCATAGACATAATTTATACTAAATTTAAATTTTCTAGAACAAAAAGCAATGACGTTTTTATGCAAAAACCCAAAATTTTGGGGTACATTTGTATGGGGGGGTACCTTAAAATGGGTCTAGAGAAAAACCGTTTGTAAGTGCACACTTGACGGCCTTGGAGAGTCTAAGTTTCAATTTTGAAAGCTCTACCTCTTATAGTCTCCGAAATAATCGTTTTCATACGGCAGACAGCATGACAGACGGACAGACGGACGGACGGACGGACAGACAGACAAAGCTAGTTCGACTCCCCCTTCCAATGCTGATCAAGGATATATATACTTTATAGGGTCTATCTTGCCTCCTTCTGTCTGTTACATACATTCGCACAAACTTAATATACCCTTTTACCCTTTGGGTACAGGGTATAAAAAAAAAAAAAAACAAATTGTGAAAAATGCTATCAAAAGAAACTGAAATTGAACAAAACATAGCAGATGCGAAATTGAAAATAGCTGAAAGAGCAGCAAAAACTCCCGTACAACGTAGTAGCATACGCTGGGTATCCACTAGTATATTCGTAAATAAGGACTATTTTCATACAAAAACAAAAAATGAGCGGTAAATTTGTATGGGATATACCTAGAAATGGGCGTGGCATCGGATGACATAAGAAGTGTTTTCAACCAATTTGTAGTAAATACATTCATAAATAATAACTATTTTTACACAAAAAAAAAAAAAAAAAAAAACGAAAAAAACGGTAAGTTTGTATGGGGGCTATACCAAAAAATTGGCGTGGCACCTAGTTTTTAACATACAGAGTAGTCGTTGCCGAGAAAAACCTTAAGTTCCAAATTTCAGCTTAACATCTTCATATCTTCACCGAAAAAATGCGTAGAAATAAGCAAAAGACGGACGGACATGTCTAAATTGATTCGTCTCGTCGATCTGATAATATCCTTTACACTATTCAGACTATTCATTTGCCTCTGGTAAACAAAAAGATTGGTAACATAAAAAACTTAAAATCGATATATTCAGATGAAAGATTATTACATGTAAATATATAATCTAACAAAAGCAGAAACCAAAAGATATCTCTACCACATTTCTTTAAACTTTACAAATTTCATAATAAAATTTGAAAAGCATCCCAAGCATTCCCAATTTGCACTTCGGAAATTATGAGAAAGCTCTTTTCGGATTTATTCGAATGTTATTAATGTAATACGTAACTAAATTTTAATTTGTTTGGGGACTTGGGTTTTACACAAAGCGACAAATTAGTGTTTACCATAAACGAACTTTTTCATAACTTTTACTAAAATTCGTAGCCAATTAAAAAACGTATTATCAGCTTATTAACGCATTACTTCTTCGTAAACAGAAAATCACAACTACGTTCTTACGTACCTCGTAAAAATAAAACGAATTTAAATCATCGTCCTCTTCAAAGGTGACGCCTACACCGTCCAGGCCGTCTACAGGTACTGCATGCGGATGCGTTGTGGTTGTATTATTAGTAGCAGCAGCTGCAGCTGCGGATATAACCAGCGATGCTTCCGATGAAATGCTTGCAGCAGTTGAAGAGGTCAACAGCAATGATGATGGTGTCGTTGTGGTCGTTGTTGTTGTTGGCGCCAATATAACGTGAGAAATTGTAGGTGTAAAATATGTCAGATTTATTGTAGCCGCAGCGTCGAAAAACATGTTCGCGGCCGTAGCAGCAGCACTTCCAGTTGCAACATTTTCATTACCTTCATTAGGCGCCAGTCGTGCTCTTGGTAGTGCCGTATCTGGTCTATGAGTTGTCACGTGGTTTGCACTACACGACGAGGTTGCCGCTGCTGAGTATGCTGTAAGCGAACCATCAAATAGCCTTAAGTGCAACATGCTGTAGTGTACTTTGATTCTGTTATTGTTCTTGTTGTTGTTTTTCTTATAAGTCGCTTTTGTTTTCGTTTTAGAGTATACAATGCCGTCGTCGCTGTTGTTGTTGTTGCTGCTGTTGTTGTTGTTGTCGTGCGTCCTTGGCGCTTTTTATCCTTTGGCTTAAGCACGCCTGACAGGCATTCGTTGCATAAATTAATGCGCACCAAGTTGCTGGCAACTGTAATAGCAACAATTGTTGCTTCTTCTTCTTGATGTCCTTAGTGTCCTTATTGTTGGCATATAGTAGCAGCCATAATTGAAATGTTTTCCGCATGGTGCCATAACTCTAAACTACATGAACTCTAGATCGCATTTATGTGGATTAAGTTTTTGCAAAGATGCTTTTATATTTCACAAATAAACTAAGTACTTCTGTTTGATGGCACAACAAGTTTTACTGCAAGAAAATAAAAAATAATTATTTTTATATAAGAAAAAAATTTCTGATATCATACGGCAATATTCAAGAAGTTATTAATTTAAATCTTTTCGAGAGCAAAATATTATATTTTCAGTAGATAAATCGGTACTATAAAAAGTGAATTCAATTTTAAAATTCAGACAAGCTTTTTAACTTTTAACAAAAAAAAAAAATTTAAACGAATTACTTTTTGCGTAGTATCTTTAATTAAGAGACTAAAAGTGGGAACCTCAACTCAATTTATAAAGCCAAACTTAAAATTTACATAGAAAAACAAACGACAAAACCTCGTTTGTATCTAATTGAGTGAGCACTTAAAAACCAACATAAACACTTGAAAATCTCTCACAAAATCTGGCAGGTTTATATTCTCAGGTAGACCTACATAATATAAATACAAACATACACACATGTGCGTACATATGTAATGTCATACGTGTCCTGGCAAGTAAAAACGACAACACCCACTTATGCATACGTCAACTCTGGCAAATTTAAACATTATTCTCGAGTACTTAAGTTATTTATGTTTTCCCAAAAGAGACTTAGGCTCTGCATTTGTCGACTTATAAAAACAGAAAAAAACAAAAAATAAGCTTAACATACTTTCTGGCAGGAAAGCAATTGAAGAATGACTAAAATGAATAATCATGAATTGCACAATTTGAATGAAAATTTTAATGAATTTTAAGCGCTCGTAAATAATTATATGCTATTCAATACAATGGATTTAGTAATCGATATACTCGAAAAGATACTTTTATGAGAATTTGCATTTAAATATGTGCATAAATGTGTAATTGTGCAATATGTATCTACAAAAATGAAAATGTACACAAATTATTATATTTAATTTCAGATTAAAGGAAATTTCTTTGTTCCTAATAGCCCCCGATCTCGCCTATATTAAAATTTATTCAGGGTTTTCTCGACACACCCCTTGTAAGCAAAAGTTCAACGCTCTCCACCTCGTCCTGTTCTCTGCAAGGGCTGCAAGTTGACGCCACCCTGGTATGCGAAGTCCTTCTTGTAGCTCCCTTGACACTGTTCTCCTCCATGTTTCGCGGGGACGACCTCTTCTTCGACTTCTACCATCAAGAGGATTCCATTGCATGGCTTTTCGTGTGATATTGCCCACGGACTTACGAAGTGTATGCCCAATCCATCTCCACTTCTGATGCATGATCCTTCTGCTGAGCGACTCGATGTTAGCACAGTGGTACACCTCCTCATTGGGAATTCTATTCCTCAATGAATTCGAGAATGCTCCTCAAGCAGCGGTTAACAAACACCTGAAGTTTGTTAGTGATGGTTGTGGTTACCTTCTAAGTGCAACATCCGTAGAGTAGCACAGAAAGCACAATAGATTTGAACAGTCTGACCTTAAGAGTTGTACTCAAATCGTTGTTTCGCCAGATGGGAGACATCATACCGTAAACAGCTCTGGCTTTGCTGATCCGGCTGCAAACATCCATCTCAGTTCCGCCATCTTCTGCAAGAATGCTGCCTAGATACGTGTACTTCTCAACCATCTCGATTTGTCGTTCATCGATTACAACTCTACTCGTGGTCGGTCCAGTAAAACTGAGGCTAAGGGTTTTTGTTTTCCGCGTGTTAATTTTTAGTCCAGCGGAAGAAGATGCCCTCTCAAGCGAGATAAATCCGTCATTTTATGCTCGAGAAGGAAAATGTCGTCAGCGTAGTCGAGGTGCTGTTGTCAGTCAGTAATCTTCCATCGTAATCCGTCGTCGGGAGTGGTTGCAGCGCCGACAGCAAAACATTCCCTTTTACTGTTAGAAACAGACTTGGTGAGAGGATGCAGAGTTCAGAAAGACTTCTCGATGTAAGACATCACATAACGATGACATTTGAACTGTGAACGCCACCATATGTCATAGTAAATATATGATATCAGCTGAGCATATATGAAATAAAAGTATCAAATAAACTGAAGTGGGGCAAAAACATGGAAAAGATTCAGTTTATCTTTTCTCAAATCCGCCTCACAATTTGAAGGGTATTAAAAGTTTGTGGGAAAGTTTATAACGGATCGGAGTACGCATAAAGTATATATATATATATATATATACTTTTAAAGAAGGGTGGCCCAAAAATAATTGTATGTTCCAACCCCTTAGGGTTTTTCTGTTTCGAAAATAAGAACCCCGAATTTTTTGTTATTTTTATCAGATAATATTTAATGGTGCCAAGCCCTGAAGTTTCCCATGTATGTTTCGTAGATTAAATGTAGAAACCTGGAAATTCAATATTTTTTAACCGGGAGACTTTATGGGAGACTTTAGAGACTTAGCGGCACCATTAAATATTATCTGAATAGGGTCCATTTTTGAATTTTTTTTATGAAAATAGTTGCTATATATGAATGTATTCACTCCAAATTGAAAAAAACAATTCTTATATCGTTCGTTGTACACACCACCGATGTGATAATAATCAGGCCACTGTAACATACAGTCCCCATACAAACTCACCTACCATTATTCGATATTTTTAAGAAAACTATAGTTATGTCTGTATTTTTAGTTTTAATTTTATATCAATATTGTGCCCAAACATGGTTTGAATCTGACCATTGACACCCACCCATGGCATTTCGAAGTTCTATCTAAGCCACTGATGATCTCATAAACTATTTAACGATTCGCGTGACGGGCATGTAACGTTGCCCTTCTTTTCTTTTAAATATTTTAAATATTTTCACTTCAATTAGTTTTTTCAAGAACCAAGGCTGCAAACCAACAAAATTGCAGCCCTGCTATCATAGTTTTTGTTGCTATTGTGTTACTTTTGCTTTGATTGTAAAACAACAACAAAAGTTTTACATTACAGTAGCACAACTAAGATCGATCTGTGAACACCCTAAATAGTTTTATTCAAATAAATAATATTGTAAAATGGTAAAACGAGCTTTTAATGTTTAATTGACATACATACATATGTTATATGGTATAGGTATGTATTGTAGACAGACTCGAACTTTTGCGCTAATCGAGTGTATTCTTTATTGAATTGCTTCCTTTGAGGAAATTTAGATAAACCATTTACCGTACTTGTGAATTTGTTTTGTTATTGAAATAACAAAAACTATCCTTAAAATTAAGCAACTCAAAAGAGCAGCATGAAGTTTTATATTGAACATATTTCATGTATTATGTATTTAAAAAATAATAAAAGTTTAATACAACTTTGAACTACATATTTAAATTTTTATTTCTTTGTCTGTCTCATCTCGCTGTCAGCCAACTCTCTAGCTGAGCTCATTTTCTTTTTCACTTTTCTTGTTGAATATTTTAGATATTTATTTTGAAATGAAGAAATATGAATACAATTTATTTATATGCAAATTTGAAGCACCTGCATAGAAACAAAAAGAAAATCGAATTCGAAATTTAAAACCGAGACCGCTTAAAAAAAGGCGAACGGATTCAGATAAAGATACAGACCTGCAGACAGACAGACAGACAGCGATTCAGACACACGAATTGATGGATTCGCAGTAGCTAAAAGATAAAAGGCAGACGCTCGTGCACACTTGTAAATTTTTGCTAAAGGCGTTAAGCCAGATGTGTCTACAAACAAAGAGCAACACGTAACAAAGTTAGTAAATGTTCAAAAATAAACCAAAATGCACACCTAAAACACATTGAAATGTGTGTGTGTGTGTTTCAGTGTTGAGTTATAAAAAGTCGTGCGTACGTTTGTGAAATAAAAAAAAATGTACTTTAACCGTATATTTACTTTTCTAGATAAAAAGAACTTTAAAACATTTGCCACTTGAGACATAATCGTTGTCTTTGTGGGCGTCGACTGAGTCTGTAAGTCGTCAAGTTGTATTAAACAGATGCCCAAGTTTTTACGTTTTCTCTTTAAAAACTTGAACATTGCCTTAAGTCAAATTGAAATTATCGAAAAATTTCGCAAAAAATTTCTTCGTTTATTGTTTAAAGGGTTTCAATTTTAAATTTACTTGAATTTATTTTTATTTTTATCATATTAATATATTTGTAACATTCAGCACGTGTCTTTTGTGAAAAGGATCTGCAATCTGACAGAAGGTTTACATTTCATTTAGCAATTGTTATGCATTTTAAACATTAAAGTTCAACAAATTATTTTTAATTTAATGAAAAACACTTGCCACACACGAACAGACACACGACGAGCACTTAAAGAAAACTTAGCCATTTTTTTGTTTGTTTGTTGTCATTTCAAACAAATTTTTTTTGTTCTACAAACATCATTATTATCTTTAATATCATCATTATGATGTATGTATATACTTTCTGTTGGCGCTGCTACTTTACGTTAACGTTTGCCTGTCACAGTTGACAGCATAACAAGCACTCAACAATTCAACATATTACTTCAACGCATTTTGTATGCATGAATTTCTATGCCATGCCATGCCGTCATCTACTTAATACGACAAATTTACAAAAATCACTCATACGTCAAGTTTTACCGCATCATTCAATTCTGTCTATTTGAAATTTTATTTTATTTACTATATTCTTTTTCTTTTGTTTCATTTTATTCCAAAGTACACAGTTTTTTCTTTAAAGAATTTTAGCTCGCTTTAAATAAACGTTTAGATAAATTTGTCAAAGCTAAGGAAATTCACATGAAAACAACAATGACCTGAAAAAGTATTTTGTATGCTCCATGCATATAATGTATGTAATAAATATATTGTAATTTAATAAAAAAGACGTCAAAGATTCCTGTTATCCTATTAATATGAAAACGATCTAAAAAAATACTTTTGTTTGTGCATCTATAAAGAGGTAAGCCAGGTCCGTCTGTTTATTTACAATGCGGTTAATTTGCTCAGTTTGAAAACTTAAGCTTTTCACTTTCAGTCAATGACACTCTCATTTTTAGGTAAAGTCCAGGACTGTGTGATTAATCGATTAATCAAAGAGTAATCAATTATTTTGTATTATCAGTTGATCGATTAGCTCAAGAATTGATAATTGTTTAATCAACAATCAATAATAAAGTAGTTAATAGGAACAATAGTCTCGGCAGGCGTAATAAGGAAGTTTTTAAAAGTGAGAAAAAAAAAAAAAGTCTTAACTAATTACATTTTTGAATTGAAACCAAGATGATCAAATATAATAATATCAAAAACTTATATGAAAAAATGCTTTGTGCTAATCAAGGATTAATCAACAATAGTCGATTATTTCCAACAATCACACAGCCCTAGTAAAGTCCCTACTTAAACCGATTACCCATTTTTCAAGTTTTTATATGAAAAAAAAAACATTTTTGAATCAATTTATTCAAAATATGTTCAAAATACTTCTTATATCAACGCATGTACCTATTCAGTATCAATTTGAATAAGATCGGACCAATATTAGCAAAGCCGAGTTTTCGTAAAAAATTGTTTTTATTTTCATCTAAAGTTTTAAAACAAATTTATAATTTGTTCAGTGCAGAAAATTCATCGGAAACCAGACTCACCTATATTACATATACAAAATAGTAAAAATGTTTTTATGTCCGCTATGGGCGTTGATACCATCGGTCAAATGAGTCCTAAATCGATTTTGTTTGAAAGACCTCAAAACAAGAAAAAAAAACCACTAAAAAAATGCATTAAGGAAATAAAAAAAGAAAGTCAATTTTGCATACATACGTGTGTTATCGTTCAATAATGGTTCATATCATTCTCCAACCCACAAATTCACATTGTCCAAATTACTTATGACGTCTGGCTATTAAGCAAAGTCACAAGGAAACTCTGGGAGCTCTATAAAATCTCAATAAATAAATTTACTTGCAATCTATCTCAATAGGACTCTTATTATACCCGCCACTCAAACTGTAAACGGGTATTTTTTGTAAGAAAGTATGTATCATCACGGCGATCGTCGATTTAGCCATGTTCGTTCGTCCGTCTGTTGCGAGGTGATTCATTCGCTTAGTTTTAATGTAAAAATAAAATTCAGCATGCCTCGCCCAATCTAAGGTAAAGCCCTCCATAAACATTTTCGAGTTTTTACGTGTTATTTTTGAATGTATTCACTTCAAAAGCTCCTCTAATATTACCGATTGAAAAAAATATTATCTACGACACTGATGATCATTAAAAAAACTCTTCAAACTGTTTCCATCGGACACAATTTTTAAAAAATTTATTATTAATATGCTGAGCTTATGTACCTTTTAAATTTAAAGTTCGTCTGACGAGTATCATTTATTGGCACATTTCGCATGAACGCCTACTTAGTCTCGTTGACACTAAAAAATCGTAGGCATTTTAAATAAAAAAAAAATCGATCGGAGGTAACATCGAAAACACTTACACTAGATTATTGGCTAAAACCTGTGATGACGCGGAACGTCCTACAAGCGTTGAATAGTAATTAAATAAAGTTAATTCGTTCCTTCGACATTTATGTGTTTTAATACTGATTATTGTAGGAACTTTAAATATTGAAATATGATATTAATAATGTCGCACGGGAGTCTTAAATGGGTTAATCCACTGTAGCCATAGATAAACTAAGAAAACAACAACAAGAACATTGCAATAGGCAGTGAGGAGTTAAGCTTTAGTCAGCAACGGTAACTGTTATACACAAACAAATACAGTTTAGAGGAAGAATAAACAGATAATAGATTAGCCACGCTCAAAGCTACAAATACCTGCAGAGTAGAGCAACAACAAAGTGCTGCTGCCTGTGATAAGCAGACAACAAACACATAGGCAGGATACGTGGCAGAGAGTCGGCAGAGGCTGACGAATTAGTATAAAAGGCCGATCATTTCGCCAGTCGAGACAGTTCGTCTAGAGTGACAAAACAGTGCAGATCACTGGAAAGTTCTTTGCGAATTAAATAGTAGTTTGCTTTAGTAGTCTAGTAGCCAGTAGTTAGTGTTCACGGCGGATCGTACTTTGCCACGGACAATCTAGTAACCCGTAGTTAGTGTTCACGGTGGATCATACATTGCCACGGACAACCCAGTAGCTAGTGTTCACAGCGAAATATACTTTGCCTCGGACAAGCAAGTAACCCGTAGTTAGTGTTCACGGCGGAGCTTAAACTGAACATTTCAATAGTATAGATCGATAGTAGTTAGTGGTTCATGGCGGATCATACGTAGGCACGGACAGAAGCCCATCTTTAAGTTCCCGGGGTTACATCCTAGGTAGAATAACTTAGAGCAGGGATACGACGACAGGTGTACCGACGAAGGCTTACCTGCTAGTTCGTAAAATAACAGTGAGGAGCAACCCAAGTGTTGGAGGAGCGTCGGGAAGAAGTCGGAGCCAGGAGGTCGGGAAGTTCAATTTAAGAAATTTTATGCAATATAAATATAATAAATTTATTAAGTAAGATAGTTTAAGTAGATTTACGGGTTTAAATAAAGTGTATATGAAGAAGCGACTTGTTTTTATTTTAAGAGAGAACAAAATTGTGCCCTTAACTATCAATAAATTTCTGTTGCCACGAATCTTGGCGGACGGCAAGCATACCCCAACCAGAGACTTCGTTACAAACCCCATTGCACCATGACATCGATTTTCGAAACGGGTGCTTTTCAATTACTCTGACAATTTCGTCAGAGGAATGCTTAAAAAATTTGAAATTTAATTTTAAACTAATTGATGAATAGTCTTTTCAATTCCTGAGTTATCTGCATCAAAAAATGTAAGCATTTGGCATATTTAGTTTATTAAATAACTATTTAAATGAAAAACACTTACACAACAATTGTTGGAGGAGATCAAACACGAACCTTATCTTTCTTTTTAACTCATTATAAAATAACTAAATAAGTGTAACTTAGCACATATGTACATGTAATGCAAGACACATCTCTAGTTTTAAGTACATCATTTGTCAAGGCTCACATCTCTACTTATCTTGCACTCGCTCACTTAGAGAGAGTTTTTTTTCTAATCCTCTTTGTTCATATTCTTGTATTCTTTAAAACATAAAATCATAAGTTAGTTGGAATTAAACAGTGAACAGAATAAAAGGCAGCAGCAATTGGCTGTTTAAAAATATAAAAAATAATGTCTTTTTTTCTCACAAAACATTTTGACCCTAGTAGCTTTCAATTATTTTTCTATTGGAAGAGGAGCAACTTTTCGTATCGGTCGACGTAGTATGCCCTTTTGACGTTTTGATATCGACAACTCGAACTTGTCCGTCAGCTCCAGCACAAGTATTTGTGATGCGCCCCAGTAGCCACTGTTGTGGCGGTGTGTTGTCTTCATGGATTAAGACAAGTTGGCCATGAGTGATGTTTGATTCTGTGGTAAGCCATTTGGACCGCAGCTGCAACGTATGAATGTAGTCGCGCCGCCAAAGATCCCAAAATCGTTGCTTTAAATATGTTATTCGTTGAAAGCGTGTTAAATAGGAAACTTCGTTGTCATCTAACACTGGCTCTGGTAGCGACATCAGCGAGGAACCAATAAGCAAATGCGCTGGGGTAATTGCTTCCCCATCGTTCGGATCATCTGAAGATGCAGTGATTGGTCTAGAGTTGAGTATCGCTTCTGCTTCGATTGCGACAGTTTGTAGCTCTTCAAAAGTGAGATATGTGCTTTCCATGTTTTTGATGAGTAACTGTTTCATTGACTTCACGGCAGCTTCTTATAAGCCACCAAAGTGTGGTGCGCGGGGTGGTATGAATTTGAATTCGAAGCCTGAAGAAGTAGCAAATGTCTCTAAACGGCATAAATTTTGATGACTGAAGAACTGCTGTTTTAATTCGGCAAGAAGCGAAGAGGCGCCGACAAATTGGTTGCGTTATCACAGTATATGCGATTAGGAACTCCTCTGCGAGCTATGAAGCGCTTTAAGCAAAGAATAAACATATTAGTTGACAAATCAGATATAAGTTCGATATGTATTGCTTTCGAAGAGAAACAAACGAATACCGCAAGATACGTCTTATATGAAACTTTGCTGCGAATGCGATAAGACGTAAGAAACGGTCCACATAAATCTACACCTGTAGTTAAGAATGGTCGATTTGACAAAAGTCTGTCCGCTGGAAGCGAACCCATGATTTGTTGCAGTAAACGAGGTTTGTAATGAAAGCAGTGAGTGCAGCGTCTGACTACTTTTCTTGCAACTTCTCGAGCGTTGATTATCCATATTTGTAAACGAAGTATCGCGATAAGTGCCTTTGGTCCAGCATGCATGTGTTTTCTATGCAAGTGCTCGACAAATTTCCATGTTAATGAATGATTTTTCGGAAGTAATACTGGAAACTTGGCATCGAAAGGCATTGGTGCGTTAGTAAGTCGTCCACCAACTCGCATAATTGTAATAGTTTGACCAGTTAATTTTACTTCCGACAAAAAATGGAGTCAATTTTGAAATTCAGGTTTGAGAATTTTTGTGATCGTAACATTGAAATTTCTTTAGAGAATGAAATTTCTTGTATTGACGAAACGATGAAAATGAAAGATTCTTGGAGTTCTGCTGTTGAAATGTTCGATACATTTTTAACAGATAGTCCTTCGATTGGACATTTATTGAAAACCCGCAACACGTAAGCTATGATCCGTAGTATACGAGTATACGATGAGATTCGATCTATGACTTGTTCGATTATATTATCATTGATGCTGTTTTTGTTACACTTTAATGCTGTTATTTTGCGTTTTTCCAATTCTGATTCGCTGAGATTGGCAACTTACTGTAGTTGTAGGCCATTCAGATGCTTGTTGTTTTAAAAATGTTGGTCCGTTAAACCATATTGTGCTCATCAAATCGTTTACTTGGCAGCCACGAGATACTATATCTGCTGGGTTTTCTTTTCCTGGGACATGCAGCCATTTTATGTCAGTTGAGTTTGTTTGGATCTCCGAAATCCGGTTAGCAATAAAACAATTGAGTTGTGAAGAATGCATCTTGAGCCAATGTAGAACGATTTTCGAATCTGTCCAAAAGAATATCGAATTAGTATAAATTAGAAAATTTGTATTTAATTTTTGCCATGTTTGGCTTAGGCAAATGTGCAGCGCACAATTCCAGTCGGGGCAACGATATAGCCTTAATTGGTGCAACCTTTTGACTTTAGCTATGATAAGCGAAGTGATGTAATTTCCGTTTATATTTGCGCGTAAGTATAGACAACAGCCATATGCTTTTTTTGGTGATGCATCTGCAAATCCGTGAATTTCGCAAACATAATTAACTGATGTGTTTATAAATCTTGGTACTTCTTTAAATTATGCAAATCTGTTTGATTTAAACTCTGTAAAATCTGTTGCATCCAGAGTATTTTCCCATTAAAATCTGTAATAAGGAGTTATAACTGAAACAACAAAACGCTTAGTAGGGGATTTTTAAGTAATTCAATATTGAAAGCAAAAACATATCTGCTGTTGGTTTCCATGTCTTTCTGAGGCTTTGGAAATGTTTGTCATCTAATCCAAAAATGAAAATGTTAATTTTTTTTTATTGCCACTTTGTGAGGTCATCTAATCAAAAGAAAATCACAACATTTTTATAGTGCCACTGAGAGGTCTTAATCCGCCTTGCAAAAGTTTTACTTCTTGGTCGTGTCACAGTCTGCCTTAAATGTTTCGCTATTTCGTTCTGTAAGCCCTTCGCCGAAGTCACAACATCTCAAACTTCTCCAGTACACGAGCGCCGATAGGGAGTTCACGCTTGGTACTTATCTGCAATAAAATGTAGATTACGAACTGCTAAAAAAGGTGCATGGTATGACATTCCGTATGTGACAGTATTTAATTCGTAAAGCTGCAAAGTTGTATATCCTATTTAAATTTGAGAATGATCCAGTATAGGTAGGTAAGATAAAAAAATTGCCTATACATTTTAGAAAATATGGTGGTAACTCGCATGTCTATGAAAACGAAACGATAGCAATGTAAAAGAATAATTTTGCTGGATAGTGGTCCAACCATTAGAATTTCGTTGAGAGAAATAAGCTCTGGAAGTGTTTTCTTGCGGACGCATCGAAGACTACGCGCCAGCTTTGTAGATGTATTTCGGCTTAATACGCTTTGCGGGCGCAATACGCAGTAAGAGGTAGACGTAATGCGGTTTAGTAAAATCGAATTTATATATAGGTTGCATGTGATTAAGTTGTAAGTACTGTCCATGAATGCTTTATACATTTCCTTCAACTGTTTGTTCTTTTCTAAGCGTCGTTCGATTTGCAAAAAACGTCGCTTAGCACTTTCAATTGAATCACCAAGTCTTTCCGGTGAATGATTAAGTGGTAAGCGTAGTTGTACACGTCCTGAATCTAGTATTCTGGTGTATTTTGTGTAGTGATTTTCACACGCCTGTTCCTCTTGAGAATGTGTATTTGGTTTGTTGATGGTGTTAAATTCTTCGATTTCCCAAAATCGACGTAATTCATTGTCTAAATTTTTAGTGCATGCCATGTTGCACTTAAATACATTAGATTGGCAAGAGTTATCAAATTTTCCGCCAATAATCCATCCGAGTGACGTGTTGAGTAAGCATGGCAGACCTGGGCCTAGTGTTATTTTGTCTCCGGTGATTAAATCAAAGAACTCTTGAGTACTTAAAAGCAAATCAATTTTATGTGGCCTATAAAATTCAGGATCCGCCAATTTAATTCCGCTAGGTATGTTCCAATCGGAAGTGTTAATGAATTTTTCAGGTTGACTGAGCGAAATTGATTTAGTCACTGCGAAAGTTAGTTTCCATTCATCTAGTGTTAATCTGGATCGAACATTTGCATTGACTGCAAACTTCAGGTGTGTTCGCACATCTGCGATGCCAGAAATTTCATAAGTTTGCCGCTGAAAGCTTAGTTGCAGACGCTTTGCAAGTTCTTCCGTAATAAAATTCAGCTCGGAACCTGAATCGAGTAAAGCACGAGCTGGTTGATATACACCGAACTTATCTTGAATGCCTACAATGGCAGTAGGAATGAGAGCACGACGTGAATGACGTGATAGCAATGAAATAGCATGATTTGTTGATGTAGACGGTTCTTGATTAACTTGTGCAACTTGATTTGGGTCAGAATACCGATGTAAAATTGTGTGATGTAAACCTTGACATACACGACAACGAGATTTTGATGAACATTGACCAGCATTGTGGCCTTTGCGTAAACAATTTATACAATATGATGATTGTTTTACGAAGTTAAAACGCTCAGCTATGCTCAATAGCATGAATGAAGGACATGATCCCAAATAGTGATCCAAAGCAGCACATTTTGGGCATTTGCCATGAGTAGTAACAAATGATCGTTTACTATTATCCTTAATTTTATCCACTTTCGGCTTTTCTCCTGTGCGCTTAGCATGGCTTTCCAAATATTGACAATGTCGACTTAGAGTTTTGTAGCAATCGTTCCATTTCGGTAATTCTTCGAAATCTTGTGCTCGATCGTAAGCCTGCTTGGTGTCTGCATCAACCTTCAATAAAATTAAATGAATTAAAATCGCGTTCATAACATTTTCTTCAGAGCCTAACGATAATAAAGATGAGCGAAGTGCTGATACCTTGTCCAAAATTGCACGAAGCGACAGCGCGTCTGCCCTTGCCATGATTGGAATATCAAATAAACTAGATATGTGCTCGTTGAAAATAAGAACCTTTTTGTCGTAGCGATCTTTAAGTTGTTGCAGAGCTTTAGGGTAGTTTTCTTCTATCACTTGAAATGGAGACACAACGTTTAATGCTGCACCTGATAAGCACGTAATCAAATAATTAAATTTATCAAGCGTTGATATGGATGAATCATCATCTACTAAATGCATAAATGCTGATATGAAACGTTTGTATTCGCTGTACTTTCCATCAAACTTAGGTAATTTTAATGAAGGTAAACGATTGTGGTGATTGTTTACGCATGTTGAATTTAAAAAATTAGTTTCATCAAATTTTTCCTTTGTTTTTCCTTGCTTTGTAAGTTTTAAAATTGTAGCTTTCGTTGCTACAAAAACATTTTCGATGTTTCCACGTTGTTCATCAGTTGGGTCTAATCTTTCAATGTTGGTTTGAACTTGGCAGATTTGCTGAAAATACGAATCCAAAATTTGAGCATGGCATTCTAAAGCTGCTAGATCACTATGTGTATTACCAGTTTCTATTCGAACCTTAATATTACAAATATTACGTTTCATAGTAGAACGTTGTTGATGAAGTGCAGCTAATTGTTGCTTTGGGTCAACTGGACTCATTTTCGCGGTGAAGATAATAACAAGCAAAGTGTAACAAAAAGAAAACGAAGAAATCACTCAAAGTGTGAGTGAAAGCGTAAATAGTTGCGAACAAGATCGAAAGTATAAAACAACTTGAGTGAAATATTGAGTGCTTCAAAATATGCAAACTCAATACCAAAATGCAACGAAGAAATGTATACCGTATACCTTTAACAGTTTTTCTTTTATATATATTTTGCAAATGTGTTTTTGACTAGCGGTTTCACTGAGCTAGTATTTGTTGTTGTCCAAATGGTATGTATGTTTGTATGTTGCAAAGCCGGCGAGATGTGTATACATACATACGTTTCGTTGCTGATCCGTCTTCTTCGTAGAGTTGTATGTTTCGTTGCGATAATTATGTTGATTTATCCAACGGCGTACTTGATTTATAATTTCCAGCTACTTATCCCGGCGATGTAAAATCCCGTGGCCGAAGTAGTTGATGTGTCCGGTGTACTTGATGTACGTAAGAATGCAGCTGCTTATCCAGGCGACGTAATAATCCCTGGCCAAAGTAGTTGCCGCTTTCGAGCGATGTAGTTTTTTATAAATTAGATTTCCAGAACGGCCGTACCGTCCTGTCACGGTCGCCAAAATGTTTTGTGAGAAAAAAAGACAATATTTTTTATATTTTTTAAACAGCCAATTGCTGCTGCCTTTTATTCTGTTCACTGTTTAATTCCAACTAACTTATGATTTTATGTTTTAAAGAATACAAGAATATGAACAAAGAGGATTAGAAAAAAACTCTCTCTAAGTGAGCGAGTGCAAGATAAGTAGAGATGTGAGCCTTGACAAATGATGTACTTAAAACTAGAGATGTGTCTTGCATTACATGTACATGTGCTAAGTTACACTTATTTAGTTATTTTATAATGAGTTAAAAAAGAAAGATAAGGTTCGTGTTTGATCTCCTCCAACATACTTGGTGATCCTGCCAGGATTCGATTCCACTGTTGTAAGGGTTTGTGCGAAAGCTCTGTGCGCTAGCTTCAATTTATCGTTGAACGTCAAAAAAAACATAAAATCATAAGTTAGTTGGAATTAAACA
The DNA here is from genome assembly GCA_018903435.1 of Leucophenga varia. Classification (NCBI taxonomy): domain Eukaryota; kingdom Metazoa; phylum Arthropoda; class Insecta; order Diptera; family Drosophilidae; genus Leucophenga; species Leucophenga varia. The sequence continues at coordinate 99,062 of JAEIFJ010003004.1, read as the reverse complement.
GTGAACAGAATAAAAGGCAGCAGCAATTGGCTGTTTAAAAAAATATAAAAATAATGTCTTTTTTTCTCACAAAACAACAATGTTGTCATATGATTTTCAGGTCGCAAATTTTTGGTATCACCCCTGAATATCTCAATTATTATAAATTATTATATGTTTAGAAACAAAATTTCGTACTTTATTTAGCGCCAAGTCACACGAAGCAAGATCGTCTGAAAACGAAAAAATTGCTCACATGAAAAAATGTCGCAACACTATTTTACTTTCTTGTGTGACTTGGCCCACATCAAAGCTCAAACAAAGTAATTACAATTCTTTTTTTTCGTATTTACACTACCAAAATACATTGGGTGTTTCACTTTTTCGGTACGACGATGCCTAATAAAAAAAAATTAAATAAATTTATTAAGATTAACACGGTTAAAAGGATTACGAGTCATTACAAAATAAACACAAATTAATAATTTATATAAAGGATTAAAAATTTAACCTTTTATAACCATGTTCGCTTATTTAATATAATTTTAGCCAGCTTTATTCTAGCAGACAATGTATAATGTGATGTAATTTACTTAGAATTCATATTAGCAATTTTAGAAAGAACCACATAAATTTCTTGTATGTGTACTATGTGATGAATATAAATCAAAAGACGTTAATACATTTACGCTTTGTTAGCCAACAAAATAAAAGAAAAGTTTGCTCGACTTATAATTTAACATTAAAAATTTACAGTCACGACATGAAAGAGCATCACATACTACAAATACCCACGAAATGTTTGATTTTTGTTTTTCTTTAAATGTGTACCTACTTTATAAGTTTTATATAAATTTATTGGACTGACTTTTGTCTTCATATATGTACCATATGTATCTGTCTGTTCAATGTCAGACGCGACACCTAACCAAACTCGGTTGTAAATAAATTTAAAAGAAAATCAAATAAATTTTGATTTTGACAAAGTCTTATCAAAAGAATCAACAACCGCAAAATTTGTTTTAGCGTTCAAACTTTGTGCAGCAATTAAATTAATGTCGAAGTGTAAAAATAAATTCAGATAGCGAGTTTCATCTATGTTAAAAGTTAAATGAACTCAAAGCGAAATCACATATGTACATATTTTCCATTGAAGAGGTTTTATATTTATAAAAATTTATTTAACTTTACAGGTCGACTAAATATGAACTTTTTTTTTTGATGCATGTATCGGACTTGGCTTATAGATTTTTCATTGCTGCATACGAAACTGGTCTTACAAAAATTCCATCACGTGGAAATGTTGAGAAAATTAGGTTAAAAAACTCAAGACCAATGTTTTTGGCTGACAGTGTCCGTTATTCCTGCTGGCTGGCGTTTGAAATTGATTATCTCGGAGACTATAAGGGATAGAGCTACCATATTTGAAACTTAAACTCTTCTGAGTATGGGGAACTAAGAAATGTTTTGTTCATTTATTAAAACTATTTTGTTTCTTATCTAGGAACTCTAAATTAAGCATAATTTATATGTCCCAACCAAAATATTCCAATTTGGGTAATACCAAAAAAAAAAAAATTAAGTAAATATATCCCTCATATTAATATGCCTCATTTTCTTTGACTTTTTACATGCAATTTTTTTTCTTCCCTATAAAAAAAAAAAACAACAAATAAAGGCAGGCCTATTTTTATGTTAAAGACAATCAAATGTCTGAATTTGGTTTACATGGAACCACAGGGACATACTAATAGCCCCCACTAAAAGTTATTTTCCGATATGATATTTTTTATAAAAAGTTACCCCAGTTATAAACATTAAAGCTAAATAACTAACTAACATATAATAAAGAATGGTTCTAAGATGAAAAATTACTTAAGGTATCTGAAAATTGGATACTGTGTATCTCGTAGTTGAGTAAACTCGACTGCAGCATTCTTTCTTGTTATTTTGTTGATTTATTCCAAAGTTGGTCGTAAATTCGATAATCCTTTTTTAAGTTTGAAAACATCCTATCAAAACACCACTTGCATATTTTCTGACGGAATCTTAGCCTTATACAGTGGTCGGAAAATACAGTTAATTATTAAAAAAGTTTAACTAGTAAAAAGTCATTAACACTAAGCCTTAGAAGCCGAATTAATATTATTCTATTTTATTTGAGACACTCTACAAATATCGTTTTAAAGCGAATGAACGTTTGCCTCTGCTATCCTTAATGGACGAATTAGGTCAACTTTTTGATTGCTTAAAAAATTCTGGGGTTTGTTTTCCTTGTGTGTTCAAAGAATTTAAAATTATGCTTCCCTTCCTTTTAATCCCTGAATAAGTCGAATTCACATAAAAGCATTGAAAAAATTTAGTGAAAAATAAATAAAATATTTTTCATGCTTGTCCTGCCATAAGTAAGAGTGAAAAACACTTATGGTAAACTATTATGCTAAGCACTACCAATTTTATAAAGGAGTGAAAGGTCTGTGTCAATTGTTCCAATGTCTTTCTAAGAAATATGATTAGAAAGTATAACATTACAAAAAAATTGTTTTTAGAAAAAATTTTATAAGACAGGAAATTGTTATAGAATTTTTACCATCAAACATCCATTTTACTCGTAAATGTGCATACTATTAAAAATTGTGGACCATAGGTGTAGCTTTCAAACGAAATGGTGTAACCAAACATCGATAAATTTGAAAAAAAAAAAAAAAAAAAAAAAAAATTACCTTTGCCTTGACAATATATAGTATAAGGTTGTCGAATATCTCCATCCACCTTTTTGTCTTTTGAATTTCGCGGCTATGTACAAAAGCGCTACAAAGCTCGTAGCAGTACTATACTTCATTTGAAAGGTCTTGACATAACCTACAAAACAATCCTATGCATGATTAGTTTGGATACAGCGTTCAAGTTATAAACGTGTAAACATTCGCGCTATTTTGAAGTTTTGCTTCGTTCGAGGGGGGGTTCTACAAGGGGAGTATTATGAAATTGCCGTCTAGATGAAAACAGATTATCGAACCAAACGGCGCATATTTTAACTAAATCCAACCAGAGCAAAAAAAGCGGAAGGGAGATATTTGACAACCTTACACATAAATAGCATCTCAAATGTTATCTCTCTTTTTCTAATATATAAAATTCTCGTGTCACAGTGTTTGTAACCAAACTCCTTCGAAACGACTTTATCGATTCTTTTAAAAATTCTTGAGTATATTCAGTAGATCTGAGAATTGGTTGTAAACTAGTTTTCATATCCCTAAGCGGGGCGGTCATCGTAGACCCCATATAATCGAATATTTCCAAAACAACTTAACCAATTTCAATGAAAGTTTGTAGATTTCAATTTTTGGTCTAACCTAAAAGATAGGATCTATATCATTTTAGAAAGTTCATTATATTTTCACAAGTACATATTTAAGAGAAATAAAATTCAGTTTACATTATACAATTACCCGAGATAAGGATTTCAGTATACATGTTATTATCCGAAGAGAAGTATAATCCAATGGAAAAATGGTTGGTGGTCGTGGCACCATATAAGCGAACCAAAAAAAAAATCGTATTATTTTTGCAAATAATTAAATAAGACAAACTAAACTTTGGTATATTATATGTACACGACCCGAGCAGGGCCGGGTAGTTGAGCTAGTAATATTATATAAAATGGTATAAAAATAAATAAAAATTTCGACACATTTTTTGATGACAAAAAATTAGAATTTTCACTAAAAAACCAGATAGAGTGTTCCGCGAATAGAGTGATCACGAAAAATATTCAGTATTTATGTTATTTACTTGACCAGATTCACAACCCTACTACCTACTATAAAAATGTATTTCAACTTTTCTTAGCAATAAAAAATTGAAACCCGAAAAATTGACTTTATATTATCTCGGGAAAACAATCATGTAGGATTTAATTTTTTTGCAACTTTGGAAGGTTGAAATATGTACGAATCAAGAACTTATCTTGTTTCTTGTCGACATTTTCATCAAACCTGTGACCGCTCAGTGTTGGCAAAAAAAGTACTTTCGGTGATTTTGACAGTGACTTAAAAATCGCAATGTCGAAATGAAAATCTTTTTCGATCGAACCTTGTTGCGGAAACTTCTAGATGCGTAAATATGCCTAAAACTGCTACGTGCAAATCGGTTTGCATTTGCATAAAATTCTTGGTAGACTGTGGAAAATTGAGCTGATTTGCTTTCGTTGCATAAAGTATTAGTGACAATGAGTTTTCTTTACTTAACGATAAATAACATTCTTATAGATTTCATTTGAATTTTAAATGACTTTCAACTACCACAAAAAGCGGCATTTACAAACCATTCTCACTCACTCTAGTATAATTTTGTATGTCTATGCTGCGGAGGCCTAAACAGTTTATTGCTGGATGAATGCAAAGTATCTGGCGCATCAAAATTTTTGTATCATTTTGATTGACATATTTTTTTTAAGCTTTCGCAAATTGTGCCAGTGACTGACAAACAGACAAACAGGGCAGTCAGCTCATATTTTCACAAATATTTCGTATAAAACACTGAAATTCTTAAACCTGATTTAGCAAATTTTTATATCGCAGTTATGCGTCAAATTGATTTGAACCCATTCCTAAATTCATTGGAAAAATCGAATATTTTTGATTATTGAAATCGAAGCAATGTATCTCTTATTTGAAACACAAAATATGTGTGTATCAGTATGCGTAGGAGTAACTTAATAGCATAAACTTTATGCCATAAAGAACTTCAATATGAAATGTTTTTATTGCATCCCACCATGCGCATCAAATGTAATCGAAAACCTGTCATCACATGTGAACGTCATCATTTGCTAACTTTAAAAAGAACAACAATAACAACGTTTGTGCAACATTTGTGCAGAATAGTAAAATAAATATTTTCAAGAAATAAAAATATTCAGTCTTTCCGATTCAATTAAACCCTAAATTAAGAAGAGAACTTCGACTAAATAATTATAAACACTTTATGAATTGTAGATTTTTCTTTTATTTTTCACAATAATTGTCAGTACATAAACTATAAACAATAAATATGAATACGATATACGAATTTCTAATTGATATGTGTATGTTAAAAATAATGTAATATTTTAAACAGAAAAATCGAATTTGGTTTTTAAACAATAGTTGTAGTTTTAAAGTATAATATTTTTCACCCTGATTATATTTAAAGGATTTATTTTATATAACTGCAGCTCAAGAGCAATTCAAAACAAGAAAAAACGTTAACACACACGAAACTTTAATTAGTTCATGGATGATCATCAGTGACGTAGATTATATTTCGAAGAGAGGTTGGGAGGGGATAACTCAAGTTGGGGCTCAAACTAGAAATATATATGTAAAATTTTGGAAAAAAAGTAAGGATTTAACAATAATATTCTTGGAACATAAAAAAATGAAAGTAAAGTATTTTTATGGGGTCTGTATGTTATAGTGGCCCGATCCTTATCATATCGGTAGTATAATCATAGGATGGAAAAAAGAAGTGATTTTACCCAGATTGGAGTTAATCTATGCATATAAATCTGTATATATAAAATTGTAAAAATGTTTCTATGTCCGCAATGTATGTTGAAACCGTCCAACCGATGAGCCCCAAACCGGTTACATTTGAAAGTAAACAATGCAAGTAAATTGAAATGCCACTAAAACAATGCCTAATGCATATTCGGTTCACGTTAACTTCGGTGGAACCGAAGCATAAATACCCGCCACACGAATCTTTGAATAGTTTATGTGTGATCATCAGTGGCTTATATACATTTATAAATATATAGACGAAAAAATGGATTTTTCATACAAAAGTTACAAAAAATCGGTGAGTTTGTATGGGGGCTATACATTAAAATGGGCGTGGCATCTTGGTTTTGGATTTGGATGATTTTTGAAGTGTTTTTACCCAATTTGGAGTAAATAAATTCATAAATTATACCAATTTTTATTCAAAAATTTAAAAAATGGTCGGTAAATTTGTGTGGGGGCTACACCTAAAAATGGGCGTGGTACCCGGATGTCGTTAGAAATTTTTTTATTCAATTTTGAGTGAATATATTCATAAATAATACCTATTTTCATACAAAAATTCGAAAATGTGCGGTAAATTTGTATGGGGCTATACCTAGGAATGGGCGTGGCACCTTGAATTCGGCTTTGGATGACATAAGAAGAGTTTTTACCCAATTTGGAGTGGATACATGCATTAATAATTCCTATTTTAATACAAAAACTTGGTTTTAACATACAAAGTAGTCGTTGTCGAGAAAAGCTTAAGTTCCAAATTTCGGCGTAATATCTATATATCTTCATCAAAAAAAATGCGAAGAAATAAACAGACAGTCAGACGGACAAACAGACAGACAGACGGACAGACGGACAGACAGACAGACAGACAGACGGACATGGCTAAATCGATTTGTCTCGTCGAGCTGATCAAGAATATATATACTTTATGGGGTCTACGACGTCTCCTTCAATGCGTGACAAACTTTCCGACAAACTGAATATACCCTTCACACTATATTCTCCAATATATAATATTTTGTTTAAGATAAGATAGTGGTTCTTTTTAGTGTGTTTTTAAGTTAGCCCTGGGCCTATTTTGGGTGCGCTGCAATAAAAAAAAAAAAAAAAACAAATAGTAAAAATGCCATCAAAAAGGAACTGAAATTGTACAAAACACAACAGACGCGAAACGGAACAGAGATGAAAGAGCAGCCGAAATGCCCGTACAACGTAGTAGCCGGTTATCTGCTAATATATTCTTAAATAAGAACTATTTTCATACGAAAAATGAAAAAATGGGCGGAAAATTTGCATGGGGACTATACCTAGAAATCGGCGAGATATTGGATGACATTAAAAGTGTATTTGTTTGTAAGTAATCATTTGATGGCTTAGGAGAGTCTAAGTTTCGAACATGGTGGCCCTATCTCTTATAATCCCGAATAACGTTTTTATACGGCAAACAGCAGGACGGATGGAAAGACAAATATAGCTATATCGCTATATTCAACGCTGATCACGAATACATATACTTTGAAAGGTCTTTCAAACCTCCTTCTGAAAGTTACATACATTTCACAACTTAATACACCTTTTTACCTTCGGGTACAATGTATAATAAATCGAAAACCCTTAGGGAAGCCAAGCAAGTTTCACACTTATCCGCATACAAAATATCTTTTATGTACAAAAATGCGTATTTAATTTAAGTAAATTTATATATCCCAGAGCTCAGTTTAATGGCCTTAAAGACATAGCTACTATATAGCGACTGCTACTTAGATTTCCTTATCTCTACAAGCGATTTATGAGCTTTGCTTTCGGTGTTAGTAGATTTTATTAAATTCTATTATTGGAATTTTAATGTTCAACGTTTGTTTTTTATTGAACTTAAAAGTTCATGGCTGCACATATGGTACACTTTAATTAGTAATAATTTGGTTTATTCGAGCGAATTATTGCAAAAGTAAAACTGAGCGGCCAATAAAAGAAACATTCGACCAAGCTTAATAAATTAATTTAAAATTAATGCATTTACAAAGAACGAAATAATATTTTTAAATAAATGCAACGCAATATAAACTTTTTCGAAGCAATGAAATTAAATAAAAAATTAATTAAATATATAGCCTAACAGTACTGTGGATTAACCCATAACTAATCATCTAACTAGCCCAGCGTTATCAGCACTGTCCCACGAGCTAGCCGGACTCAATGGGGTTTTCTATTCCATTTTTAAATTACAATGTCCTTAAAAAGCTGACTCGTTCGGGCTCTGCAACAGCCTGGGACAGTCGCTGACCAGCACTGGGTCGACTCTGCATAAGCCGTGACCAGCTATTGACGAGACTGTGTGGGTCAGTCAATGACTAGGTCAGTTGCTGACCAACCTGTGAGGGTCAAGTAGAGACTAACTTGTTGTGGATTAACCACTACCGACTCATGTCGGACAATCACTGCCTGACATAGGGCTCGTATGCAAAAATGGAAAAATTTAGTCTTAAAGTCATTTAATTTTTGCTTTATATTTTATGAAAAAACTGTTTGAGAACTACAAAGTTTCTTTAAATGTAAAGACAACCGAGTAGAGGTCAGAAACTATTCCAAATGATGCAGAGTGCTGGTCAGAAACAGTTCCGGGCTGATGACAACAGAATGCAGTCTAAGCTGTCTCAGACTGATGCAAAGACAACCTAGTACACAGTGGGTACACTCTGCAATAGCACTGACTCGTCCTTGACTAGCCGGTACGAGCGAGGCAAACTGTGTAAATTTTTCAAAAGGGTCACTTGACATTGATCTCTGCAACAGCCCAGACTAATCAATGGCTAACCCCAGTAGACTAGTCAGGTCAAGTCAGCCCGGTCAATTGACCCGAACCAGGTACTGCTGGTAAGCTTCCGTAAAAACCAATTGCTGTAAATTCCGGCGTTGCTCGGACAGGCTATATTATAAAGTTTTGTTCGCATCCCTGAAAAAAGTAAGAAAACATATTTTCAAATTTAAAATGTCCTTTGGTCATCACATTTTTCAATATCTGGCGGCGGATGTATCTCCAAAATAATACCCCCTCGCTATATCATGATAAAGTGATTTTTCTTCACGTCAATGCCTGATTGAGTAGCACTTCTGTTATTTTTTTTAAGATGTCAAACTTAGATTGATTAGTGAAACTTTCGACGTGGAACTGGTACGAGGTGTGTTCAAAAAGTATCGCATATTTTGTGTCCGTTTTTTAAATTATTTATTTATTCATGAATATATATTTTGTCCCCTTAAAAGTAATACCTAAAAATACACCTATGCCAACGTTTTTTCCAATCCTCGAAACATGCCAAATAGTCCCTTTCCGGTATAGCCATCGCACTCTTCGATTTAGCTTTTATCTCTCAATCGACTCGGAAACGCGTTCCCCGGGTGGTCTCTGAGTTTTGGGATTAGCCAGAAGTCACACGGTGCCAAATCAAGCGAATACGGTGGTTGCGGAACGATATTGGTTGGATTTTGGCAAAAAGTCACGAAAAAATCAGTACAGTTTAAAAAAAAAAATCATCATTTTGGGTACCAACCGAGACTTGACGTTTAAGGCCCAAAACATGCTCAAAACCAAAAGATACGCCACATTTTCAGCAATTCTCTGGCCCCGATACAAACTTTCCGCCACGCCCATTTTACGTGATTCTTCCTTACAAACGTTACCGCCCATTTCAAAGATATTTTCCGAACAAATGTGTTGTTATACATATCTGTATTTTTAAGCCTTCAAAATTTGAAATTAATATTCTGTATAAACTTGGGTGACCACTGATGATAACACATAAACTCTTTAAAGATTCGTGTGACGAGGTAACGTTTTCCTTGTCTCCACGACAAGCCTGATTAAGTAGCAATTTTAACTTTTATTTCAAAAAATTGGTTTGATTCTTGAACAATTTGATGAACTCGTATACTGCCCGAAAGGTTAGAAAACGTATTTTGATAAACATAAAATGTAACACAATGCCGCAATTCTTTTTTGTTATAATCGCTTTGATGCAATTACATTTAATTGCAGACAAAAAAGATGATCCAGAAAATAACTCTAAAACATGTCATATGACAAATTTGTAAATTTTGTTTTTGTCTGAAGTCTAGACAAAAGCGAACGGAAAAGTGCATAAACGACCGCCCACAATGCAGATTGACCAAATATTAAAAATTTAAACAATTAGATACAAAAAACGAGCTAAAAATGCAAAATGTATCTTAAGAGTGTTGAATGTTAAAGGAAAACCGTTTGGCGCACATCCAAAGTGCGACAACCCGAAGCGAAGAGAACTGCAATAAAATTTCATAAATATGCAAATTGAAGAAGTATAAAGCATGGCAACATGTGGCAAACGTAAGAGACATATTCGTTTTGAATTTGTTTTATATTTCGTTTGTATAAAAAATAATGTTTCATTTTATTCTTTATTTCTCGTGCATAAATTGAATGTTTTTTTTCTTTTCTAAATGCCGCTGGCATTTGGCTGACACCATCAGGAGTAGCATCACTTTGCACCAGTCGCTTTTGAGCAAAGCAAATGGTGAAGAGGGGAGGGCTAAATAAATCTTTAGCAAATAGTTGCTCTACGCGCAGCTAAAAGTATTTATATATCTTAACTTACACTGGCGAAATAAATCTAAATCTAAAATTCGTATGACAACTGCGACCATTAATAATAATAAAAAAAAAACACACACAAAATAAGCAAAGGCAACGACACATGGCGTCGTTAGAGACGCCCCAATGACGACGCTTAAGTGCCATATACACACCATTTCACTATTTACTATATCATTTCTCTGTGCGTTAAATAATTTATTTGAATATTTCACGCACGTTTTACATATGTGTTCAATATAAGCTATTGTACACTTGTGAATATACGTGTGTACCTACTACATTTCGATTTGTTTCAGAGGTTATTGGTCTGTGGTAATTCTGTGGAATTTTTGATAATCATTCATACTTAAATATTAACAATGCAGACAAAGATTTGATGCCTGCAAAACTATTCAGTAGCATCAAAATCGGAGAAAATTTCCAGTAAAAAATAAAAAAATGTAGGCATACAAATTGTATAAATAATGTTCCCATTTATTCTATTATATACAATGACTTGAAAACATAATCGAAAGTTAAAAAGGATTTGAAATTGTAGTATAAATTTAAGAACTGTTGAACTTGAAGTATTGATTATGTAAGTATCTAGTAAAACATTAAATCGGCTACTCGATGTCAAGTATCTCAAGTGAACTGCTAGGCAAATAACAGTAGTTTACAAATTTTGACTTTGTCGAAAGTTACTGGTTCTCATATATTTATTTCAAAAATTTTAGAAGATCTAACATAGTTGTCTTTCAAATGATGTATAGGCTAGCTATTTCGTACTATACCATTCTCTAGATATTGTATATAGTAATAGGAGATCCTTAAGAAAAACGATCCTTTTTCGTGGCCATTTTTGGAATCTACCGCCCAAAATACATGGAATTAGATCTATGACTGCCCAGTCCCTTTTTGGCTGTAAACTAGTATAATCGACTGCACCAATTTTACTTTGGTACGGATTTACTCGAGTATGTCGGCTTTGTTTAAAATCAGTTGATCGTATACTCGGTATAATGCGATTGAAATAAATCAAGAATAAATTTCGATCAACAATTTTCCTTTTTTTTTAAAGAGTTTTATCTCTTGAGGATGTAGCTCAGTTTTATTTATTTTATTTTGAAAAAATAGATGTTGTTTTCTGCTAAGTATCTTAATTTAGTTTAGTATCTGACTAGAGTTTCTCTCAAGGCAGTTAAAAAACATTCATTTTTTAGTAAAGTTGCCTCATCAAAAATTTCAAAGAACGACACCCATTTACCTTAATAAAAATTAATTTTTCCATATCGTTTTTGAAAGTTATTATGACGTCTCTGTACTTTATATTTGCTTTGCTTTATTACCCAACGTGAAATGCCTCGTGGATGACTTATCTCTTTCCTCGATGACATACCGACGACAGTCCCATACAAGTCGTTGACAACATTTTCAAACAAATATAGCCATTGTCTTGGATGACAAGTCTTGCAAGACGTGTTGTGTGTTTGTCACGGGAGTGTCTTCAATCGCTTTTCTAACAAAATATATCATAAATGTGCATACAAAAGGTTTATGTATTTTAATAATAGTTAAATAATATAAATACATTTTTTATACCCGTTACATATGGTGTAAACGAGGGTATATATATACATCAACCTTCGTGCGATCCCTTCTCAAAAGTTTTATACCCGCATTAAAGGAGGGATCGGAGTCCCATAGAGTATATATATTATTGATCAGCTCGATGAAACGAATCGATTTAGCCATGTCCGTCTGTCTGTCTGTCCTTCTGTTGTCCGTCCCTCTTTCTCAAATTTTTCTCGGAAAATTTGTACCGAAACTAAACTACTTTTGTTCTTAAAAAGTTTGTATGGCAGAACCAGGTCCCCCCACTTTTAGATATAGCCCCCATACAAACTTTCCATTTTTCGATTTTTGTATGAAAATAGTTATTATTTATGAATGTTTGACTACAAAGGTGCCACGCCCGTTTTTAGATATAGCCCATGCAAACTACCATCATTTTTTCGATTTTTGTATGAAAATTGTTATTCTTTGTAAATGTATTTACTACAAATATGGGTAAAAATTTCAAAAGAAAGGTGCCACGCCCATTTTTGATATGGCCCTCATACAAACAAAGCGCACATTTTTCATTTTTTAAAAAAAATTTTTTTTTAATATTTCCCAAATTTTGTGAAACCCTTCTACTGTTATCCTATAAATCTTCCGATATGACAAGGATCGAGCCACACATAAGACCCATACAAACTCACCTTCTATTTTTTATTTTTTCAAGAAAATGAATATAGTTTCGTTAAGTTAACGTTCTTCTTTTTTTATTGACATTGACATGAAATTTTAAACTTAACTTTTTTTGATCCTAGGGAGCTTGTATGCCAGAATCAATGTGCCACGCCCATTTTTAGGCATAGCTCCCATACAAATTAACCGCTCATTTCCAAGTTTCTGTATGAAAACATTTATTATTTCGGAATGAATTTAATTAAAATTTGGTAAAATCAATTCCAATGTCCACCTAAGTGAGCACTATCGATATGGGAAGGATCGAGTCTAATATAACATAAAGCCTTCATATAAATTTGACTAAATTCATAGTGAAATTTAATCTAAAAAAGTGTGTGAACTATTACTTTACATATAATAAACTATTAAAAAAGGTAGTTGTCAATCTTCAATTGATAACTTTTCCAAACTGCTTTATGAAAAAATTTCTTAAATATATTCAGTACTAGCAGGTACCCGTGGCTTTGCTCGCGTTTTTTTTTTTTTTCTCTTTGGTGGCTAAATATAAATTGTTCAAAAATGTGGGTTCAAATTTTGGGAAATCCCCTAAACACGAGTAAGCATTATTCAAATTCGCCCAGTTTCAAATCTCTACGTCTATTCAATCCAAATGTATGACTTTTTTTCAAGGCTCTCATTAGGCCCCGGGTCAAAATTTTCTAAAACCCTGTCTAAGTGCTCACCTGTAATAAAAATACAAAAAATTGGTCAAAAAATCTATATTGGGTTCACATATGGGTCCCAGGTCCAAATTCTGGAAATCACTTCAACACCTTGAACGCCAAAAATGTTTTTTAGCCATCTTTCAAATGAGCCCTGTTCAGTTTTTTCCCCAAAAAAATTATTTTTTTTGTTTTTTCAACCCCCAAAACCCCCCGGGGCAAAATTTTTTAATTTTTTTTTTTTTTCTCACAAAAAAAAAAAATAAAAGTTGGTAGTGGTTTTTTGGTTTTTTAGGTTTGTAATAAAACACTTTTTTTTTTTTATATATAGATTATATACATAGAAAATTATAAAACCCCCAATGGTAACCAACCGATCAGCCAATCAGTCATTAGTAAAAGTCATCAAAGAAAACAAAAATCGAACGAAACGGTTAGCTTTAAAATTTCGGATAATCGTTTCAGAGCTTAACAATTAAATCGAATTAATGAATGAGCTGAATAAAGGCGTTCGGCATTACCTAGATTCAATTAGATTCATTACCTAGATTCAATTAATATTCAATGCAGGTGAATTCGTTAAACAAAAACATATTCAAGGATATGTAGTACGTATGCATACGTATGTATGAATGTAAAATCTTATAAATAAATAATATTGCAGACTTTTAGGGTCGGCTTTTGTTTTTGTGGTCAGGGCTGGAAACTCCAAAAAAAAAAAAAAATTGTCATAGATTCGGTTCATGGTTTGGAGCAATGGTTAATGAATAAGTTCGATTCATGAATCAGTGCGGTAAATATTTTGACAACTAATTCGAATCAACCTTTGGTTAAGTATAGTAAAAATATTGAAGTATCTGAATTCGAACCAGCCCTGCGTAAACTTATAAGAATTCCGGAATTTTCTTTATTATTTGTGTGTATGTGTGAACATATTCATAAATAAATTAATATTTATCTTAATTACGAACTTCATTGTACGCACATCCGTTCAATTTGTTCTTTTGTTTTGAATATAATCGTACAAACTATTTTAATTATAAACAAAATTTTAACACAGATTTAATTTAATTATGTACATCGCTACACAAATTACTTTCGTGCAGTCAAGTAGTGAAAATGAAAATTTTGTTTGTTATGGCATTAGCTATCATAGCTAAAAGGACTTAAAAGTTTTAATATATTTAATCGTTTAATTAAATAATTTTTAAAGAATCAAGGAAGTTTTCTATTTGCTGTTAATAATTGAATCAGTTTTAAATTTTCTTTTTCAAATATTAAGTTAATATGATTTAAATACGTTTGTAGCTTCAAAATATATTAATTTATTTTTTATATTTTTTTTTGCGTTTTTTTTAACACAAATACATACCTTTTATTGTCTTCTGATAGATAGTTTTTCTTTCAACTCTAACTGAGTTGATCGCATAAATCATAAATTTTAAAATGGGGTCCTCCATTACCAAGACACAACCTGCCTACAAACGTCGTTTACATTGAGAAGCCGCAGACTATAGACTAGCTCGAACCCAAAATTCGTTACGAAATATCGTTTATAACCACCGATACACTGGAAACTGTGATGCAAAATGCGCGATAACGGGCATATTTTTGCATTTATGTGTATGTGTATGCTGAAGGTGGACATTTATTGGACGTTATCATCAAAACTAAGAATTCCTGCTATGCATTTAATTGATGATCAAATTTACTTATTGTTCTTCGACAGATTGTAAACCAAATAACACAAAAAAAAATTTTTTTTGAAAAAGTCAACACTAAAATATAGTATGGAGTATGCTCGATTGTAAGATACCCTGTGCCAATGAAGCAATTAAGTATTCCGTCACTGTCTCTTTCTAATATGATGACAAATTTAGTTAAATATACATGCTATGGTGAATTTATATAATTTCACCTTACATGAGTCAATTTTTCTGCTGCTTGATTTTGAATATTCAATTTATTTCAAATATTTGAATTTTTTAATTTAAAAACAAGGAAAAACGTCAACTTCGGTGGAACCGAAGCTTAAATACCCGTCACACGAATCTTTGAATAGTTTATGTGTGATCATAAGTGGCTTATATACATTTATAAATATATATTTGGAAATAATTACTTTTTCATATAGTTGTTCGAAAATAATCAATAAGTTTGTATGGGTGCTATAGCTAAAAATGGGCGTGGCACCTTGGTTTTGATATTGGATGTCATTAGAAGTGTTTTTACCCAAATTTGAGTGAATAGTTTCATAAATAATACCTATTTTAATACAAAAATTTGAAAATGGGCGTTAAGTTTGTATGGGGGCTTTATCTAAAAATGGGCGTGGCACCTTGGTTTTGATATTGGATGTCATTAGAAGTGTTTTTACCCAAATTTGAGTGAATAGTTTCACAAATAATACCTATTTTAATACAAAAAATACGAGAATGGGCGGTAATTTTGTATGGGGGCTATATCTAAAAATGGGCGTGGCAGCTTGGATTTGATATTGATGACATTAGAAGTATTTTTTTCCAACTTCGAGTAACTACATTCATAAATAATAGCTATTTTCATAGAAAAATTCGAAAAAAACCGTAAGTTTGTATGGGGGCTATACCTTAAAATGGGCGTGGCACTTTGATTTTAACACTTGAACTGCTTAGACCTGAGAAAAGCTTAAGTTCCGAGTTTCAGGTCAATATCTATAAAACTGAGCGAATGAATCGCATACATACAGACAGACGGACGGACGGACAGACGGACATGGCTAGATCGACTCGTCTCGTCGTGCTGATCAAGAATATATATACTTTATAGGGTCTACGACGTCTCCTTTAATGCGTTACAAACTTTCTGACAAAATGATAATACCCTCCACACTATGTGTGGCGGGTATAATAAATAGTTTTTATAAGCACCAAAGCAACCGAAGAAGCAAAAGTACAGAAAATAAAATGTTTTTCTTACTCTCGAAAAACCAAATGTTATTCACCACACACTAAGTTGTCAAATTTATGTAACCAAAGACTTCCGGAGTACTTAAACCTTCCATCATGCCCTGTATCCAATCTTTATGTACCCTAAGTCCTATCTAGTTATCACTCCTTTTTGTTTTGGATTTTCATAAAAACAAACTTAAGAACTTAAAATGTATTTTGGTCCCCCCTATATTGCTTTATATCATTGGGACTATCATAGGCAAAATTTATATTATTTTTAGACTTCCTATAATAAGAAAAAATGACGTTTTTATGCCAAATTTACCCAAATTTTTGGAGTAGATTTGAATGGGGAGCAACCCTTAAAATGGGGTTAGCGAAAACCCGTTTGACGGCTTAGGAGAGTCTTAGTTTCAAATATGGAAACTATCTTTTTTAGTTTCCAAGACAATCGTTTTAATACGGCAGACAGCATAACAGACGGACAGACATAGCTAGATCGACTCCGCTTCCAATCAAGCTGATCAAGAATATATATATATGCTATATATAGTCTATCTAACCTCCTTCTGTCTGTTACATATGTTCGAACAAACTTAATATACCCTTTTACCGCTTTGGGTATGTACAGGGTATAAAAATACATGTTTACTTTCAATTTTCTTTTGGAAGTCTTTGAGGAAGAAAAAAGTCATTGCGGATTAAAATTGGTTTGGAAATGCAGAAGATACACAAGCACCTATTTTAAAATGAACAAAATCTACTTTTATGCATCTTCATAATGTATTCGAATTTTTGTATGAAAATAAGTATTTTTTATGAATATATTTACTCCAAATCGGATAAAAACTATTTTTAAAACTATTTTAGGGTATAGGCCCCATACAAACTAACCGCCCATTTTCGAGTTTTTGTAAGAAAACATTTATTTTTCCTGAATGAATCCAATTAAAATTTGGTAAAATTAATTCCAATGTCGACCTTAGTGAACACTATCGATATGGTAAGGATAGAGCTAATATAACATAAAGCCTCCATACAAATTTGACCAAATTAATCGTGAAATTTAATATAAGCACCTGGTGAACATATAAATTATTCTGTGGTGAAAAGAAAAAAGTGCTTAGGTCGACTTAAGCAAAAATAGAGATAAGATATACTACGCTGATCTCTGTATTGAAAAGTACCTCCATGCAAAATTTGAATTAATTTGGTGGAAGTTATAGACAAATTAATTTTTTAATCTCACTTTTGCATACAATTTCAAATTATATGAAACTTAGAAAGTGCTCTCCTGCAAACCGGTAAAATCAGGCTTAAGCAGTTTTTCCTTTTTACCACAGATGTATCAACGTTATCAACATTAACATGTTTCTACTTCATTTTTGTAGAGGATATCATCTAACCAAGATAACATAGATAACCAAAACATAATTTGAAAGAGTTAAAATTTGCTATTTATCTTTAATGGTCTTAACCACACAATCCTTAGATAAAATATTTTTCTATTTATAAACTTAGTAACTACCATCAACGAAAAAATCGTGCACATAATAATAAAATTATTGCAGAATTTGTATATTTCTATAAACACGTGTGTCAACTTAAAACACCACAAACCCAAACTCAAGCCCACGCCCACGCCCCTTTTCACCACTACGAACACTCAATCAACACATTAACAGAATAGAAACGCAGCAGCACAATCAATGCCGCCAAATAAACTTAGTTGAACTCAATATTTAATTTATGCTGCGTGTTTACCGCGATGCGACTCAAGATGAATTTTGAGCTTGACTTCATTAAGCGATACAAAGCGAAGCAAAGTCACACTCCCAACACACTCGATTCGGGCATCTGTCCGCCCACCTGCTGAATGCAGAACAACAAAGGCATGCCCCAGCGGCATAGGCAACTGCTTTGTCGTTTTGTGGATGTGGCTGCTCATGTTGGCGGCCAAAAACACACCAAAATTTGCGTTAATTAATCAAAAATGCTGCCGCAGCATAACTAAACAACATCGAAGCCGACAGATAAATTGAAGGTGGGCGATATATATTGCAGAAGTCAGTCATTGAAC
This sequence comes from Leucophenga varia, assembly GCA_018903435.1. Classification (NCBI taxonomy): domain Eukaryota; kingdom Metazoa; phylum Arthropoda; class Insecta; order Diptera; family Drosophilidae; genus Leucophenga; species Leucophenga varia. Next base: position 80,961 of record JAEIFJ010003004.1, on the reverse strand, counting down.
TCTCTCTGAACTGAACCGAACCGAACCGAGGCACGTAGAAGCAATAAGATGCGAAAAACTCCTGGGGAAACAGCTTAAATCAAATCGAATTTGAGCTACAACGAAATAGACGAACGTGTGGCAATGTGAAGTTTTTCCTTAGGTTTCTCTTTTTCTTTTTTTGTCACTTATTGCTGCGTAAGTATTTAATTAAAAACTAAATTATTATAAATATTAAGGAATGTGTGCAACGCTTTTAAGATACATTGACCGACCGCCAACGCTTTGTCATATGTTTCGAATAAAGCAACTTTAGCACAAATGCGTTGCTTCCAAGAAAAAGATAGTTTATCTTCTTTAAAAGAGAAACACGTAAATAGATGAAACTTTTCCATTGAAGTTGAGTTGAGTTGAGTTGAAATGTCAAAACATTTTACCGCAAACATCCGCTTGACATTAAATACTAAATTTAATTTTTAGGTGCGTGACATGAAAGGCACAGGAAATTTGGCTGCAGTTGAGAAAATTCATTTAAATAATTTCGAAGAAAAAAAAAAAAAAAAAATAAAAATATGCAAGTAAACAAGTTTTCCAATTCAATAGGAAAAAGTCGGCAGCAGCAGTGTTGAGTTCAGCGGTAAAACAAATAAAAAAGTGAAACACCAAAGAAAATTTAATTTAGCGCACTCACATAGAAAATGAAAAGGAAATGGCCGCGACAGGCGTTCAAGTCAGACAGAAAGCAGAGGAATGATGACAATCCAAATTTTCGCATAATATAAAATATTTTATAGCAATTGTGCGAATTTTGAAATGATTAGCAATACAACTGCAGCTTCATACCTCAACAACAATTTTTGATAGCGAATTTATTAAATGTTTTATTAAAAGTAAAAATCATGGCGGATATTGCGATTTCAATATACATGCTTCATTCTTCTTCTGCAATTTATACAAAATATGTTCCATCTTCGGTTCTAGGATCTATGTCGGGAAGGAGCTAATTTTTTGTTTTATCCGTATTCATTGTCTAATTAAATTTTCAAAATTTAGATTGGCGTCAACATTCTGAAATTAAATTGAATCAATATTTTAATTTGAGTCTCTCGGATTGACTACCCAGTTCAATGTTTCGAATTGACAGGGCTGCTGTTCAGAAATAGTTTACACTAGGTCTGCTGTTTTGTTTTTAGCCTGCAATTCGATCAAGATAATATGAAGTTTTCAAACATTTTTGTCATATTTATAGCAATACATGTCAAGCCAACTAAAAGGAGTTATAATTGGAATGAATAATATCTGGTAAATCAAGTGAAGCGTGAGAGTTCTTTCAAATTAAGCATTTTCAAGATGATTTTGAACAGTTTTCATTCTGAATGTTTATCATTTATTGTGCTCCTGAAATACATAAGTTAAGTTCAGTATTTGTCTACCACAATGATCTTATTAGATCCTGAGCATTTATTCGGGATGTCCATATTACAGGATATAACAATGTATCCGTTTGGACGCATCATCTAACTTTTCCGCCAAATGCTGTTGTCTTAGTATAAAATCCACATTATCGATGTAAGGTAAACTTTTTTCATTCCGATAAACATTTGTGTTTTAAAAAATCAATTTTGCTTAAAATTTTCTCCAATATTTTACTGCCTTTACGTGATTATTTCTCCATTCCCATTAAAATAAAATCTACATTCGCTTTTATTTTCGAAAGTGATGGCCCGCCAAATTTAAAATTGTACCGCTTTCATCTTCGCTCCATCTTGAAAATCACAGAAGTGTTTTTTTTTTTAAATCAATATTTTCGAAACTTTTGGATGGATTTTAATAAAAACTGCAAGCAGTATAGTAAACTTTACACAGTTATTTATGTAAGAAAGGATGAAAATAAAAACTCAAAATTTTGAAAAAAAAAACTCAAATATATTTTTAAAAAGATTTTTAGGGGAACTCTATTTTAAGTTTTCTAAAATAACATACATATAATGAGTCCTTATTCGCCTATTTCCTATTTCACATTTCTTTAAAATGAAAATTTGAAATAGGAAATAGAAAATTATGGAGACTTTATTAATTCTCGCGACATTGAGAGATATACAATATAAAAATACGGCTCTTCTTATTTTTGAAGTAGATCAATTGTATGGGGTGGGAGCATAAACATTTTGTTAAAAAAATTTTTCCATACATTTTTGGTCTACCTTAACCAAGATGGATGCTTAGGCATACGTAAATCCAAGTTGACCAGGACAAAAGCTGGAGCTATATATAGACTGCATATCTGAAAAGGAAAAAGTGCTTAAGTCGACTTAAGCAAAAATTGAGATAAGTATACTACGCTGATCTCCATAACGAAAAGTACCTCCATGAAAAATTTGAATTATTTTTACGATTTTTACGGAAGTTATGAACAAATTAATTTTTGCTTAATTCCACTTTTTGGGTACAATTTCAAATTATTTTAAACTTAGAAAGTGCTCTCCTGCAAAACGGTAAAATCAGACTTAAGCAGTTTTTCCTTTTTACCACAGATATTTTGAGGTACAAATTTATCAGGGGTATCAGGAAGATCTCTACCAAACCAATTCCAAAATAATTCCAACTAAAAAGAGATTTCAAAATGTCACACAAATCTCTATGGGTTGGTTTCGAATCTCTTAAGTTTTTGTTAGAGATTAGATAGAGTTTTAGTAAAATACACTATTAAATAAAATAGAGTTTAATTATAAAAGTTATATGTATTAGCAGAAACGATAGTCCTTTTCTGAATTAACTGCACCATTACAATCCAAAATAACAATGGTACAATTGTTTAATTACTATTTTAATAAGTATCTAAAAAATTATTTCCAAATAATTATTTTATAGGCAAAACCAACCCAACAAAAAGAATGCCAACTTGCGCGAAATGGAATTTTATGTTAAATAAGTAATTTTATTTTGCTTTATAATTGAAGTACAATTTCTACTATTAATATTTTCATAAATTTAATGCGAAACAACACCGAATTGAAATGATCATTTATGAAGACTATTTGCGTCAAATATTAATAGTCCGAGTTGACAGATTAGCATTAGAAATGTATACACTATGATGGAAAAATTGTAAACTAATGCAATTATTGTAAGTCTCATTGATAATTTGCACTCACAGCACTTATACACATGTATATGTACGTGTGTATATACAACAGTGCACCTAGCAGAGTTGTCATGCGACTTCATTTATTTGGCGGGGAAATTATTTTATATTTTCTTTGATTGAATTCAAAAAGTACGATCACAAATTCGAAAAAGATTTATTTCTCGTTTAACACGAAAAGTCTACAAAAATGTTCAGCTGTGATGACAACCCTTTACAGATTTTGGCAAAACTGTCTTCAAACAATGAAATCTTTCGAAGTTCTGTGACACCGACATTTTATTTTAAATATTTGCCAACCACACGAAGGTAAATTTAGTAGATATTTCTCTGACGCCAATGTATAAGCCGTTTTTGCAGAAAGTTCGAATGCAATAAAGCTCGACTAGACAAATCAATCTAGCTATGTCTGTATTTCACCGGCTTAAACAGACTCAGTATTTCGGATACTATAAAATATAGAGCAACCAAACTTTAAACTTATTTTCTGTAGACTTGTCATGAGATATTGTATGTTATATCAAATAATTATCTTAAACTCATTTTAAGGGGTATCTTTAAACAAATGTAGTCATAACAACATACTGTTGGCTGGTTTATTTTCATTTTAAGAACAATAAAATTTAATAAAATCACCATACCCTGTATATATAGTATATTTATTTTGTTTTGAAAAACTGATTTTTTTTTTTTTGTTTGTTAAATTTTTTTCAAGAAACAATATTAATTTAGTACATATGCAGCTTATATTTCATTCTCATTTGGAGCATAGACGTTGACTACAGAAAAAATTCTTCCCAAGTTCATTGAATCTGACATTACTCATACCACATGTTTTACGCCCGTGTACCGAGTTGAAGCTAAATTTTTTTCTGGTGTAATTATGACGAATACAAATGCTTTTAATTTCAACGAAGGTAAGCACACAGAGAAAGACGTCAAAAATGGCAGCAGAAAATAATGAAACAAACGAAAAAAAAAAAAAAAAATAAAAATAAATAAATGAAAGCTAAAAATCACAAAATAAATGAAAGCGTTTTCTCAATTGGTAAAAACGCCGACGCAGCAAGTCGCAAGCAAGAAACAAGATACAAGATACAAAACGCAGCAGTTGGTAATGTTAAAATAGGCAGCAAAGCAAAGCAGTGCCGATACCGAACCGACAACGGGGCTTCTCTTGTCAGCATTAAAAGTCAAATTGAGCACAAGGTGTGCTGCTGCTGTAGCTGACGTTGCTATTTGGTATTTGGTTATGCGTATTCGATTGCGTTTGCGATGAGGTGTCTGAAGTTGTTGTCATTGGTGTCAAAGGCAGCAAGTCAATCACGGGTCGCAGACATGTTGCAAATCATCCTAGTGTGAAATAATTTGTCTCGTTTTTCTGCTTCAATAAAATCAATAAACGATTCACAGAAAAAAAAAACACCATTAGAGAAGAGTTTTACTACAATCAGTTAAAATTGGTTAAAGCTATTTGCCAATTGCACAAACAAAACAAAAAAATTCGTTAATCATAGTAAGTGGCAACTTAATGAAGTTTTTACTTAATTATTTGTTATTGCGGAAACTTTATTTTGAGCAAAAGTTATTGACCAAAATTAAACGAAATAAATAAATTTTCCATATTTTATACTTTATTTATACCCGTTACACATAGTGTAAACGGGTATATTCAGTTTGTCCGAAAGTTTGCAACGCTTTAAAGGAGGCATCGGAGACCCCATAAAGTATATACATTCTTAATCAGCTCGATGAGACGAATCGATTAAGCCATGTCCGTCTGTCTGTCCATTTGTCCGTCAGAATGTTTTTAAGATATTGACATGAAATTTTAAACTTAATTTTTTTTTTTTTTTTTTTTTTTCTTTTTTTTTTTTTAAATAAATTTTACTTTTTTTTTTTTTTTTTTTTAAATATTTTTTTTTTTATTTTTTTTTTTTTTTAATTTTAAAAAATTTTTTTTTTTCTTAAATTTAAATAAACCTTTTTTTAAGTCCCCCTTACAAATCCCCCCTTTTTTTTTTTTAAAAACTTTTTTCTTCTGAAAACAATTAAAATTTGGTAAAATAAATTCCAATGTCCACCTAAGGGAACACTATTGATATGGTAAGGAACGGACTAATATAACATAAAGCATCCATACAAATTCGAACAAATTCATCGTGAAATTTAATCTAAGCACCTGGTGAACATAAAAACTATTAAAAGTCTTGTGTAACGGGTATTTCAGCTTCGGTTCCACCGAAGTTAACGTTTTTCCTTGTTTTATTTACAGATAATGACCATATCAAGTTCAACAATATATATTATATCACTTTGTTTGTTAAGCAAACTTCCACAACATTCTTAAATGAAATTCAAATTGTAAAATATAAACAAGATAACTTCGAAAAGTACAAAATGCACAAAGGTATTATTTAAATATTCAAACAGTAGGAAACCGTTTACAAAAGTTTATCAAGAAAACGTATAAAGAAAAACCATAAAGCGAATGGAATATTATGAAAACAGTTGGTGAAAGGATCATAATTTATTTTTTAATAGACTTACCAACACAGCAAGAACAACAACAACACAGCTACGAATAAGTAAAGCAATAAAAACAACAACTAAAATAAATTCAATGAAATTAATTATTTCGCATAATTTATGCTCTTCCCAGTGTAAGCAGCACATTGAAAAGAAGAAAAATATGAAGAAAAATTATAACATAATCCACTCAAATGGCTAATAAAATCGAGTGGAACGAAAGAAAGTCAACGGAATAAAAAAAAAAAAAAAGTTGGAGAAAATAAACACATAAAATATTGCAGTGAAAACTTCCCTTTTGGAATGGGTAAGTACATTTGGGTCGGTCGGCAGTGTGGCAAGCAATTACAGGTACGTGAGCATAAGCAAGTATTTCAATATTGCAGCAAGTATTAAGGGGCAGCATTTTATTAAGTTTTCCATGCCAAAGAATGCTTAAAATAGTAAGAAAATCCATTTAGTGTAGCATAGAATGGAATGGTACAGAAGCAATTGATTCGAACCGCTTCTGCTGCTGCTGCTACTGGTTGTTGGCTGCTATTTATGGTTATTTAAAATGTGGTAAATGTGAATGTTGCCTAATTGACCAAGAGAAAAGCGAATAAAGTATTGCATTTCGTTCGGAATACTCTTTGAATACTTTAAAAAAAAAAAAATACATACAATATTTTTCTTTTGCATTTCAAAGTTAGGTTTCCTAAAGGGAATTATGTCGTCAAAATGGAGTGAGGAACATGGATTTTTAACCATTCTTGACTCACACGCTCTTAATGAGAAAATGTGGAGTGTTGTACTGTGTTTTCCAATAGAGAGGATAGAATTTGACAGCTGATAGCGGTCATCTTGGATTTCAGAAATGTGGCATATGTTTATTTTTGTGATCCTCAAGTTTGCCACTCATGAATAAGTATTCTTTTAATATTGCAACATTAGAAATTGTCCAAAATTATTCTAAAAATCGAGAAGTCTTATTGCTACTTAAAATTGTAAAAACTTGTGTTTTCGGATGAGACACATTTTTGGTTGAATAGGTAAAAATTTCGTTGTTGATGTGAGTCAAACTCACAAGTCGTTCATGAAGCACCATTACGCCCTTAGAAACTCACTGTTTGGTGTCCATTTTGTAACATGGCATCATCTGACGAACTTTTCCAAAAATGATGAGTGGCGCATAGTAACCGAACGGCGACGTTATTAAACAATGTTGACCGACTTTTTTCAAAAAAGAAAAATTGTTGGTAAGATATTCGGCATCATCCCAGTTATTGCCTGAACTTTTCGTGATCATTATATCACAAAATGGATAAAAAGAGTGCAAATAACACCGTTGAACGGTTTTCTTTGAGACGTTGAGCTGAGGTCAACATTCAGCCATTAGTCAAAGCCGAAAATTCGAAGATCGTTTTAAACAAAACTGTTGGTCACCGACGTAATTTGTGTAAATCATAAATGGCATAAAATTTCACATAAAAAAATATCCCATTTTCGGTCAAAATTGTGTTTTCCCGCCAAGAAGAGTCTTAATAAACCCTATAAAGTATACATATTCTTGATCATCATAGAAAAGCGAGTCGATATAGCTACATCTGTCTGTCTGTTCGTCCTTCTATCGGTACTGACGATTACCTCGTAGATTATAAGAGATAGGGCTACTATATTCGAAACTTAGACTCTCCTAAGCCTTCAAGTGATTACTTACCCCAATTTAAGGGATACTCCCAATACAAATCACCGAAATTTTTTTGGTTTTGCATGAATACTTTCGTGTTATGTAATCTTTGAACTCTGAATGTAGAATGGATTATGCCTATCATAGTCCAAATTAAATATTGGAACATTGCTATTTTTTTTTTTTTTTTTTTTTGAAATAAAACACAATACAATAAAGTAAGGTATATAAATATTGGGTATATGGCAACTTGTAGTCGAGCATACTCGACTGCAGCGTTCTTTAATGTTTCAATTTCAAATCCAATCGTTCATATTTGGAAACCCTTTAGAAAGATCCGTGGTCTATAAGTTTTTCCTTGCCTACGACTTTAAAATAGCTGCGAATAATATTTTCCATTGTTCATCTCACGACTAGCTCTATGAATCGATTGAAGAGTGACGATCGGATTTATTATTGCCCCTACATGTGCAGGATATTGCTTAATATTGAGTCTTTCAGTTAAGATATAAGGAATACCTCTTCTAAGCCGTCAAGAGCTCAATTGTAAACTGTTTATTTTCTACATCTATTTCGGGAGTTTTTGCTAAAAACTGTCTTTCTTAATCTAGGATCTCATAATTAAAAATATCTCTCGATTTTTAATTACTTATCATTGGAAGACCAAATTTAGTCTGAAAATCATTACATAGGTTAGCTACAGGGTATGTCATGGTCAAGCCTATTCGACTGCAGCGTGATTCTGGTGATTTGTGGATGATATATTCAGACTTTGATTCACATTTTTGTCAAACATGACATATCAATGTATATTAGGGTGGTTTATATTATTAGGGTTGACAAAATGTGACCAAGCGCAAAGCAGGAACGTAATATTTAGAAAAATCAAAGAATTTTTCCCCAAAGAACCATACTATATGTTTAAAATCAGTTCTAGTTATCCCCATGTCATTGGTATAAATCTATATATATATAAAATAGTAAAAATGTTTCTATGTCCGCTATTTACGTTGCAACCGTTCAACCGATGAGCCCCAAACCGGTTACAATGCAGGTAAATTGAAATTTCACTAAAACAATGCCTAATGCATATTCGGCTAATTTAAGAAGATGATTATCAAATTTTCCCAAACAAAAATGTTTTGCTTTTTTGACAAAGCTTTCCCCCAACATATTTTGGGTAAGATAAAAAATAAGTTTTTTTTTTAGTATGGTTTTAAGTTAGCCCCAACCCATTTTAGTTGCGTTGCAAGCAAACAAGAAAACAAATAGTAAAAATTTCATCAAAAAAGAACTGAAACTGCACAAAACACAGCAGATGAAAAACGGAAAAGAGCTGAAAGAGCATCCGAAACGCCCGTACAACGTAGTAGCTCTCGCCGGGTAGCTGCTAGTATTTCATAAAAATGAACACTAGTTTACACAAAACGAGCTGGTTTCCTATGGTTTCCAATTATTTTTGAGGCAAAGAGTCCACAAAGGGCCCCAATAACTTTTTAAAGACAGTTTTAGAGATATCCTTGAAAATTGATTTTTTTCATGACTTAAAACAAAATTATTTAGTTATTTTTAAATATTTATGTAAACGCATTTGTATCTTGCCTCTGGCTAGTTTCATCGTTGTTAAATATTTTTTTCAAATGTTTTTTTTTTTTTTTATTTTTCGCATAACATTTTATTAAAATTAATGCATATTTGAAGAGTTCTTTACTTTTTATTGAAAGGTTTTGGATTAAGTATTTTACTTTTTATGGACAAAACTTTCAAAATGATTCAGCTATTAGGCGAGTACGTGCGAGTATTGCGTAGCCACATGCCGGGAGCGCGTCTGATAACTGTCATTAGCAGCAAATTAACAATAACTTTTCCCAAGCGCACAAATATACAAATACAAATTTAAATGGCGCATAAATTTTCGAGAGTATTAAATTTGTTAGCGTCTGTGGAAAGTCATTTCACAAAGCTTGGAAAAATCGTTTACCAAAAATGATATAAAATCATGACATATTTTAGAACAGAACGATGGCAATGGCAATGTTGATGGCGACACTGTTTGTTGTCGATGACATTTAACCACCACAGGCACTTAATTAACGAGAATTTTATGGTTCAAGCAGAGTGGTATGGGATGATTGTGGTATTTTAATGTTCGCAATTGACGGCAGCGAAAACAAGAAATCAGCAGAGACACACACATTAAAATAATATAATAACGACTGACATGTTGATAAGTGAAACATACATACATCAGCACCAAAATATCTAAACCTAAACACAAATGAACAAATTTACTGCAAACTTCAAGACAACTGAAGGTGAACGAAATTGTTAAATCAAAATATTATTTAATAGGAGAGCAAGACTAGAATCAAGGCAACAGAAAGCCCCTCTCGACCCAATCTACGATAAGTTATGTAGACTGAATTCATAAAGTTATGTTTCTTTATGAAATTAAAAAAAAATTAAAAACTCTTACAAAAGATAAAACATTTGAGATCTTTTAAAAAAATTCTATGTCTTCTCTAAAATAATTGTCAATGACTCTTTGATTTGAGCTTTTCTTTTGAAGCTATTCTATTTCACTTTTTATTTTGTTCATTTTACCTTAGAACAGGCTCGACGAGGGAAAGTGGATAATGTACTAAGCCGTATTTCTTGTATGATTCTTATATGTATGCTGGTCTTTTTTTTTTTTTTTTTTTTTGCACTGTCTCATGTTTTGGAGGCAAAGGCGGTGCTGAACGTAACTAAATAGTGAAAAGAACATTTTTGTGAGATGACGCTTTAGATATTAAATTGATGAATTTTTTTCACAGAACTTTTTTCTTTAACGAAAAAGAAACGAACACCTTCAAGAGTATTTAATCTTTGGCAGAAAGAGTGATTTTTGAATAGCAGAGTGATTAGCGACTTGAAAATCGCAGTGATTACAAATAGTGATAAAAGCGTAGTTCGCGAAAAAGCAATCAGCGATAACTGAACATGTTCACTGTTCGAGAAGAGCGATGAACAAAATTGTCGACTAACTGAACTGTTTCGCTACACTAACCCAACAAACTGACCAGCAATTGTTTTTATTGTAAAAATTTAAATTGCTCAAACAAAATTACCGAAAGTGATTTTTTTGTCAGCACTACAGCTCATTCATAAAAAAAAATAGTACACTTAAAAAATAGTACATTTTTTTATTTACATAGAACATTATGTCTATTTTGTATTAATCACAAAGATTTTGATTTTATATTTTATTTTTGAATCATGAGCTGGAAAAAGTATGAACTTCACTTAGACTTCATGTTCGAGCTGAATTGGTGATGGTCAATTTTACAATAGAGATATTCAGAAGGTCTTGCATAAAATAAAAAACTAGCTTTGCACCAGAAACCGTCCCCTTCTTGAAAATTAACATTTCTGCAACTCTTCAGAATCAGCTGTTTGTCACTTTGCTTTTTTGTTTCCGTCGAAAAGGTATGAAATCGCAATTGTAAATGCAATTGCTTTTGAACAAATGCGAATATTCGACGCATCACTTTGTATTTTACGCAACCTGTTGACTTTAGCTTTTCATTCTATCGTGCCGTGTTTTTCTTTTATGGCGCAATAAAAAACACAGCGGCAGATGTTGGTCTTTACTTCCAACAGACAAATAATTTTCTTTTCTTTCTCATTAAAGTCTTCAAACATACACATGTATGTACACCGCGTATATAAATGTAAATATAAAGAGTGATCAGAGACCCCATTAAGTCGTAATTGACATGATATTCTCGATGGGTTGAATTGATCCAGCCATGCTTGTCTATCAAGTGATCATAATATTGTGTTAAATTGTTTATGCAATAATTTATTAAGATTCGCATGGGCATTGAGTGTGTACAGTATAATAAGGCTGCTGTACAGCTCAACAATTTATGTTCCAGAAAAGCCAAAAGTAAATTTTGATATTGAAAATATATATATATATATATATAAGTGGCACTACAGCCGATTGTCAGCCTTGGCATCACATAAGATTCGGCACCAGCGGTTGTAATCCAGTGCCTCATTATACCATCTTGGGATACCGATCCTGCGGATGTCATCTAGGACCTGGTCCTCCCAACGCAGCTGCGGACGTCCTCTCTGCCGCGCCCCTCCGATTTGATTCACGTTTTGCTTCCAAACTTTTCTTGCTGGAGCTTCTGTGTCCATCCGACACAGGTGACCAGCCCAGGACAGCCTTTTGTATTGGATGTTCCTGACTATGTCGATGTCAGCATATAGCTCGTAAAGCTCATCGTTCGTGCGCATACGTATGTCATTTTCTACTCTAACTGGACCAAAGATTCTCCGAAGTATCTTCCTCTCAAATACGCCCAACGCCGACTTATCCGATTCTGTCATGACCCATGCTTCTGTGCCATACATCAGGACCGGTATTATCAGCGTCTTGTAGAGTTTAATCTTTGTTTTTCTGGACAGCACTCTACTTCGCATCTGCTTACCGAGACCAAAATAGCTACGGTTCCCATAGGACGACATTCTTTTTCGATGTCTGAGAACTCTCCGGTGATCGCTCGAGCATTTTTGCCGATAATATCGATGTAGTCAGCATATGCGAGCAGCATAGTTTCTTTATAGAAAATATTGCCCGTTCGGTCGACGTTTGGGCATCGCTTCAGGATGTACTCCATCAGGAGGTTTAAAAAGTCGCACGACAACGCATCACCCTGTTTGAAGCCTCTCTTGGTGTCAAAGGGATCGGAGAGATCTTTACCGACCCTGACAACGCTTTGGTTGTTTTCCAGCTTATCATACAGAGGCGAACAATTTTTGACGGGATTTTAAAATCAGTCAATGCTTCGAAAAACTTTGATCTGATTGGCGTGTCGAAAGAGGCTTTGAAATCGACGAATAGGTGGTTTTTTCCAGGATCTGTCGCAGCGTAAATATGTCTGCTTTTGAGGATTAGTAAAGCCAATAACCTCTTTGGCTGCCGTGGCTAATGAGTTTGAGATACGCTTCCACTGATCGTTTATACAGTCGGAGGCCGGAGGATTCTCTCGGAGTAGATGTGAGACCCTTTTTGAGATGGCAGCGGCAGTCTGCTGTGACTTTAACCTACCAACATCTAACTTTCGTTGTGTGGTAGCTCGCTTGGCGTGCGCTGTGCTGAGTCTAGTACGTACCTTGGCTAGAACAAGGTAGTGGTCTGAGTCGATGATAAGACCTCTGTACGCCGTACATTAAGCACGCTAGAAGAGTGCCTGGCATCAATCACCACGTGATCTATTTGGGTGCGGATACTTAGGCCGCCACTGCGCCATGTTGCCTTGTGGATCTCGAGATGTGGGAATCTGGTACTACTTATGATCATGTTTCTGCCCGCAGCAAAGTCGATTAGCCTTTCTCCATTACTGTTGGTGGTGTCATGTAGGCTAAATTTACCGATGGTAGGGCGAAAGATTTCTTCTCTCCCAATTTGTGCGTTGAAATCACCGATGACAATTTTGATGTCATGCTTGGGGCAGCGATCGTAGAGGCTTTCTAATCGCTGATAGAATTCGTCTTTCTCCATCTCATCTTTAACATTTGTCGGGGCGTGTACACATATAAGGCTAATGTTGAAAAATTTTGCTCTGATGCGTATCGAGGCGAGACGTTCATCTACAGCTGTAAACCTGGAGACGAGTCTGCGTAGTTTACTACCAACCACGAAGCCACATCCGAATATGTGTTGCCTCTCATGACCACTGTAGTAGATGTCACAGGTTGCTAAGTTTATGCAACCATGGCCAGTCCATCGCATTTCCTGGATAGCAGTGATGTCTGCTCTGAAGTTGTTAAGAGTGGTAGTAAGTTCTTCTATTGCACCATCCCTGTTAAGGGTTCGGACGTTCCAGGTGCACATACGTATGTCGTGATCCTTGTATCGTTTTCGGGGATCGTCTTTTTTATATGCTCTAACGGTAGTTGGGGCCTCCAGAATCCTTGCCCCTGCCGCGGAATTATCCACGGGTGGATTAACACATCTGTGGCTGCCACCTGGAGTACTTTCGTTTATACTAGCCATCATTGCATTTGGTACACTTTGTTCCGTGTGTGTCTCACGGGTTCTTTTTTTTTTGCTCATTTTTAAATTTTTGTATGAAAATAGTAATTATTTATGAATGTATTCACTTCAAATAGGAAAAAAAATGTTCTAGTATCATCCTTTCTTTACTATACTGATTTTATAAGGATCAGCCGACTATAATATATAGCCCCAAACAAAGCCAGAACCCTCTTTCTAATTTTTTGGTCAAGAAAATATTTATTATTCTGTACTTAAGTAAAAATTGTGTCTAAACTTTGGTTGTATCGGACTATCAAGACATCCCCTTATTTTACCAAGCATATGATCATAAATTAACTAAACCAAGATGTGGCGGGTTTTTTGCTTCGGTTCCCCCAAAGATAACGTTTTCCTTTATTATTTTTCTTGTGATTTTAAAAAAAAAAAAAAACATTAACGGGGGAACCGGGCCCAAAAACCCCCCACATCTTGGTTTAGTTTATAATCATCAGGTTAGGTAAAATTTAGTGGATGTCTTTATCGAATTTTGAAGCTGTTCAAAAATATATTTGTTCAAAAGAATTTTGCCTCTCAGCAACACCTTTTATTGCAACTTAATATATCAATTTAATAAGTTGATCTGAAAAATGCATAAAATATGAAAAACAAAAATTCTTCAGCGTATCTAGATTTTATTAGTGTTTGCAAAGTTTAAAAAGAAGGAATAAAAGAGTCATAAAAAAATTTTTTTTTTTGAAATCCTTTTGAATTTTAGTTCTTGAATAAAATAAATATAAAATCAATTGGCCTTCAATACACATTAACACCTCGAAAAGTACTTTAGCACTTATGTACATCCATTTTGAAGTTTGCAGTTTCCATAATACTTCTCGGATAGTGCGTCCAACTACAATTCGCTTAAAGCTGTTGCAATCAATTTAGCAAGTTGGCAATCAATTGCGTAACTGTTAAAAACATCCATTCTCTTCTTGTTGGCGATGCTTCTTTTTGTTATTATTCATATTTTATTTATTCAAGAAAGTTTCTTTTTGCTAAAGGAATGATGCTGTTTCTTTCTTGAATTACATTTTTCGTTGCAACTTATAAATATAATTTTTTTTTTCTTAAGTTTTTCTTCTTTATTGCTGCTGAAAATGGTTCTGCTTGACAAGGTTTCTATTTGAAAATATCAAAAGCGTAGCCAACAAAGCTATTTACTTCTTACGAGAACAAAATAAAACTTTTTGAATAAGTATTCTAAATAAGTTTAAGCAAAAGTTTGTTTACACTCGATTTCCGTTCGTATTCAATGAGATGTCAACAAATTACAACAAAAGATACTGCCCATTACAGTTATAAATAAATTATATTGATTTTCGAGAGATACATTACATACACAGGTGCAACAGATAGCGTTAAACTTTTTCCTAGTTTGCAACAAATCAAAAGGAACTTCATGAATAGTATCGAGCGATCTAAGTAATGCTCCACTATTTAAAATTTTTTGTATACAGAAATAGAATGGAAATTAAAATCAAAAGCTTTCTTTAAGAGGACTTTATCTATTATCTCTCTGTCTATCTGATGGTATGTTCATTGTTTATATTTACATGGAAAAAACCGGTATTATTAATTTAAGAATTTCCACGCTAAGAATATACGAAGCACGAAAGTTCGAATGTTGTACAAGGAACAATCGTGGTAAATTCAGGTTTCAAGTGCTTAAATTGTAAACTGAGACCTTTAATTTGAAATTTCGGTAGTTGATGATGCGTAGACACCTGAAATTTAAATTGAAGATGGGCATTGGGACCATAAACAAAAGTCAGCATTACCATTGTGTTATAGTTCTACCAGCTGAACTACCCGTCCTTGCTCGTGTCAAATTTCAATTCAGTTTGTTCAATTATTTGCAAAAATAAGATGATTTTTTTTTTGGAATGCTTTTATGGGGCCACGTCCCTTTTTTTTCAACTTTTTAGGTCCTATTAAAAATGTAAACCGTAGGCCAAGCCTACCTCCTATTTTTCTAAGACTACATATATCCTAACTTTTAAGTTGAACCAAAAAAAATACATATCTACCAAATTTCATTGGAATCAGTTGAGTTGTTTCGAAAATATTCAATGAATTTATGATCGATTCTATGGCGGCCCACGCCCGACGCTTCACTTAGGGGTTAGGAAGAACAATTTCAATCCTATTCTCATAGCTACTAAATATACACACAAAATTTCATAAAAAACCAGTCAAGCCGTTTCGGTGGAGTTTTGTTGAAACGATAATTTATTTATATTAGATTTTTTGGTATGTTTTGTGAAAATATTTTAAGCTTCGAAAGTTTTGATTTGAAAATTTTTTTGATGATATTTATTTTGTACATAAGATAACTCATATGTGCTCTTCCACAATAAAATATAGTTTTAGGTATAAATTTGTTTATTTATACTATAATATTCGCGTATTTGAGTGGAAAAAGTGGGCTAGGGGCTATTCGGAACATTCTGAGTGGGGCTTTTTCGGAACATGTATTTTATAAGTGTTTTAGAGTTGTTCTGCTATCTTTTTGGGTGATTTGATTTTTATTTTGGTTTTTCTTTTCTTTGTTTTAATATGGTATGGTGGTGTTAAAATAAAAATAAATGCACCCTAACTAATTAAAGCCTTTTTATGCTAAAATGTGCAAACAGGACGGACGGGACAGCGGACATAGTTCATAAACTCAGCGTAATCGAACCCCCATTCGCCGCATCAATTCTTCTTCTGTTTTTTTCTGTTCGTTTTTTTTAACTTAAGAGCAAATGTTTTTTTTTAAAAACAAATGATCTTGATTGCGCATGCATAAGGCTCTATAAAAATTATCTATTCAATGTGAGGCCCTTTTAAACTGCCAAATTCCATTTTGGGTAAATTTTTTTTAGTAAAGTGGCATATGATATCTCTATTTAACAATACGGCATTAGTTTCTTAAAAGTATGACCATTTTTCAAAGTATCCTAAACTTATGAGCCATTTTTATTAAGATTTTCATTATTTTTTTTGCGGCACCCCTTAGTGAGATCCCATAAAAGAATAAATGTGTACTGACTTAGTTTGGAATTGAATAAACTGGGATGTGAGGCAAAAAATTTTTGAAAATCATTACACCTAATTTTTTCGAATTATTATTATGAAAAAGCTATTATTAACTTCGCGATAGAGGAAGTTATGGTAATCACCTGAAAAAATTAAAAATTGAATTTTCATGAAATTTTTTACTTTTCTCGACGTTACACACTATTCTATGTCTCCAAAGATTTCTCCCAAATAAAATGTCGTATTCGAATAACTCGCAAATAAAAATTCCAACTCTATTCTTAAACGGCATGAACCAATCGGGAACTTTTTAATGCGGCCCTGACAGGTCACACCCACAGATACTATCGCATTCAAATTGGGTAAAATCACTTCTATAGGCATCCTATGTATAATATTATAGGGATCCGCCCACAATAATATATAGAACCCAGATAAATTCACTTCCCATTTTCTAATTTTTTTCCAAGAAAATGTTTTTAATTTTTTTTCAAGAAAATGTTTCTTATATCTGACCTTAGCTTAAAATTTTACCCCATTATAGAGTATAAACTTTGATCGTGTCGGACCCTCCCATACCATCTACAAATCTTATCTAAGCCACTGATGATCATAAATAAACTATTCCAAGATTCGTGTGGTGTGTGTTTGGTATAAGGTTTTTAATTGGTTTTATTTAAAATGATGATGCTTTTTGTGCGCTGAACACTATTCTGGTTTCCAAAACTACAATCACGCCTGCATCGGAACTAGTCTCATATCGGAAAAAACTATTTGTATGGACAGATTTGATCAATTTGTCTAAAAATTTGTAACGTATTAAAGGAAACATCGTTGCCCCTGCCCCTGTCTGTTTGTTACTAGACACTTCATGTACCTAGTTTGAAGACATTAGGATGCAATGTAAGCCCGACCGAAGTGCAAAAACAAAGTTCCAGGCACATCTCCCTTCCATTTTTATACCCTGTACCCAAAGGGTAAAAAGGTATAGAGTTTGTGCGAATGTATGTAACAGAGAAAAGGAGGCAAGATAGATCATATAAAGTATATATATTCTTGATCAGCATTGGAAGGGAAGTCGAACTAGCTATGTCTGTCTGTCCGTCCGTCCGTCTGTCCGTCTGTCCTGCTGTCTGCCGTATGAGAGAGATTATCTCGGAGACTATAAAAGATAAGGCCACCATATTTGAAAGTTAGACTTTCCTAGGCCGTCAATTGTTCACTTGCAAACAGTTTTTCTCTAGCCCCATTTTAAAGGGTACCCCCAGACAAATGTACCCCAAAATTGTTGAGTTTTTGCATAAAAATGTCATTGTTTTTTATTCTAGAAAGTTCAAATTTAGTATAAATTATGTCTATGATAGTCCCAATAAAATATCTCAACATGGATAGGCCCAACAAAATTTTAGGTATAGCCCCCATACAAATGTACCCCAAAAAATTTGGGTTTTTACATAAAAACTTCACTGTTTCTTTTTCTAAAAAATTTTAATTTGGTATAAATTTTGCCTATGATAGTCCCAATGAAATAGTAATAAATGAAATAGTAATATATAGTTTTCACACTACTATAAAATTAATGTTTCGGATACAGTTGCTACATAATTTCACACATCAACTGTCACCTCAAGTATCATTTGACAAATACATTAAAATTTAATATGGATTACATTTTAATAACAGATGATAAATAGTGATATTCAGTGCCAAATATTTAAATTTAATTGCAACCCATAAAAATATTTTATATAAATAACTTTCAGCATTGAGATGTCAGCACAAGAATTAAGATACACAGAAGATATGAGCTGAATATTTGCAACATTACCATAAAATAACAACGTACTCAATGCACATAATTAATTGTCAGTTGACCATTAATTTGCTTAAATATGACCGCTCGTTAAATTTAAGCATTTTTAATTATAGCTTACAGCTAAGAGTATAAATTCAAAAGAGCCAAATACATACACGCGCATGTTAATAACGATTAAAATGTTAAGCGGAAAATTAAAAGACTTAAATACATTTTAATCTTTTGCGTTGGCAACATAATTAATCTTCCAAAATTATTTTAATTAAGCTAAACAAAACATTTGCAAATGAAATAATTATGTTATTTAGCCAAAGTACATATTTGATTATATTATAAACTGCTCTCGTATAAACGAACCACTTGTGAAATGCGTTCCAATGATGAATTCTTTTATTATTATCTCATAAAAGTGTGTACGTGGAATTCTACTTAGTAGTATAAATAGACATTAAAATATTATAGATAAAAATGATCTTCCATTCAACATGATCATGAAATCTTTTACTTTATGGGGTCAACGCGCGTCACGTTTTTATTTAAAAAAATTTATTCAGCAACATTTTTATACCCTGTACCCAAAAGGTAAAAGGGTATATTATGTTTGTGCGAATGTATGTAACAGTCAGAAGGAGGCTAGATAGACCCTATATAGTATATATATTCTTGATCATTTTGAGATGAGCTTATCTCGGAGACTATAAGAGATAGAGCCATAATATTTGAAACTTAAGCTCTTCTAAACCGTCAAGTGTGCACTTGCAAAAGGTTTTTCTCTAGCTCCATTTTAAGGAGTACCCCCCATATAAATCTACGCCAAAAATTTTGGGTTTTTGCATAAAAACGTCATAGTTTCTTACTCTACGAAGTCTTAATTAGATATAAATACGGATAAGATAGTCCCAATGGAATATCCCAATATGGGTGGGACCAACCAAGTTTTAGGTATAGCCCCCATACAAATGTACCCAAAAATTTTGTGTTTTGCACAAAAACGTAATTGTTTCTTATTCAAGGAAGTCTAAATTTAGTATAAATTAAGCCTAGGATAGTCCAAACGAAATAGACCAATATGGGTAGTTTCAACATAATTTTAGGTATAGCCCCAAACACAGATATATTCGATTTTTAAAGTTTTTGTATGAAAATTTAATTCAATGAGGCAAGGTAGAAAAATAAGACCGATCTTAAGGTTCATAAAGATGTGGTACAGGGTATCTTGCAGTCGAGCATATTCGACTTCAGCGTTCTTTCTTGTTTTTATATGTATCCATAAAATGTTTTCGTTCCTAAATAGTTGTATGCTAGCCTATAGTATAGAAAGAATGAAAGTCGTTGACAGCTGCCGCTCAAAATTAAAAAAAACATGTTGATGACTTTAATTCTCCTCGTTATGCTGGCATCTTTATTATTTGCAACTTTTTCTGTGAATTCAATAAATCAATTTTTATTTAAACAAATGTTATAAAAGCGTGCCAAAACATATAAAAACGTATAAGTCATCACCAGCATCATCGTCATTATTATTCATGGGCGATATAAAACAAAAAAAAATACATCAAATTTATTTTTTTTTTTTTTCATTGTAATTTGCTGATGAACAACAATCTTCAATTAGCGGTGTTTGCTTTCGGACTGCGTAAATAAATCGCCATTTTACTGTTGGCAATTTAATTTTATTTTTGTTTTATTATTTATTATCGAAATTATTATTATATTCACTTGAGAATTATTAATGAAACAATAACGAAAACAAAAAAAATAAAAATATGGTTTGAGCCCAATTTACATAAATATAATAAATACGTCTGGGCTTATCCAAAACAAATAAGAACACTGAAATGAAGAATGCTCGAATGCAAAATACCCTGTATCTAATTTTTATGTACCTAACCTATTAAATTTGGGTAAAGGGCATAGCCATAGCCGAGTAATATCTAAATTTTATTAAATTTTTAATTTCGAAGAATTGCAATATTTTTTTTGACTTCTCTGTCTTAAACACACTCAATTCTTATACCCGCCACACATAGTGTGAAGGGTATTATCAGTTTGTCGGAAAGTTTGTAACGCATTGAAGAAGACGTCGTAGACCCCATAAAGTATATACATATTCTTGATCAGCTCGAAGAGACGAATCGATCTAGCCATGTCCGTCTGTCCGTCTACGCACTTTTTTTAGGTGAAGATATGAAGATATTCAGCTGAAAATTGGAACTTAAGGTTTTCTCGGCAACGACTACTTTGTATGTTAAAACCAAGGTGCACGCCCATTTTTAGGTATAGCCCCCATACAAACTTACAGCTTTTGTTTAAATTTTTGTATGAAAATACTTATTATTCAAGAATTTATTCACTCTAATGGGTCAAAACTCTAAGTTGCCACGCTCATTTCCCCATACAAACCTTCCCTTTTTCGTTTTTTTGTAAAAAGTAGTTATTATTTATGAATGTATTTACTACAAATTGGTAAAAAACACTTCTTATGTCAATTTCAAAACCAAGAAGCCACGCCCATTTCTAGGTATAGTCCCCATACAAATATACCGGATGCCCGATTTTCAAATTGTTCTTTATTATTTACTCCAATTTGGGTAAAATCGTTTCTACTGTCACCCCATGTATATACTACCCATATGACAAGGATCGGGTCGCTATACCATATAGACCCCATACAATAATTTTCAAGAAAAGTATTGTTATACCTTCATTTAAACCTAAAAATTGTATAAATAAGCTTTTAAATTGAGACCCAACTTAAGTTTTCCCCCTGCCCAACTCCTTTGCGGAATATATTCTACGTCACTGATGATGCTACATGAACAAATTAAAATTTTCTGTGGCGGGATTTTGAACTTCGGTTTCTACCGAAGTTATCGTTTTTCCTTGTTTTAATATGTTGTACTTAATGAAAAAAACATCGCCTGTCAATTTTTTTAGACATTCTAAAATATGTGAAAGGCATTTAAAATTTTTTTAAAACTTTTTTTTTACTCAAAACATTTACTTGTAATGTTTATATAGCGCATTCGGCCATCTATAACCGATACAGTCGCCATCTGTCGGCCAATAAAGAAAATGTAATCATGTGTATGTGGCAGATAGCAATTAGTGATACGCAGTATGAGACCATTTAATACTTTTCACATGTTTATTTTGTCATATCGATACAGAATAAGTAAAAAACACGATTTTTGGCGTGACGTGACGCACTTTTGGGCACCAGAATCGTGTTTACCGCACAAAAAACGCTTCCATTAGAGTTTTTAGTTTTTTTAAGTTTTCCATTTTTCCATTTTAAATTACATCACAAGGTTTCTTTTTTGTTTGGCGTATACCAAATTTGATTTTTGTATAGAATTTAAAAATATTAAAAAATTCGCAACCCTATGGAGTTAACGAATGCACTCGAAAATGATGTAATGGGGTAAATTTTTTTATTTACACAAAATCACTTACACCAAAACTCTAAGATTTCGGTGTCACCCCTGATTATTGTCATTATTTTACATTTAGGTATTTATTTAAATTTTGTTATGAATATATCCGTCATCAACATAGTCAGGAACATCCAACATTAAAAGGCTGTCCAGGGCCTGTCCCCTGTTTGGGTGGATCAGGTCCCAGATGACATCAGCAAGATCGGTATTCCGAACTGGTATCGTCTGGCACTGGATGCTGGTGCCAAATTTAACGTGCTGCCAAGGCCGACAATCGGCTGTAGCACAATTATGAATATTACAAAATCCTTTTTAATATATATAGGTATTCTCACTGGGTACCAGTGCGCTTTTTTGACTGACAGTATTTGCTTTATTCACTCAGTTTTAAAAGATATTGGTCTAAAATTTTAATCTTAAACTCTTCTAGGTCCTTTATACTTTTATGTTAAAATCAATACACCACGCCCAATTCTTATTCAAAAAAAAAATCTTTAAGGAAAACATTTCTAAAAGCTGTATCGATAAAATTTTTTTCTACTTTAACAAACTGCACCAATTTTTTTTTTTGAAATTATAGAGTTGAATTAACGAATATTAACAAAAATATAGTGAGCGTTATATGATTCGTTTGCTTATTTTGGCAGCTTTAGTAAAAAATGTGGTGTCCCAAATTAATTGGAGCACTTAAAAAAATTAAGTTTTTTGTTAAAAAAAAGATTTTATCCTTTTAAAATTTTTAAAACTTTCAATTTATGATTTTCTCTTAATGTGACAACCTTTTTGAACACTATTTACTTCAAAATTTAAATGTAATGTGTAGAATAGCACCATAAAGTAACTAACACTGAAAAAAAGTATTCTTGAACTCAATAACTTGATTCAAACTGTGTTTCAACATTTTAAAAACCATACAAAAAATAAAGAAAAATAAAAATAATGTGAATACATATTGTAAGAAGGAATGTTAAAAAATTTAAAATATTTTATGGCATTTCAAAAACCATACAATTTGTATGAAAAAGTGGAAAAAATATATTAAATAATGCCACATAGCTCAAAAACTGGAAAGAGATAGCAACTTGTGTTCTTTGAGACAAGTGAGAGGTGTTAGTTTCCTCCATTTTCCCGAGCTAAATTTCACAATTCGACCCGTCATTAAGTAAAGAAGATCGTTAAAATAACTGGGTGCCCCTATTTATCTGGGACATCTATTCGCGCAATAATTTGAAAAAACTGATTTGCTTTTTTGAAGACGTAAGCTTTTATTCTGCAATTTACTATATTCAATTTATTTACACAGAAAGAAATTGACAAACTAAATCAAGCAAAAATTATTGATTCGAATACGAAATTGCATTAAAAAAAGTATTTATTCCAGTCAAATGGGCTTCCACCTGGGTTCGAAGACATAACCGGCTGGAAGTCTTTACTTTAGTTTTTAACTTGGTCTCAAAAACTTACTTAGCGATCACAGAATTGATAAAATTTGTGTTATGTGTGTAGTATGTTGATCATATGGGTGATTCTTTTTAAAGGCGAACAGTTTTTACAGTTGACCTTTAAAATGATATGAATTTTTTTTTTTTTTTTACACAAACTTAATTGGTACGTAATCGTCTAGGATTTTCTCAAAAGATGTTTAGTTTAAGGACAATTACGTATGATGCTCCGGAAATTTGATGAAATTGCTCAAAATATTCAACATTCAAATTAAGAATTTCACTTTGAACTTATTTTAAACAAATTTTTAGCTTATCTCTTTATAACATTGACTTTCGATGCAGTTTAAAAAAAACATTTTTATACCCGTACCCAAAGGGTAAAAGGGTATAGTTGAAAGTTTGTATGCGAATGTATGTAACAGACAGAAGGAGGCAAGATTAACCCTATAAAGAAATATATTCTTAATCAGCATTTAGAAGGGGGTCGAACCTAGCTTTATCTGTTCGTCCGTCCGTCTGTCCGTCCGTTCCGCGTCCGTCCGTCTGTCATGCTGTCTGCCGTGCTAAAAAAACGATTATTTCGGAGACTAGAAAGGTAGAGCTTTCAAAATTGGAAACTTAGACTCCCCTAGGCCGTCAAGTGTGCACTTTACAAACGGTTTTCTCTAGACCCATTTTAAGGGGTACCCCAATACAAATGTACCCCAAAATTTTGGGTTTTTGCATAAAAAAAGTCTTTTTTTTATTCTAGGAAGTTCAAATTTAGTAAAAATTATGCCTATGATAGTCCCAATAAATATCAAAATAGGGATAGCCCCCATACAAATTGAAACAAATGCAAATTTTGGGTTTTAAAAAAAAAAAAACGTCATTGTTTTTATTTTTGAAAATTTAAATTTAGTATAAATTATGTCTATGATAGTCCCAATGAAATAGACCAAAATGGAATCAACAAAATTTTAGGTATAAACCCAATCAAAGATATACCCGATTTTTTAGGTTTTCTAGCGAAAAAAAAAATTAAAAAGATGTGGGAGACAAAAATAAAATAAATTAAGGTGGTAAAAGGGGGGGGGGAGGAGGTTATCCTGTAGAGCAAACTCGACTTCCGCGTTCTTTCTTGTTTTTTATTGGAATTTTTATTTTATTAAAAAAATTGAAAAAAAATAACAATTTAATAAGTTATATTTATAGTAGACCAACTTTATTGGAATGTGGAACTTAACTACTAAGTAGATCAAAAGATAATTGTTGTCAATAGACGTCTATTTAAAAATAAATAGAATATATAGTATTTTTAACTTTTTAATATGTTGTAGTTTATCCAAAAACCAGCGTTTGATTTTTTTTTCTGATTTTTAAAATTTAAAAAACTTTTACACTTTTTATACACATTCAGTTTGCCATTGCCTGTAACGCATTAAAGGAGGTATCGGAGACTCCATAAAGTACATATATTCTTGATCAGCTTGATGAGACGAGTCGATCTAGCCATGTCCGTCTATTTGTCTTTTGCGAGATAGTTTATTCGCTCAGTTTAAAGATATTGAGTTGAAGCTTGAAATTTAAGCTTTTCTCAGTCCTATGTAGTTTGTATTTTAAATTGAGAATGCCAAGCCCCTACAATTATATATATCTGTATCTGTACTACATCTGTATTTTTAACTTAAAATCCACCCATCCCACCTCGAAATGCTATCTAAGCCACTGACGATCACACATAAACTATTTAAAGATTCGTGTAAGGGTATTTAAGCTTCGGTTTTACCTAAGTGAACGTTTTTTCCTTTGAATTTTTTTTCAAAATGTTCTATCAATTCTGTGAGTAGAAAGAAATGAAGACCTAAAATCGCCACTATATAGTTGTTTATATCGACGATATCAGTAAGAGTATTACCCAGAAAAAATTCTTAGATCATGGGCTATCGAACGTCTTTGCTTGCCCGGCTAGGCCCTTTCAATTAAGAATCGAAAAATCTTAAAGTGCTCACATTCCCAACACACATAGTTCTACTAAAAACTAGCTTTTATTTGTAATTTGTAAAATTAGTTGAATTTTAAATTTATTTATTCGAAACTAGTACGCTTTTAACATTTAAAATTTGCTCATGGCTTTGATACGTCAAAAAGTTTGTAGCATGATTAAAAAATAAAAAAATTAAATATGTAAACTCTTTAAAAAGAAACGATTTAACGAACACAAATAAAAAAAAAAAAACTTCACATCTATACAAAAACAAAAAATAAGTAAAATCGCATATATTTTTCAATTACACGCATTAACATTCTTAACAGCTTAATGGCTACGATTAGATAGAATTTGAGATTGATACAGCGCAACAATATGCTTAATAGTCTTTTCATTTTGTTCTTGTTATGTAAATCAATGCAAAAGTTCAACATCAAATAGAATAAATTTTGAAATTGGAACTTAGCTGTCACCGTTATTTTTTTTCTATTTTTTTCTTATTTTTTATGACAGCCACAAATCAATAAGGAGCTACACACTTACATAGACTCAGCGGATGAATGATTACATAAGGAAAAACAGAAATGAATTGACTGGAAACCTTTTGGCAAAAAGAAATCTGTGCCAACGAATGAAGTACTGCTTTTGGTACTTCCTACATTCTTTTCATTTTAGATTTCCATTCAAATAGGAAGCAATGATACGTAAAAAGAAAAATACAACTCAAACTAATGTAGCATGTGATGTAAAAAAATGGTTAATTCGAATGATTTAACATAACAGCGCAATAAAGTTTTTACCCAGTTGCAATTTCAAGTATTAAAGGCTCTAAGGACTGCTTTACTACTTTTGAGATTTACTTTGATATTATTTTTCACACAGACTTGAGACATTTTCTATTACGCTTCAAAAATAAGTTTCGGACTTCAAAAGTTATACGTGACATGCTTAATTCACATCTGTTCGGACTCCTGTCGTGCCTGAGGTTGACATGTGTGCAAACTCCTAAGTAATTTGATTGAAAATTGATTAGCTCCTTTTACTTTTGGGTATAGAAGACTTAATATATTGTGAAGTATATAATTTGTTTTTTTTTTTTTTTTTGTAATAATTTTGGTGGCATAAAATGGAATTTTAATAAAATTGAGAAACAGGAGCTTCGAATCTTCAATTAAAATTCAAAAAATTCTATCGAATCAAATAGTCATGCAGTGTATAAAAAAAAACAAGGAAAAACTTTAACATCGGTGGAACCGAAGCTTAAATACCCGTCACACAAATCTTTAAATAGATGATGTGTGATCATCAATGGCTTAGATAGAAGTTCGAGATGAGATGGATGGGATTCATTGGTCTGATACAACTCAAATTTGTACAAAATAATAATATCAAAATTTAAGCAAAAAATACAAATATAACAAAAATTTTCTTGAGAACATCAGAAAATGGAAGGAATGGATGTTATCATATCGGTGGATCCGTATCATATCGGTGGAGTGCGCTTAGGAGAATATTAAATGTGTTTTAATTTGAAGTGCATACATGCATAAATAATACCTATTTTCATAAAAAAATTGAAAATAGGCGGTAAATTTGTATGGGGGTGTGCGTGGCATTCTAATTTTAACCTACAAACAACCTAGGACCTAGAAAAACGTAAGTTTCGCAATTCAGCTCAACATCTCTAAAACTGAGCGAATAAATCACCTCGCAACAGACAGACGGACAGACAGACGGGCATGGCAAAATCTATTCGTGTCATTGAGTTGATCAAGAATATATATATATATATATATATATAAAATAAAATTGTATACACAGCACATTTTTATTGTGAGAAAAAGTATCAAGAAACAACTCTTTAAACATGGGCTGCTAACCTGTTTTGAGCCGATCTGGTTTTTAGCCGAACCGAACCACATCAGTTTTGGACGTTTACTCGAACGAACCAGCCCAGAAAGTATGTATTTGCGAGTAATGCAAAAGAAGTCGATTTCTTGAATAGTCCGAATCTTTCTAATGCAATGTTTTAGTGGTTTTGAACCATCCTTCTTTGATTGCCTTTTTGAATGAAACCGACTTGGAACACATCGGTTAGATAGCTTCGAAGTCCGTAGCGGACATAGAAACATATTGTGACAATTGAATTTCGTTGATTAAAGAGTTTCTGCTTTCGACAGATTCCACCCAGAAAATTAAAAATTAAAGAGTGCTGAATTTTAACGAACTCACAAATTTGGTTTTATTTTGGAGTAGGTACTTTTTTTCTACAATTATTTTTGACAGAGCGTTTTGAGTTTCGATAATAAATACAAACAAAAATAAACAATTGCTTAGTAAAAAGGTGCTAGTTCATTGACCCAAAACGGTTCTTTACATACACACGATTTACTTGAGCCATTTGAGCCGAACGATAGTTCGACACTGGCTATAAACAGATAAATGAGCCGAAGCTGTTGTTCAAAGGCATCGCGAACCACTGCCAATTTTTTAGTGGTTTGCAGCACTGCCTTAAACCGATAGAACCCTGATAATCTGACCTTCGATTTCGTCACGCAGTTAACTTCATCAACCGTGACATTGGTACAAGTAAGTGATTATATGTAACACATAGAAGGAGACTAGATAGACCCTATAAAGTATATATAGGGAAGTCGCACTAACTATGTCTCTCTATTCGTCCATCTGGCTTTCTGTCCTGTCTGTAATATGAAAACGATTATCTCGGAGACTATAAGGATTAGAGCTATCAAATCATGAGCCGTCAGGTGCGCAATTGCAAACGGTTTTCTCTAACTCAATTTTAAGAGGTACTATACACCGTTCTTTCTTGTTAATAGTTAAAAAAAAGCTAAAATGCATAAAACAAAAAAAAAAAGAAAAATTTTTTATATATAAAGAGAAAAAAAAAAAAAAAAAAAAAAAAAAATCTTAAAATTTTTAAAAAATTATCGTTGTTTTTTTTTAAAAATTGTTTTATTGGTTGACATATACTTTTTGAAGATAATTTCATTTAAATGTTGACCGCGGCTGCGTCTTATTTGTATTCGGAAAAGTTATTTAATAATCTGAAAAAAAAAGCAACAAAAGTAAAATAGCGACCCCTTTAACGTTGCGTCCAACAGCATCTGAAAAAATACGGCATTCCACCAGCGTACAAACCACACCAAACAGTGCATTTTCGGGATGCATGGGCAGTTCTTGAACGGCTTCTGATTGCTCTTCACTCCAAATGCGGCAATTTTGCTTATTTACGTAGCCTCCACCAGAAACGAGCCTCATCGCTGAACAAAAATTTGTCGATAAAAAAGCGGATTTTCACATTTCGAACCGAACACTGATTTTGGTAATAAAATTCAATGATTTGAAGCGTCTCGTTAGTAAGTCTATTCATGATGAAATGTCAAAGTATACTGAGCATCTTTCTATTTGACACCTTTTCTCCCGGATTCGTCAAATACTAATGCATGAAAAATCCTAACCTCAAAAAATCACCCGTTACAAACATTTTAAAAAAACGTTTTACTTCAGGCAAATAGTAGAACGCGCGGTTTTAAAAGCAAGACTACATCGAAAAATTTAGAATACAGCCAAAGATCGTTTTCGAAATATATTTAAAGTTAAACAATAGAAACGATTTAGCAAATTTAAGTGTTAAAGTATTTAAATCGATGTATCTTATAGTATAAAACATATTTAATTTTTATTTAAATAGGTACATACATGAAGCCGCGGGACAAGCTAGTATTAAATAAATACATAAAAGCAAACAATATAGTGCTTATGTATATGCTTACATGTGTAAGAATTCGTTAAATATTATACGACATCATAGAAGATATACGTGATGTGAACCCAATTCAAGCAAATATTCGCTTCCATGATATGGCTTTTATTTTTCATAAATTTTTTTCGATTCTCAAAGGAATATACAGAAAGATTATTTTTACAGTTTATGGTTCTATTTATTGTATTGTGTATTTTTTTTTTTTTTTATTTTGTGCATTTTGTTTTTGTATTTATCATTTTCAAATTTATGCGCACTTGATTTTTTTATACGTAAATATGGTATATATGCACAAAATCATGTTTACCACAATATTGGCTGGCTAACATTATGTGATATAAAAATAAAATTGTTGGAAGAAAGTTGAGCAATGTTGGCGAATGGAAGCAATGCCATAGTGTCATAAATCAGATTAACAACAAATCAATAGAATGCTGAAGTTTTGCATATGTAGATACGCATTCGGATAGAAATTCCCACACAAATATGAATATCGATGCAGATACACTTGAAGCGAATATTTTGTGAATGTGGCTGTAGAAAAAGCAAAAAAATAAAAAAATAAAAAAAACAAAGTTGATAAATTTTGACATTTTTTTTTACTTTTTATTTATTTCTGTTTTTTTTTTTTTGTTTGCCACAGAGTGTTGCGTAGGAGCAATATTTTTCCAATACCTTTGACTAACTTTCAACAAAGTAACAAAATAAATAACAATTTTTTTTTTTGCTTGGAAAAAAACCACGTCAACTTTAAAGTAAATTAAATGCAATAACAGTAAACTTAAATTTGTATCTTAAAGAACGAAAAAATAGTAAAAGTCACCCTTAACGAGATTTTTTACTCAACTACAGAAAATAGCATGAAACGCAGATCAAACGCAATCAATACTGTTAAAGCACATTATTATCTTTTTTACACATTCAGTGAAGATAGAAGTTATGCTCAGATACAATTGTATTTTGCTAGTTTTGTATGAAAAAATAAAAAACTAAATATTATGAAAATATTTATTCATTCAGAATGTATGTAAGAAAAAATGTGTTAGATGTGCAAAAGAAGAAGTGTAATCCTATTAAAGTAGATAAGTAAAATAGATAAAGGGTATAAGTTTGTCAGAAAGTTTGTAATGCATGAATTAATACACCGAATAACCAATAAGTATACGAGTATATAGTATTTATTCTTGATCAGCTCGACGAGTCGATCTAACTATGACCGTCTACCCATCAGTCTCAGTTTTAAAAATATTGACATGATATTCGAAACTTAAGCTTTTTTTCAGCCCTAAGCAGTTAAAGTGTTAAAACCAAAGTGCCCATAGCCAAATATTTAAAGGTGGAGTCAATATAGCATACAATCCTTTTATATATTTACCATCAATTTTTGACTTTTTATACCTGTACCGCTTTTGTTTATAGGTATGTTAAGTTTTGGTGTTGGTACCGCTTAAAAGAAGTAACAGAAACCTTTAATTTTTAGGAATTTTTGAACCCCTCGAAAGGGAATCGTAACCTCCGTCTATCTTTCCGTGTTTTCTGCTGGCGGTTTGGGGTTTAGTTTTATGTTTGGGGGTGTATTTTTTTTTTGTTTATGTTTTCGATCCTTTATATTTATATTTAAACTTTAGTTTTTCTAGGCCCTGGGTATTCTGCTCAAATCCATAGAAAGGCAGTTGGGGTTGTTCTAATTTGATAAAAAAAAAAAAGAAAACTCGGTAAGACGGGAAGCCGAAATAACGTTCCGATAAAAATTTTTTTAATTAATTTGTTTATTAGGCGGGTGGTTAAAATAAAATTAGAAATTTGGTTAAAATTGGTTGGGGGCTTTATATTATATTTGCCCGATTCTTACCATATAGAATGTGTTCACTTAGGTGGACATTGAAATTGATTTTACCAAATATAATTGAATTCATTCAGAAATAGTAAATGTTTTGATATAAAAACTCGAAAATGGCCGGTAAGTTTGTATGGATGTTCTCCATAAAAATGGGCGTGGCGCCTTAGATTTGACATTGGATGACATAAAAAGTGTTCTTCCCTATTTGGATTAAATATATTCACAACTAATACGTATTTTCATACAAAAAATCGAAAAAGCGTTAAGTTGGGGGGGGGCTATATCGGAAAATGGGTGTGGCAACATTCTTTTGATATTGGATGCCATTAGAAGTGTTTTTACCCTACATTTTAGCAAAAGCATTTATAAAATAACTTTTTTCATACAAAAAAAGTGGTAAGTTTGTATGGGGGCTATATCTAAAAATGGGGCACCTAGGTTCTGGTATACAAAGTAACTAGGAGCACAAAAAGCTTAAGTTTCGAATTTCAGGTCAATATCTTTAAAACTTTCCGAGTAACAGCCATCGCAACAGACAGACGGACAGACGGACGACAGACGGACAGACGGACAGACGGACAGACAGACGGACATGGCTAAACCATTCGTCTCATCGAGCTGATCATAAATATATATACTTTATGGGGTCTCCGATGTCTCCTTCAATGCGTTGCAAACTTTCGGATAAACTGAATACCCGTTTACACTTGTGTAACGGGTAAAAATGTTTATACAGCGAATGGCTTTAAATATGGTTCAAATGTTTCTTATACCATGCCAAATCTTCAGTTTAAAAAATTGGTCCAAATCGGACCGCGAATTCCTAAATTCTTAAGAATACATTTAATTTGTTTAGTATTTTAAGATAAAATTTAATACAAATGCTGCACACGAAGGTCTATTAACGTCAAATGATGTGTAACAGGTATATAGTATAAACTTCGGTCCAACCGAAGTTAACCTTTTTTCTTGTTTTTATACCTGTTTTATGATCAACTCGATGCGACGAATCAATTTAGCCATGTCCGTCTGTTTGTCCGCTTGTCTTATCCCTTTTTTTTTTTTTGAATTTTTTTATGAAAGTCGTTATAGTTTATGCATGTATGTAATCCAAATTGGGTAAAAACTCTTGGTACCACGCCTATATATAGCCCCATATAATCCTAGCGCTTATTTTTTGAGTTTTTATGTGAAAATAGTTTTTACTTATAAATGCATTCACTCAAATCTGCGTAAAACCACTTCCACTGTCATTATATTAATATACCACCGATACCTACGGACCTATACAAACTCACCTTCCTTTTTTTAAAAGGGGTATTCATATTAACGTTTTTACTATATATCTGAATAAATTTATATTAAGTTAATGTGAGCTCCCTTTTTTCGAATCGGCCTATAACAATTTATTTTAAAGGAAGTTTTGGTGCTACTTTTTCGAACTCTCGATACCGTTAATGTTAATATTAACAAGGATAAACTTTAACTTCGGTGAAACCGAAGCTCAAATTCCCGCTACATCCGTGTTCAGTTTATTATTGATCATCAGTGGCTTTTGTAAGATTTGGAGAAGGAATGGCTTGGAGTCAATAGTCCGATACAACCAAAGTTTAGGCACAATAATGTGGTCAAATGTTAAACTATGAACAGAATAATAAACATTTTCTTGAAAAAAAAATCGGTGCTGACTTTGTTTCGGGGGCTACATGATATAGTGGGCTGATCCTTATAATATCAGTAGACTATACATACGATGACATAAGAAGTATTTTTACCAAATATGGAGGTAATATATTCATAACTAATAGCTATTTTCTTACAAAAAATCGAAAACAAGACAGAACGCTGAAGTCGAGTATGCTCGACTGCAAGATAACCTGTACCCAATCTTTATGTACCTTAAGTTAAGTCGTATCTTACTACCATACCCCATTTTATTTTCATACAAAAACTTAAAATATGGGGTATATTTGTATGGAAGCTATAGCAAAAATTTTGTTGGTCCTACCCATATTGGGATATTTTATTGGGACTACTAAAGACATAACTTATATTAAATTTAGACTTTCCAGAACAAAAAACAATGTCGTTTTTATGCAAAACCCAAAGTTTGTGGGTAGATTTGTATGGGGGGTACCACTCAAAATGAAACTAGAGAAAATCCGTTTGAAAGTGCAAACTCAGGAGAGTCTACGTTTCAAATATGGTAGCTCTATCTCTTATAGTCTCCGAGATAATACTATTCATACGGCAGACAGCATGACGGACGGATGGACAGACGGACGGACGGACAGACAGACATAGCCAATTCGATTCCTTTTTTAAAGCTGATCAAGAATATATATACTTTATACGGTCTATCTAGCCTCCTTCTGTCTGTAACATACATTCGCACAAACTCAAAATACCCTTTTACCCTTTGGGTACAGGGTATAAAAAAGCGTTTGGTTTGCATGGGGCTATAGCTTAACACGGTTGTGGTACTTTGTTTTGAACACTTGAACTTCTTAGGACAGAGAAAAGTTTATTTTGAAAATCTGAGAAAATTAAGCTGAAGCTTCGATTATACCAAAGTTAAAGCTTTTACTTGTTTACTTATACCTGTCACACATAGTGTGAAACAGGAATATTCAGTTCGTCGGAAAGTTTGTAACACATTAAAGGAGGCATCGAAAACCTTATAAGTATATATATTCTTGATAACCTTGACGAGACGAATCGATTTAGCCATGTCCGACTGTCTGTTTGTTTGTTGCTGCGCGATTTATTCGTTCACTTTTAAAGATATTGTGCTGAAATTTTAAACTTAAGCTTTATAGAGCTACTGACTTCAAATATATCATCTTATTTCAAGCCAAATCTCCACATTAAAATTGGTTCAGATCGGTCCGCGAATTTCTAAATTTTTAAGAATATTTTTAATTTGTTTAGTATTTTAAGATTAATTTAATACAAATGCTGCACACGAAGATCTATCCACGTCAAATGATGTGTATATAAAGTTCGGTCCAACCGAAGTTAATTTTTTATTTCTTGTTTTATTTTTATTTTGGAATCAATAACTTTAAGTTTTGGTAACAATTGTAAATAATGATTTTTTGCGGTTTCAGTAAACTTTTGCAACAACTATTTAAATATTTTGCATTCTATGAACAAATAAAAAATCTTTTGCTCAGCCAACTAAAGTTTAATTTAGACATTTTCTTATTTATCATTTTTTGTGGTTTAACTTTGAGCTACTGAAAAAAAAATTAAATTGAAAACTGAGAGACAAACTTCTTCAATAAAAATAAAACAATTTGTATGTCTGTCCGCTTTATTTGCATTTTTGTGTTATTACTCAAAGACAAGTTGCCATGCTGTTATCGAAACTCAAAACATTAACATTAGACTAAGTTTCAATCTTTTTGGCAAATTGTTCCCTCAATTTGTAAATTTATTTTAAATAAAATGTGACGTATCGAAATTAACTCGAAAAATAGATAAGGCTGACAATAAAAAAAGTATATAAAACAAAATTTGTATCTACATTCCGAGAACTTCGAAGTATGCCATTTTTAGACTTATGAACTTTCTTTTGTCCTCTATCATGAAATACTATAAATGCAGCTTATAAGCTTGAATGCATTTCTTCGTGTAATTTATTTATTTAAATTTAAGAAGCATCAACAGGATTTTATTCGATTTAAAATCAATAAATAGAATCGAATTGAATAAGAAATCGGTGAGAGATTTGTAGTCACTTTGTGACAGAAATAAGTTTTAAACATTATTTCTGCGTTAATTTAATTGAAAGCTTTTTTTATAAAAATGTCTAACAGGCTTTTCAACGTGGATTCGTATCTAGTTTAAGTTGTTCTTGCTCTTCTTTTTAAATAAGCCATTTTTATAGTGTAAGGCAATTCAATACACAAAACAACAACAGTTTAAAATTGTAACACTCGTTGTGAGAAGTAGCACTCCCCTTGTTGCACACCACCATTGACATCCTACCTTAGAACATTTTGTAGAGAAGCGAAAAATATTTGATACTTTTTTTTATCGGCAGCCAAGGGCTTTGAGGTTGCGGATGTTGCGGATGAAACAATAAAAATTTATAAATAAATTGCTGACAATCACGCCTCATATCGTCCGATTTGTTTATTGGCGGTTTTCTCCAAAGTAGCTGAGAGTTAACTTTTGCGACCAATAATGGATGACGCCGATTTGATCTCTTGTCACCAGATTGGCTTCAGGGAATTTCATGCACACCAGAACAGTGCCACAGGATAGTTGAAGGGATACTGGAAGCTTTCAAGAAGAAGAATTGTTGCACAGCAGTCTGGCACATTGGCCTGCTATACAAGATAAAGACCGCACTACCTGTCCCGTACTATAAGCTGCCCAAATCATACATTAGGGCAGAAATTTATATATGAGCAGGAGACCCCTGGTCCATTCCTGTACACCCTACACCCTACGCACTGCTGACACGCCAACGATAACTAATTCTAGGCTGACGACACTTCCTTCTTAGTTAGTGACATCTCTCCTCAAAGTGACACTGATATCCTCCAGATTCAGCTGGATACGCACATGAATTCATTAGAGATCCCGAGGTCTGCCAAAGCCTACCTAGAGAGACTGGATAGGCTCATTAACCCTCTTGTCATACCCCTGTTGGACAACAGCGCTATCACCCGCCGCCTACGTAGAAACCACCCGCTGGATCTGTCTCACCAAATAAATTGAACCCAACCTAACCAACAACAAACATTGTCGATTGGGCCTGACAACGTTCACAATTCAGAATGCAGGAAGAACATTATATTTTAAATTTGTTAACGAACAACTATGCAACTCAGTCCATTGTTACTGCTAGTGAACTGCTTTGGATGTTCACGGAATTCGACCATGAAATCATTTTATAAAACAATTTTCCGATTTCTTGATTCTTTTGAATTATAAAAATATATGTTTGTATATATGGCCATTACAGTTTAATTAACTTAATTACTAGGGTATTAAACCAGTTGGTATGATTCAATGCTACTCGATAAAAAAAACTTATACAGCTGGTACAGCTCGTAAACGTTCTCAACGCTGATTTGACAACCTCTGACATGTCCTATTAATGTAAGCCATACGCCAGGTCTGGGAGAATAAACGTCATGTATAGTGTTGATGATCTGCGAGTAGATTCCAAGTACTTAGTATTACTTTCGTTCACCGCTGGTCCCATTTTGCCGGAATTCTCTTCAATATCTTTGAAAACCCAGCTCACTGAACGTAGATTTTAGCCGATTAAGTCAATGTCATCGGCATACTCGAGAAATATAGTTTATTGTAAGAAAATATTGCTCTTCAAATCGAGAGATCGAAGAAGTCGCACGACAATGCATCGCCCTGTCCTGAAGCCTCTCTTTGTCTCAAAGGGGTCGGAGAGATTTTTACCAACCCTGACAAAGCTTAAGGTGTTTGCCAGCGTTAACATTTTGAATTCTGTACATTTTTTTTTATAGGTACAATCTGAAATGCGGTATAACAATATAGGGTTGTTACTCGTGGGAAGTCTAAGTGGTTTAGTCGGTAATTCAGATCAATCCATTTAATCCTGTGTCTTATAGGAAATAATTACAACTAATTAACCCATGGTGTGGTGAGCACCTGAACAGGTGACTAGATATGCATTGGTTTATAGCACTGCAAGGTAGCCTCAAAAAAAACATAAAATCACCAAAATTGTTTATTCCATCCTTGTAATGTTAGGTTCGTTAAGAAACGTTAGTAACATAAATAAATTTGACCTAAAGATTGATGAAGTGACTCTACATTGGTCAGTTTGACCATTTATTAAATTGCAATTCATTTCTTGATAGTTTTCGCTTGAATATTTCAAACATTATTTTACAGTAAAGCTAAAAATATTTGTAAAGGTTAAAATAGTTCTGCAGAACAATTTTGTTTGTATATAAATGAAAACTAAAATATTTCAATATAATTTACTTTGGCATTGTTTCTAATTAATTAAGGAATTCGAAGTGGTTTGCAGTTAAGGAGAAGAATTCTTTTTAAAGTTTAAATATTTTTTAATTTTGTGGTTTTCTTTGGCATATTTTGTCTGCATACTTTTGTTTTGCGTAATTAAACATTTTATGTAGTAGCAATGAATAAATTTTAATTACTTAATGAAGACTGTCAACTTCTATTAGCGTTAAATGTAAAAAGACATAAAAACATAAAAAAATAGAAAAAAATTTTTAAATGTTGAATCACATTCAGACTTATAGTTTTATGTATGATCTACAAAATTTTAACTCTAAGTGGGTTGAAAACTCCCAGGGCCCATATTTTTTAACGCTCTGTGTATTATTTATTTTTTTCTCTTTACTTTGAAAAAGGTTCCACGACAGGTCTGATGTGACTCACACAGTTAAAATCAGGGCTGCAAACCGCAATAAAAATATTTGCGGTTCGGTTTTGTGGTTCGCTGTACTTTGTAACTGCTGGTTCGGTTCACAAACCGGTTCAAGCCAAAAAGAATTCTGTGGTTAAAAAGAAAAAACTGCTTAAGTCTGATTTTACCGTTTTGCAGGAGAGCACTTTTTAAGTTTAAAAATAAATTAAATTGGACGCAAAGTTCGATTAAGCAAAAAAAATTACTTTGTCAATAACTTCCTGAAAAATCGTAACAAATAATTCAAATTTTGCACGGAGGTACTTTTCAATACGGAGATCAGCGTAGTATTCTTATCTCAATTTTTGCTGACATGCTAGCTGACATAAGTAACCACTTTACTAAGCAGCCTGAATTACGAATCGCTGCATTTCGAATTAGCGCTCTTCACCGAAGCTCCGAATGAGACACCAGATTGATTGATTTCGTTAATTTGGCGAACTGTGAGCTCAATTTAGAAACATTTTCTTCAGTCGTAGAGTTTGACTGACGATCAGAACGAAGTAAATTTTCAACTACAATACTGCTCATTTCTTTTTTGGATTTTAGATATTATCAAGTCGTGGTACGCTTCTAATAACTTTTTCAACATTTCCACACATGATATTTTGTCATAGACACAAGTAAACTAAATGCGATATTGTCTCAAAGTAATCGTGAACAGATTTGAACCGTATGGAACTGTTTTTGGTTCATAACCATTTTCGTTCAGAGCAATTAGTTAAGATCACAATTCGGAGAAGAGTCTTAAAAAAGTTCTGAAGTTTACCATTACCAGTATGCTTTTCATATTCTGGAGCATATAAAAAGTATTTTATAAATGGTCTCGCAGAAATTCAAACCATTTGCAAAATCTATATTGACTTCGATATCATGAAACGAATATCCTCTATCACGCATTTTTGGAGAGTATTATCATTTTGCTGAATGTTTGTAACGCAATAAAGGAGACAAAAAAAGTAAATTTTTTTTTTGCATTTAATTCGATCAAGATTTAAAGATATTAAGCTGAAATTCGGAACTCGCTTACGACTGAATTAAGTACGAAAATGAAAGTGATACGCATACTTATAAGTTTAGCCCCCATATAAATCGAACGTATTTTTTTGGTCCTAAGTAGTTTATATGTCAGAAACAATGGTCATCACCCATTTTTAGATATTGCCCCCAGCTATACAAGTCGAGTCGATCTATTAATGTTCGTCTCTTCGACCGCCCGTCTGTCTGTAGTTACACGTTTCATTCGCAAAGGTATTAAAATAAAAGTCGAAACTTAACGTTTTCTCAGCCCTAAGCAGTTAAACGCCCATTTTTAGGCATAACCCCCTACAAATTTTTCAGCTTTTTTAATTGAAAATTGTTTTTTTGTATGAATCCATTTCTGCAAAATAAAGTAACAACACACCTAATCTCAACCAATGTTCAAAAAATGATCCATGGTTGAGGTGGGATATGTAGCCCTAATACAAATCTTGAACAATTTTTTAGTTTTTTTATGGAAAATACGTTCTTTATGTAACGAATTGTTTCAACTTTGAAATGACCATGGCTAAGCTGTCAGAGCTGGGGGTTTATCGCATTATGGCCCATTCCTACCCATCCTCTTAACAAAACATTATCTACGTCACCGATGATCATAGAGCTATTAAAAATTTCGTGTGGCGGATATTTGAGCTTTGGACTAAAAATGCTAAATTTCCAATTCGTAATTTATTTGATTTGCATCAATCCACTGCTAGAACGAAATGAGCACTCTTCAATTTTAGCTTCAATAAATTTTAAGCTTAATCAGGGAAAATCAAAAATTTGTATGAAGATTTATAGTCTTTGATATAAAGTTTTACAATTTGTTTTTTGTAAACTTAAATTGCAATCAAAATTGCAAAAAATTGCAATTACAAAGCCAATAGCAAATTAAATCGAACAATAGAATTAATAAATAAAAAACACTTAGCTCCGAATGAATTGCATGCCACAATAGCGAACTAAATTAAATTGAGACGCATAACACGCCTACAAACATGTTATTAAAAATTTATATGTATGCATTTGTGTGGTATATAGAATAATTTTTTACTTAAGACTCATATATCACAAAGAAACAAACAAACAAACAAACAAACACAGTAATTATCTAAACTAGTGCCAAGTCATGTGTGTGTACGTGTTAGCCATATTAAAGTGCCACTTTAAAAACATTTGGCATTACACTTTAAATGCCCGCTTGATCGGCTAACAAACTTACAATGTTCAAACTCGTAGCTTAAATAAATTTAGATTAATCGCAGCTCAGCCAAATCTTAGGCACAAACGTATGTAATATGCGAGGAAAAAAATCAAATAAATAAATAAATCTAAAATTCGAAAAATCGATTTTCATTAATTACGCAATAAATACGAAATATGCCTGCAAGTGTATTCACTAAAAAAAAAAATAAATTGAAAAATATTTCTTGCATCACATAAAAGTTATGCATACTCGTACAATATATAAAAGCTAAATTCTAAGCACTTTAATTCGACTTGATTTATTATAAGAAATGTGATCTAGCAAACACCCACTTATTCATAATAGTCATCTGCTGTCAGTACATAGTTTTCTTCATTCAAGAGTTGTGAATTGTTAAACCAAATTTTTTTAAGTAAAAAAGTTTTTTTCTCAATCTCCAAAATAAAGCCACACTACAGAGCAATAAGAAGCACTAAAAAGAATCGGATGTCACCTTGTAGTTAACAGCTAACAGATCATTGCAAGAATCGATAGATATGATAGATTCCCCGATATGTAGAAATCGGAAACAAAAAACCCTGTTTAATTTTGTTGTACTTGATAAACCCAACTGCAACCTATTGAACATTTCAAAATAAAAAACAATTCAATGAATGCAGTTGGACTTGGAAAACAACTATGAAAATTGTAATAAAAGGTAAATTCTGGGGTTGATTTTTACACTTGACAGCTTAGTAGAGTCAAAGTTTTAAATATGGTAGCTCTATCTCTTATAGTCTTCGAAATAATAGTTTTCATACGGAAGGCAGCATTTGCAATCAGTAAACTAAAACCATCCCAGTAACAAGTTTCAAATCAATATCAACAAGCTGAAGTATTAATGTTGTCTTTTCAAAAGGGATTCTAATAATTGAACGGCTAATCGTTGCTCTTTATAACGAGACCCCAACCAACTTGGTGTGTAACTGTCTATTGAATGCCATAAATGTAATTGAATTGAAATAAAACAAGAAAAGAACGCTGAAGTCGAGTATGCTCGACTGCAAGAT
The DNA here is from genome assembly GCA_018903435.1 of Leucophenga varia. Lineage (NCBI taxonomy): Eukaryota > Metazoa > Arthropoda > Insecta > Diptera > Drosophilidae > Leucophenga > Leucophenga varia. The sequence goes on along the minus strand of JAEIFJ010003004.1, from coordinate 40,521 downwards.
ACCCTTTGTACCCAATCTATATGTACCTTAAGTAAAGGTTCTATTTTTACTACCATAACTCATTGAATTTGGATTTTCATAGAAAAGCTTAAAAAATCGGGTAAATCTTGGAATGGGGTTATACCTAAAATGTTGGGCCTACCCATATTGGTCTATTTCATTTGGACTATCATAGACATAATTTATACTAAATTTAAATTTTCTAAAATAAAAAACAATGACGTTTTTATGAAAAACCCAAAATTTTTGGGTAAATTTGTATGGGAACTATACCCAAAATTTTGTTGGTCCTACCCATATTGGGATATTTTATTGGGACTATCATAGACATAATTTTTACTAAATTTGAACTTCATAGAATAAAAAACAATGACGTTTTTATGTAAAAACACCAAAATTTTTGGGGTAAATTTGTATGGGGGATATACCTAAAATTTTGTTGGTCCTACCCATATTGGGATATTTTATTGGGACTATCATAGACATAATTTATACTAAATTTGAACTTCCTAGAATAAAAAACAATGGCGTTTTTAATGCAAAACCCCAAAATTTTGGGGTAGATTTGTATGGGGAGTACTCCTTAAAATGGGTCTAGAGAAAAACCGTTTGTAAGTGCACACTTGACGGCCTAGGAGAGTCTAAGTTTCAATTTTGAAAGCTCTACCTCTTAGAGTCTCCGAAATAATCGTTTTCATACGGCAGACAGCATGACAGACGGACGGACGGACAGACGGACAGACAGACATAGCTAGTCCTCCCTCCTTCCAATGCTGATCAAGAATATATATACTTTATATTGTCTATCTTGCCTGTTACATACATTCGTATAAACTTAATATACCCTTTTTTTGGGTGTACAGGGTATAATCAATGTGCCACGCAAACTTTAAGGGTTGGCCCCCATACAAACGTACAACATTTTGTCAAGTTCTTATAGGAAGAAAAATTTATTTTTAGTGCTAATAGCTTCAAATATGGTACAAATGCTTCTTATATCAAGCCAAATTTTCAGTTTATATTTTACAAACATATTATGAAAATAAATTAATAGCAACCACAGGAGGAGCTCTAATTAAAATAATTTACTGAACAGAATTTCAAAAAATACACCATGAAAATCAATAACATTTAGAAAATATCAAAATTAAGATATACTTTAATACTTACACAATTCAGTCAAATTAAATTATATTTTTATAGATTCCAATTGAAGTTTAACTTTTTTTACATGGCTTCACATCACATTCAAAGAAAATCTGTTTAAAAGATTTGATGCATAATTTTGTATTTGTTTATTTATTATTTTTTTTTTTATTTGATTTGAGACAACAAAAGACAACGCGTTTCTTGTTAACGTTTAACTTTAAGTTAATTGAGTAACAAATTATTCTTAGCACTTTTGCTGCTCTCAGCACATTTTCGCGCCGCACATACAAAACTTGATTTTGACTTTAGAGGCGACAACGTGTGGCACTAGCAATTTGTAGAGAAGTGGCGTGGAGTAACCATCAACCGTTAGTGCGTCTGTCCCGAATATAAGTTAAAAAAAAAACTATATCAATTGGCATTAAACACTGAATCACGCTCCACTTGACTTTTGTGACATTTTTGCAATATTTCAGATACTTTTAAATGCAATATTTACTTAACTTTATTTTATTATTTTTTTTCCTCCTTTTTTTTTTAATATTCTAAATTTTTTTCTTTAATTAAATGCGGTTGCTGTTCATAAATCTTGTTTTTGTCCAATTACTTGTCGTGATTTTTTGTTTCTTCTGTTTTTTGCTGTGATTTTTTTTTTTTTTTTGTTCGCGCACAAGTTACAAGCAAAACAGAAATACGCGAACAAAATAAAACGACAAGAAACACTTTAAAACTTGCCGCGTATCTTCAAGATACACCAAATTAGTATGCGCTGTGCTGCATAACAGCAGCGGAAAAAGGAAGCAACGCTGCTGTCGTGTCGCTGCTTGCGCATCTTCAAGGTCGTTGTACACCACAGGTTCATTCTAAATGTGCCCGAATTTAGTTTGGCTGTTACAGTTTCGGTTTCTGTTTGTGCTGCAGTTGCAGTTGTGAATTGTTGCACTTATTCTTCTTGTAATTTTCTTTTTTTTTTTTTTTTTTTGTTTTTTTTAGTTATTTTAGTTACTCGCGTTGATTGTGAAAATTAAATGAAATTTTTTCTTTTTGTAGTTAGTTAGTTTGGAAAATGCTCATTTAATCACTCACAAATTTATAAAAAGAATTTACATCACTGCTTCGCTTTTAATTTAATGTAAAAGTTTTGTTTGAAATAAAATTTAAAAATTGAAATACATTTGTTAGTTTTATTTGTAATAAACAATTTTGTTGAAATTCTGTTAAAAGTTAAAACAAGAAAAAACTTTGACTTCGGTAGAACCGAAGCTCAAATAGCTGTCACACTTACATAGATAATATTTCTTGAAAAGGGTGGGTGGATATACAAGCTTCAAAATATATTAGTTCGCGCTTAAGAGGCAAATTTTAAACTTAAAATGTGGAAATAAATAGAGTTTCTTTTTTTCGAAATAAAAAACAGCAAGATAGTTTGTTTGCGGGAACTTTATGCTAAAGTTACACGATCCCAATTAAATTTGTAGTCCATATTTTGGTGAATACTCGAAGTTTTTTTTATACAATTTGGCATCAGTACAGTCATAAAATATAATCTTGGATTTCACATACGAAGTAGCTGTGTTCTAGAAATATTTAAGTTCGAAATTTCAGCTCGATATCTTCAAAACTGAGCAAATGAAATGTGTTGAAATAAATTGATGAACAGACAGACGAACAGGCTGACCGACATGACTAAATCAACTCTGCGACTTATCGAGCTGATCAAGCATATACAGTTTATATAGTAAGCGTTACAAACCCTTCGCCAAACTGAAAATAACCGTTTACACCATGTGTGATATGTTTAAAAATAAGTTATTAAAAAAAATTTTATTTTTCTGCAATAAATGGGAGTCAAAAACCACGTTAAAATTTAGTTGTATTTTATATGTTTTCATATTAATTTAAAAATTTGAAATACATATGTTAAAAAAAAAAAAACATTAATAAATTTAAAATCCAAATAAATTTGTTTTTTTAAATTAACAGTGGTGTCACCGAAAACACTTCCACTATAGTTTTCCACATTTCTTAAAATTGAAAATATTAAAAATTCTTAAGAAAACACTCGAAGTATAGGTGTAAATTTTCGAGTATTTACCAAAACTCTGAGATTTCGGTGTCGCCCCTGTAAAGCTTATTTTCAGAATGTCATGCTAAATTAAAAAAAAAAAAAATTTTTAACAAATAGTAGGCATAATTTTTCAGTTTTAAAATGCATGCTAAAAAATTAGGCCTATTTTTCATTTAACTGTTCGTTAAAATTTGGCAAGACATTCTAAAATAGGCCAAAAAGTAACAAAGATTTTATTTTTATTTTAAATAGTTTTGTCTTTCTTAATAGTTAAGATTCTTTAAAAAATTTTAAAAATATTATTTGCGTAGATCATATTTGTTATTTTTATTAATTTACTTTCTTTGATTTTAATATTTTTTTTAAATATTTTTTTATTAAGTTTTTCACACAACACTTCTTTTAAATTGTATCTTTTATCTTCGTATTTTCGTTGTCTTTTATATTTTTGATTCGTTTGTCGCGCGTTCGGATTGGATATCTTGTGCGCGTCTTTTCCATTCACAAATTCGCGTTGAACTGTTTTCGCATTTTGTAGCTCGTGCGGATTTTCCTGTTTGGCTGCCATCAGAGACGTTAACGAAGTCAACATTGACGCCGAAGTCAACGTCAACGTAGCTTGTATCTGCTGCCAATTTGCAAAGTGCTTTATGCCATACAAAACATAAACAGCTGTTTTTTGTTTATGTTGCTCGAACAAAACGTTTTGCTCTGATAACGAATTCAAGAATGTTTACGCATTTACTGTCTCACTTCAACTAATATAAACCGGCTTGGCATGTTTAGATACATTGTTGCTGTGCTCATGTATCTATGAGTTTATTATGTATCTCACTTTTGGTTTGTAACAAGTTCTTGCTGCAAGTTCATGTTTAACGTTTCTGTTTCAAGTGGCTTTAAGTGCTGTGAAAATATTTACAAAACTGATATTAATTAAATTGTCGAGGGTGAATCCATTAAGAAGTTGTAAAAATATGTCAACGTATTGCATTAATTGTAGAATTAAGGTTAGGTACATTTGATTTTATGTCTAAATGGCAATATACCTGTGTATGTGTAATTGTATTAATTATTACATACAGTGAAAACATGAAAGTATCCCAGTCGGAAAAGAAGAAGGTGTTTCTAAAATAAGGCCTCATTTCAACATACTTTTGCTCACCATACAATGTAAGTCCAGAATGAAGAAGACATGTAACGAGCAGCTACGTGATACACGATAGGTGCCGAATGTTTGTTTTTATACCCGTTACACAAAGTGTAAACGGGTATATTCAGTTTGTCCAAAAGTTTGCAACGCATTGAAGGAGACATCGGAGACCCCATAAAGTATATATATTATTGATCAGCTCGATGAGACGAATCGATTTAGCTATGTCCGTCTGTCTGTCCGTCTGTCTGTCCGTCTGTCTGTCCGTGTGTCTGTCCGTCTGTCTGTCTGTTGCGATGGCTGTTACTCGGAAAGTTTTAAAGATATTGACCTGAAATTTGAAACTTAAGCTTTTGTACTCCTAGTTACTTTGTATACCAGAACCAAGGTGCCACGCCCATTTTTCGATATAGCCCCCATACAATTTTACCACTTTTTTCGACTTTTTTGTATAAAAATAGTTATTATTTATGAATGCTTTTACTACAATATAGGGTAAAAATACTTCTAATGGCATCCAATATCAAAAGAATGTTGCCACGCCCATTTTTAGATATAGCCCCCATACAAACTTACCGTTTTTTTCGATTTTTGTATAAAAATACTAATTATTTATGAATGTATTCGATCCCAATTGTGTAAAAATATTTCTTTTGTCATCCAGTGTTTAGACCAAGATGCCACGCCCTCTTTTAGGCATAGCCCCCATATAAACTTTCCGTTTTTTTCCGATTTTTGTATGAAAATAGTTTTTATTTATGCATATATTCACTCCAACTTGGCTAAAAACATTCTAATGTCATCCAATGTCAAATCAGATGTGCCACGCCCATTTTTTGGCATAGCCCCCATTCAAAATTTCCGCCCATTTTCGAATTTTTGTATGAAAATGGTTATTATTTATTCATGAATTTACTCCATATTGCGTAAAAACTCTTCCAATATCATGGTGCCACGCATATTTTTTAGGTGTTTCTTCCATACAAACTTACCGCCCATTTCCAGATATTTTCGAGAAATATGTTGTTATACTTATCTGTATTTTTAGCTCGAAATTTGAAATTAATATTGTGTGTAAACTTGGGTGACCACTGATGATTACACATAAACTCTTTAAAGATTCGTGTGGCGGGTATTTAAGCTTCGGTTCTACCGAAGTTAACGTTTTTTCTTGTTGTCAAGTTGTTAATGGTTAACAAGTTGTGAAAGAATACCCCAGGCCAGAAATGTGTACTGGCCATTTAAGAAGCAGAATATTTCTTTGGCAAATTACTTGTAACTTGCGATGTGAATATATTTTTATTCTGGTAAAAAAAACTACATATAACCAAAAAAAAATTTCTTCAAACTTAACTAGGACTTCGGCTAAAAACATTGCATGATTAACCGAATCCATTTAAAAAACGGAAAATAACAATTTGGAGACTTGCCGTAAATGCGACACATACTACAAGCGATCCTCATTTCCGTTTTCATAAAATATATTACAAACCAAAATTTCTTACAATGTATTTATAGACTTCAGATGAAAATCATCTCACATAGTATATTTTAATAAATATACAAGCCTATTAACATGGATTTAAAATCAAATTGTGTAACGCAGATGAACACAAAATATCGCAAACAGATGCAAAAATTAAAAAATGCAAGTGACACCATTCCACAAAACTAAACTACGATTACATTTTCATACACAAATAAATTCAATTTAAATATACTCGTTACTAGATGTAATATTCATACATAATCTTTATATGAACGAAAATTCACCAGTTGCACTTGAATTCAGTGGCGTGTCAGACAAATGTATTTTCGTGTGGTTCTATACGTCATTTATTTATCCATTCAACAGTTTTCTGCTTGACTCAACTCAATTCAACTGAGTTGTTGAAGTGAATCCATTGTGGTCGCCATGGCAGCAGTCGAGGCTAAATGATGCAACAGGACGCGTTGATAGTTGATAGTGGAGAGGTGGAGAAGTGGAGAAAGCCTTGTTAACTGCAGCAATTGCAACAGCAACAACAAATAACAGCAATGTCAATCATTCAGCCTTCCGTTGAACGCAGCAGGCGAGCGACTGAGCAACCGACCAAGCAAGCAAGCAACTTCATAATCATGTGTTGTATGCAATTGACTGCATGACAAAATGTATGAGTTGAGTGCATAAGAGTTCGTATATCATAAGTTATCAAAACTGACGCCACTGCGAGGTTTACTATAAATGTCTGTGTGCGGTTGCTCTACATAGCTCTACACACATTGGCATTGGTATATATTGTACATATATATTGTATATATGTATATATAGTTAGATTTTTGCTTATCTTTCTCGTGCAGTCAGACAGTGAAGCCGTCAGTCATCTCATTAAATGTCCTTTAATGCATGAAAAGTTGAGCACATTTAATGTAATCATACATTGCGTATGCATAATTATGTACTTTAAATTAAAAAAAAAAAAAAAAAAAAAAAAGTATATCATCAAGATGCGTTTCATCAAATTTCAAGAGAATTCAGTTATTATCTTAACTGATTTACCTTGATCTTTCATTTATTCACAAATTAGCACAACTAACTAACCTGATAAGGTTGAAAAATTTTGAATGTGAGCACACATTATAGAAAATCATAGAAGGCGTCTTGAAAATATAATTCTGAGCTGAAAGTCAATCCATTGGATTTTGTTTTGTTTTGCTTTGTCAGTTTATGTAGCGCTTCAAGAATTCTTTGCCCATAAAAAACACACCGATAAATTGGGAAAATGTCCCAAATTTAATAACGTTTTAATATATTTCGAGCAACAGCCCCGGGTAAAACTATTAGCACTGGGTCTGGAATCGATTGGAAAACGGATCATATGTTGAAATCAGAACTTGAAAGTAGTTACGTAGCGGTTCATTTCACATTAATTTTGATACTGTTTATAGTTAACATTCACGGGACGAATTCTTAAATCTTCTACGCTGCTAACGCATGAACGTAGTCCTTTGTTAATATTTTTAAGGGACTTATTTAGTTAATTTTCATTAGTATTGACGGATCGTACTATGGTTAAAAACGTCGATGAGACGAATCGATTGAGCCATGTCCGTGTGTCTGTTGCAATGCGTTTTACTCGGAACGATTTAAAGATATTGACCTGAATTTTAAACTTAAGCTTTTTTTTGATCCAAGGCAGTTTGTATGTCAGAATCAATCTGCAAAGCCCGATACAAACTTACCACTTTTATCAATATTTTTTTATAAATAAAGTTACTATTTATAAAGATCTTACTACAAATTGGGCAAAAATACTTCCCATGTCATCCAATATCAAATCCAAGGGCCACGCCCATGAAACAACACTTCTACTTTCATTCTATGAACTTACTACCAACATGATATGGATCGGGCCACAATAACACACAGACCCCATATAAGCTTATCTTCCACTTCTTTTTCAAGAAAATTATTGCATTTTTAGGTCAAAATTTTACTTGTATGACTCTTGAGTTGTCCCCAACCAAACCCTATAGCGGAATATAATTTACGTCACTGATGTTCGTACATGAACTAATTAAAGTTTCGTGTGGCGGATATTTGAGCTTCTGTTCTACCGAAGTTAACGTGTTTCTTAGTTTCTTTTCTTAACTATGAAATACGAGTGACGTTGGTACGCCAATCGTCGAGAGAGCAAAAGCACTTAACACAACCTTATAGAGATAACAGCATGAGACAGACATAATAGCAAGAAATAGCATATCAAATATTTAAAAGCTTAATCACATATATAGTAGTTTGCTGTCACAGTACACAGTTCAGTATTTAATAAAAAAAAAGAAATTGTTTAAATAATTTAAATATATTTTTTTACACACTAGAGTAGCTTTGTAAAACGCTGCACGTCGTAAAACGAATTTATTTTTTACGGCTACAGAAAATATAAAAGTTTAAGAAAGACATTTAAGATTTCATTGTAAAACGATTTGCCAGTTTATTTACGAAAATGGTGCGTTCGGTAAAACGTAAGCCGCTTGAGGAGCTGTACGGGGCAAAATTTGAGACGACAACGCATCAACATCCAACAAAATCCATAGTTCCACCGCACACTTTACATCATGGTACAACCAAAACTGCGACGTTGCGTACAGAACGTGCTGGCATGGGTGCCAATGGAAATGGTGCGCCGGCTGGCAACGGAGGCAGTGCAACTGAGCGTATGCGTACTCACCGGGAGTATAGCAATTCAAACAATTATCTGATCTCATCGACTTGCCCAGTAACAACAACAAATATGTTGCGTAACACTGGCGGAAACAGCGGCGGAGGAAACAATAGTGGAGTGGATCCGTATTTATCGTCAGCACGTCGCAAGCCAACAACTGCACGACAAAATAATATAAAAATCAAATTATAATCGCGACGATACTAAGGTGCTCTATGGCGAAGGTCTCAATATGCCGAATAAGTGCATTAAGGATGGCAATAAACCGCAATTAACTTATCGTGGATGTTGCCATGCTAATGATACTGTCTACATGGCCGGTGATAAGGATATGCACTTTGGCGCAGGTGGAGAACATCATCACCAGCGGCAACATACTCAACAAATGCACGGCCAGCAACATGTTCAGCATAATCGCGGACAACAACAAAATCATCAACACAATCAAACTGCACATTACAACAAACACGACAATAGTGAGGAGAAGGATGATGATCCTGAGGAGTTTTTTGAGCTGATACGTCAAACGGTTCAAAGTGCAATTGGGGTACGAAAGTAGTTCGATTTCCATATGAATTTTCTAATATAGATGTTTTTTTTTTCAAAGAACACCGTGACTGATGTTCTCAATCGAAAATTCCTGGAACTGGGAACAAAAATAGAACGCTTCTCTACGGAACTTAAGCAAACCAATGAGCATCTTAATCGATTACAGGATCACATAGCCAATAGTAAGTAGCTTAAATCTTAAGTTTCCATAAATTAATGCTAAAAATACACACACACAGAGGTTGTCCACTACGGAGAGGAGAACTCACGTCATTTTCGTTACCTCTGCATGAAATCTGAGTACGATAAAATGTTCTATCAGCATCATACGATGCTTGCCAGCAAACCGACTCAGCCATTGGCCACTGGAATAAGTTCTCCTATAACAACTCAACTGCCTAAAGACAACTCCTCTAAAACGATCTCCAACTCCGCAACTACAGCAGTAGCAGCTACCGTAAAAAATACAAAGGAGCAGCGCCATATGTCTGAGACGCGTCAGAGTCAAGCAAAAATTTCGTCAAACTCTGAGTCGAATGGTACCAACAAAAAAGTGTCAGGTTCCTCCGGTTCGTATAAAATGACTAAGTCTTCGCCGAAATCGGAGCAAAGTCACAGTGCACATCAAAGTGCTAGGCCAACGCCGTCGACGCAGAACGCGGAGCAAAGTTCCCATGCATATCAAAGTGACAAGTCATCGAAAAATTCAGAGCTGCGCAGGACATCTTCGGGACACAGTCTGGGTGATAAATCGTCGGAAATGGGCATGCGCGAAGTGCTCGAACATATTCAGCGATTCTGTTCTCAGATGCAATACACCGACTTTAATCCTGATCAACAGCTACAGCAGCTTAACACCAAAGATGCGACGCTACCCAACTTTTTGCGATGCCATGAGCAGCAACAATGTTACACCGGTTCTTACTGTTCCGCCCACTTCGGCAGCGAACACATCCGCAATACCGACCGCAGCGACCAGTGCCGTTAATATATTTGAAGATGCTGATGATGAGTTCGGTTATCAAATGAGCTCCGATGACATGTCACCGCCCAGTGACGATAGCGATGATGATAGTAAATTCGTCGGTGCCTTGGGAAATGTTACAGCACGAGGTCAGCCGAGACATGTACCACTCAGTGGTGCCGGCGATTTCAAATAAGGCACAACACATCCATTTTCTAAATAGCACAAATACTTTGTGTACGGCACTTTTTCCCAAAGATGTTACGTCTGTGTGCAAAATTTTGTGTAGATTTTATTTTTAAGTAAGAATTTCATGTTATATTTTTGAGTATTAAATTTTTAAGTTATATTATCACCCAATAAATACTTCACATAATAGACTCGTTCTCGAATTCACGTATATTGAAAAGGATTTTGTGGTATTATCTAAGTTTGAAAAGGTCATCTAAATTGGTAAATACATCACTACAACGAAGTTAAGTTGATATTTGAGAATGCCAATTCGGCAATGACGCATTTCTGCTAATTCCGGATCTATATAGTAAACAGATCCGAATGTACCTTGTACAGAAATCTTCGAAGATGGCACTCTTAATTTTTTTATTTTATAATTAATTACATAACTAAATTTGTTAAAAAAAATTACGAACTTTTGTGTCAGCAAATGAGGCCTGTAAGTAAAAAAAAACTTTAAAACTTGCTTTAAACTTTTATATTTATTGTAAAACATAACCTTCCCATATTTCATCAACTCGACTACGTTTTACATAAAAACCAGCAATTTATTCAAAATCAAAGTAAATTTTTACAAAAATAAATATATAAATTTGTACTAGGATCGTCCAAAGCATCGCATTAATTTGAAACAAGAGATTTGTTATTTGATTATAGTTATTTTTATCCTAATTTTTGTGAAAGCAAACCTTCGATTTTTTACGTAGAACAAATTTTTTTTGCTTTGTGTCGAAGAATTTTTCAATTTATTTTAACGACAGCTTTTTACCTGATACCATTTTACGATATATCAACAAATCAAAATATCTAGTGACGTGCTTAGCTGCTGTCTCTTTCTCATTTGGTAATAAAATTTGTTGAGTATGCAATCTATGGTTAATTTATATAATTTCACCTCAAATACATCAATTTTTCTGATTCTTGATTTTGAGCAAATTGCTTACAAAATTAAAAAAATTGAACTTTTTTCAAAAAACTTTGTTATAAGCAAAATATATTTTTTTATTAAAAATAATTTTTTTAAAAAAAAGTAAAGAAAATGTAATGTTTGCTATCTCTTATAATTCTCTTCTCTTCTGTCGTGCTGAAATCAAAAATAAATCACCACAAACTAAGTTTTAAAATTTATGTTCTGCACCTAGTATAATTGCATCATGATCAAACCGATATAAGAGTCCGAGTTACCGATCCCGATTAAAAGAGGTCAAATGTAAACAGACAAAAGTTCAATACTTTTTTAATAGGCAAACTGACCTGCTGTACAAGTTAAAGTTGTGCCTGCCATCGTCTTACTACTAAACTACTACTCTTGCAAATATAAACTTTTATGTAAGATGTGGTAAGATATATAATTTTATCAAAGGGGCATTTCAGCTGAAGTGCCATAAGGAAGTGTTTTGGGATCTGTTCTATACACATTATTCTCATCGGATTTTCCACACATTTAATTATTAAATTGAGACCGTAACAAGATTATAGTATATTTTAAAATTTATTACAAAGCAGCCTAACTGTTCAACGACACAAGCGAAGTACCCCTGTGGACCTTCTATTCAGATATTAATGGGGCTTTCTTTTTATTTTCCCATTTCATAATTGTATTAAATAAACTACATTTAGTTAGTTAAGTTAATGTTCGGCCGGTCCCATTTTTAAATAAATATAGCATTATAATTAAAATGTATTACTATTATTTATTACTGTCCTTTATTGCCTAAGCGTATATGGAAGTTATGTATTTTATTACACCACTCCAGAAATAGATCTTTCTTATTGAACTTACATAGAAAGTTGCACAGAAAGTTCCACACGCTGTGAATCTCCTTGGACTTCTTCTACCCGTCATTAGACTATCATTACATTTAATATCTCCAAACGTCTCAACGAGCTTTAAAAACGACCTTTCCGCTTGATATTGTTGTTAGTGAACATCTTTTTATAACCAGTCACCATCTGTTTCATGGAAATGGGTAATTTTGCTTCTTTTTAACAGCGGATCGTTTATGGAAACTAGTTCCAAAAGGTTTTTTTCTAGCCTTATTTAAATATTGGATCCTTGAAATAATAATGACCGTTTCACGTAAGAGATCACCACTGTGAAACAATACTTCAGTTTCCAACGTTTTACTGCTAAAACCTATTGTGAATGTGCATCTTTTGCACCCTGTGTCATTGGTTGAAACATAAGTAACAATACTAAAGATTGCCTCGAATATCTCTAATTTCGTACCAAATAAAGTATTTTTGCGGAAAGATCTTCTTCATTAGTTAAATATAAAAAAGAGTGAAGACGAAGAGTGTCCAAAAAGTAAATGAATTAGTGCTTGCACACAGTCGATTAACTGTAAGAGCCATTGTTGATGAAATTAATAATTCATACCATTTTGAAACATGTTTTGAGCCTCAAACATGTCAAGTCTCGATTAGTATAAAAAATGCTGAATTTTCTTGAAAACAGCGCTGTTTCTTCGTGACTTTTTCGCCAAAAATACAGCCAAAATCGTTCCGTAACCACCTTATTGACCTGAATTGGCTCCGTGAAACTTCTGGCTATTTCCAAAACTGAAAAAAACCACTACGAGGAAACCGTTTTGAGTCGATTGAAGACATTCATTTGTAATAAAAAACCGTCAAGGTAATTATTGTTTTATTTAAAAATTTTATTCAAGTTCTTTTTTATTTTTTTTTTGAACTCACAAAAATACTTTATAAGTCTTGGCTTACATATTTATGTTTCTCTACTTAACTGCCACACATTTTCAATATGAAACGAAATAAATTAAAAGTTAAAAGATAAAGTAAACAGTGTAGCAAAGGGAAAAACCATATTTTAAGATATTTATCAAAATAAAATTTAATTTAAAGTTTAAAATGTTTCTTCTCCAATTCTTGACAAATGGCCAAACTAGAAGATTGACTAGAATTTGAATTGAGGAGAACTACCAATCACCTAGTGAAATGGAATTTCTTTTCAAAACTAAACTATATGTAAAAAATTAATTAATATTTGAATTGGACTGGAAGTAGACGTAAAACGTAATGACTGGCACGCTTAGAAACGTGTGATCTTATTGTGATCCGGCGATGGCGGCAACGATGAAATTGACGAGCGTGAGGGACTACGTGCCGGTGGACGAGGCGGATTAATATTAGCATTAGCCTGACGGAGATTGGCGAAGAACTGTTGACGACGTGGACCACCGCCGCGCAGTGGCAATGTTGGAATTTCGCTGGGCGACTGATGTACTTCCTCCTGAGAGCAATGGCGCATAGCTGGGTTGACGCATTCGTAGACACTCTGAAACAAAAACGAAAAAAAAAAAAAACGATTTAGTAAAAAAAGCCGCAAATACTCAATAATAGTGTGCACACACCTGTTCCGATGAGTATTGATTGTTTTGCGCAAATGCCAACGATGTGAGCGAAGGTAACGCCTGCGCAATATCCGAACGTTCAATGCCGCGCACTATTAGGAACGTACGCGGTATGAGTATGCCAACAAGCACAGCCCAGCCGGTTGCCTGCAGTCCAAGTGGCACTGCAGCATCACGCCATTCATCGCCAAAGAACGACAATGTAATCCAAACAATCCAGATAATAAAGATCAACACTGCACCAATGACAATCAGAATACCTTCGCGATAGTTGCGTTGTGATCGATATATAAACGGTATCAGGCTGACCACGCAACAAAGCAGTATAAAATCGTAGGCAACCAAACCCCACAGCCAGTGACCATAGTAAATATTCTCACACGAAACACTCTCCGAGGCGACATGCATGACAACCAGCTGCTGTATGGACATGCCCAGCTGCACGAATACACTAAAAATGCAAATCACAGCCTGTATATAACCGTTTACGTGTGATAGAAAGCCACCCTCGGATCCGATGGAGGCCAACATAACGGCACGGCAGAGCAACAATGAGAAAATGAAACAGTAGACCAGCGTCAGTATGAAGACACGCACTGCACACAGCGTATTCAAAGTTTGTGCATCTTCGAAGGTTACATGTGAATTCCTTTGCTCGCCTACATACTCCATGGCGAAGGGCACAAACGATGTAAATACCAGTATCAGCGAAAGTAGTAGCAGTATGGACGTTACTGGATTACCCTCGAAAACATCGCCTAGCGAAATGCGCACCACAATAAAAACCAAAATTGCTAGCGTCGCTATTAAACCCAAAATGGCAGCAGTCATGCCGGTAGCAACCCAGGCGTCCGGTTTAATGCGCCAAAACATCACCGATTCACCATCGAAAAGAAATGGATAGCGTTTATTATCGCCAGCACTGTATTGGCAGTTGAATACCTGCCCGAATTTCGTTTTCAGCTCGAGACTAGTGTGATTGTCACGATTATAATGATAATAGGTGGTCACATTTGTCACAAAGTTCTGCGAGGCAATTTCACGCAGCTCCATGTGCTCCTCGCCGCTAATGGGATCGATCTTTTCGACTTTTTTCTGATACATCTGAAAGTTCATAGCGTTGGCCAATTTACGCATGCGCAGAAAGGTTAAAAGCTCAGAGCTTTCATGTGACATGTGATACTTCGGTGTACGCCAGTCAGAAATGAAATTAAAGAAATTGAAGCATGTCTCCAGAACATAGACATCATCGTCTCGTTTGCAGTGAAGCGCCAGCGCTGCTTTTAGCCAACGCATAAGATCAAGCATGGGATGCGCCAAGGCTAAAACACGTGATGGTAGCACCGTTTTGCCAATAAGTATTTCATCCAAAGACGTTGGCGTAGTGTCCAAATCGATAGTGCGCAACTCAATTTCATTCTCCATAAGTATGAAGGCTTTATCAGGCAGATCTGTGTAGCAAAAGCAATTAACGTAGGAGATATACTTCAAAAAAAAGCCTTCTTTTCTTACCCGCTACAAACTCGCGATCTGTGCGCTCTGTGGGCACTGCAAAGACTGTACCATTTTCCTTAAAGTGATTGGCCATCTTATTGCCAAAGAGTATATAGATGTTGTCCTCACTCTTGAAATGCATTAGACACATGTGCTCGTGCCTTAAAGCCTCCATAAAATCATTATAAATATCTAAGCTCTCGGTTAGTATCTCAACAGATGCAATTTTTTTCGCCCCATGGCATTTGGTAGAGCAAATGTGCTACCTTTGGAAATAAATGTAAACGATTCGGAGGTATTGCCCAAATGTTATATTCAAGATCTTTGATAATTCGCTCGAGACTCTTGTATAGATCAAAATCAATAAAGATGCCCATGGCATGCGTCGTACATTGTTGCATATATTGGACTTCCTGAATGAGCAGATTCTCAGCGGTACTTTCATTATCAATGAGAATAGCACGCAAACCTAAAAAAATATTCAAATCAAAAAACAATTTCATTTAATTATTTTATTTTATTTATATTTACCAATTTCGAAATCCGCTTCTATTAAATTCGCCTGATTTATTCGATTTACTACAAAAAGCGCCGATGTCGGATCTGTGGTCATAATACTTAACATAACATCGCCCTCGATTACCTGCACAAATTCATTCTGTTTACGTACAGTAGTCTCTTCTGCAGAATTGGTAACGGTGGATTGCAGACCATGTATGCAAATATCTGGTATCACATTGGGCGTACTGTTACTTTCTGATGATGGTTCATATGTTGAGGATATTAAAGGCGCAGTTTGCTCTGTTGTCAAGCCAGATGTTGTATCAGGTTGAACAGTTGTTGTGGTTGTTGTACTTGTTAAAGTGACTGTGGGCTGTGGTTTCGTAATACGAAGTGGTCCTGAATGTTTCTTCGATTGGGATTCGGTGATTGTCACACCTTCAATGTAGCAGCAAAGGCAAAGTACGATGAGTGCTAAAAAAAAGAAACATTATACAGTGAAACTCAAACAGATCATTTTTGTTTACGAAAATTCGAAAATGGGCAGTGATTTGAGCTATTTCTTGGAAGTCTAAATTTAGTAAAAATTTTTTTCTATGATAGTCCCAATGAAATATCCCAAAACGGGTAGATCCAAAAAACTTTTAGGTATAGCCCCCATACAAATATACCCCATTTTTTAAATTTTTGTATTAAAAATAACGTGCTAAGATAGGACTTAACTTAAGGTACATAAAGTTTGGGTACGGAGTATCTTGTAGTCGAGCCTACTCGACTTCAGTGTTCTTTCCTGTTTGATAGAAAGAGAGGGTGTAAAATGTGTAACGTCCACAACCTAACGTCCGCAACGTAACGTCCGCAGCGAATGAAAACAAAAGTTTACAATGAAAAAAACACTTTTTATGGCTAAAAAACTCTTTTATTATTTTATGAACTATTTTTACCCGTTATACGTGAAGAGGCATCGGAGACCCCATAAAGTATATATATCTTGATCAGCTCGATAAGACATCGACCGCCATGTCCGTCTGTCTGTCCATCTGTCCGTCTGTTTGTTGCTATGCGATTTAATCGATAAATATAAAGATATTGGGCTAAATTTGGAACTTAAGCTTTTTCGGCAACGACTGATTAAGTTCGAAAATGAGAGTGCCACCCCATTTTTAGGTAAAGTCCCATACAAACTTATTCTTTTTTTCGATTTTTCTTTAAAAATATATTTTTATTGAACTTTTATTGGTAAATTTGTCATCCAGGGTCAAAACCAAGACGCCACGCCCATGAAATTGCTTCGGTTCCACCGAAGTGAAAATCGCTGAAATTTTTTGTAAATTTCAGCGAAACTATGTCGACCTCGAAAACATGGGCTGCTTTGTACCTGATCATATTGTTGCGTAAAAATATTTTTATAAATAATATTTAGTACACTTCTAGACCTACATTTTAAAACATAAAACTTAGTAATATCTCAACACAACGTCTATGGAAATAAATTGTTCCCGTACGAATCTTACGCCCACAACGCAGGATTAGCCAATATACTGTATACATAGACTGACATAACATAAGAAATGTTTTCACTCGAAAATGAGTTTTAGTTGCGATTCGTGTTGTCGAGCTGATCAAAAATATATGTTTATATTTTATAGGGTCTAAGATGTCTTCTTTAATGCGTTGCAAAAAATCTTTGGGATATGCAAAGCCTCAGTCTGTTCGTTTAAAAAACAGGAAAAAACGTTAACTTCGGTGGAACCGAAACTTAAATACCCGTTACATGATGATTGGGCCATATATTCTTGAATGAAATGTGCGTTTATGAATATTTATTCAAGAATGAATGAACATGTGTAAAAGGGGTTACATGCTATTATGATGCTATAGTACTTAAATTATGTGTCCTATTGTGATCATAGGAACAATAAGATTTTGAAGATTTTTGAAGACCCAAATACTTATAAATTAGAGTTACATTTTTATAAGGATTATATGTTATAGTGATCCCATGGTCCTTTCCTAAAAATGGGACCTTTCCTAAACATGGTTTGATATTACAAGGGTTTTTACAGTATTTGACACAAATCGCTTCATAAATAAATATTTTTTCATATTAAAACTCGAAAATTGGCGGTAGATTTGCATCGGTGGAAATGATAGTGTTGCAAAATAACACTAAAATTGTTATATTTTTCCTGCAAACTGAGGATAAATAGTTCATAGAAGCTTCTTGGGCAACATTTCTACGTAACCTTGTGGAGACCTTAAAAAAACTCGGAAAATGTGAAGAATGTTTTTAATATAAATGAGGCATAAATGTCGCAATTCGACTAAATTAAATGTTTATACTTACCAAAATGCACTTTTATATCCAAAAAACGGCGAAATAACGTCATGGTTAAGTTTTTTATTACTTTTTTTTTTAAATGTTGCTTTTAAATTTTTCAATTAACTTTGGCAGTTTTTACGTTTCAATTTATATTTGCTAGTACGAAGTACGTATTTCGTTTTTTATTAATTTTCAGTTCATTTTTACACTCAATAAAGTTCACAAAAGAACCGAACAGAATACTAACTTAGTAAATAAACGGATTGAAACGAGTTGTAGTGTATTTTTTTGTACACTTAAAAAAAAAACTATCTACAAATATTCAAATGCAGCATAATAAAATTATATTATCTTTCGATCGGAGTATTTATTTAAAATTTTTGTTAATGTTTGTAAACCCACAAAGAAAATATTTTAGTACACAGTTGAAAATTTCATGCATCCGCAGGTATTTAAGCTTCGGTACTAAACAAGTTAAAATCTTTTTTTTAAATATTCTTCTTTGCCTTTTATTATTTGCACATTTTCTGACTTTGAGTACTTTCTTCCTGTTGCCAGCTTTTATTGCTTTTTGCTGTCGAATGCGAAAGTGTGCTGCACTTTAATCGCATTAAAAATTGTCACACTAACTAGACACACTCATACATACACACACATACACTCACAGAAGCACACAAACACAGTTACGAGAATATGAAATTCATTGATTTTGTTAATGAAGTTGCTCTTAATTTTATGCAACACTTTGATTCCAAATACTCACAACGAGTGTTCGTGGTGTATAATATAAACGTTGAGATTTTAAATATTTATTTATGTTACTTTTTAACTTTTTACTGAACTATTTTACTTTCTTTTTTATGTACAATACTTATCTTTATTGAAAGTGTTACTTGTAGATACTTATACATAGATACATTTTATATATTGTAAGTATTTACACAACCACTTTTACATATATGTATTGTATTTTTGTAGTTGCCATTTTCTTATTTATTTAGCACAAATCACTTGCTTTGCAAGCTTTTTAAATGCAAAAATCGATAGGTATTTTGTTGAAAGTGAGTCACATGGACTGTTGTGATTTTTTAATTCTTTTAAAAATTTGTGCTCATAACAAGCAAATGACTCGAATAAGATTTTTTCATAGACATCATAAATACATTTTATGCAAATCTTACTTCAAATGATTTTATAATAGTTGTTACGTGCTAAATTTAAATATACTTTGCATCTGCGAGAGGCGTTCTTTAAAATTCGTAAAAAGTGAATAAATACATATAAGTATTTATAAAAATTTTTCGAATTTTATTTTTGATTCAAGCTTTTGCACAAACTCTTACTTAATTTTAGGAAAGTTTTCGAGACATATATACATATACAGTTTTCGAGATACCCTTAAAAACCCAGTAACTCAGATAGGATTATTAGAAAAAAAGAAGAACCTGAAGTTGAGTATGCTCGACTGCAAGATCCTGTACCCAATCTATATGTACCTTAAGTTAGGTTCTATTTGACTACCATACATCATTGAATTTAATTTTCATAGAAAACTTAAGAAATCGAGTATATCTTTGAATGGGGTTATACCTAAAATTTTGTTGGGCCTACCCATATTGGTCTATTTCATTGGGACTATCATAGACATAATTTATACTAAATTTAAGTTTTCTAGAATAAAAAACAATGGCGTTTTTATGTAAAAATCCAAAATTTTGGGGTAAATTTGTATGGGGCTATACCTAAAATTTAGTTGGTCCTACCCTATTGGGCTATTTTATTGGGACTATCATAGACATATTTTTTCTAAATTTAAATTTTCTAGAATAAAAAACAATGACATTTTTATGTAAAAACCCAAAATTTTGGGTTCAAATTTTGTGGGCTTTACCTAAAATTTTGTTGGTCCCATCCAAATTGCGGAAATTTTATTGGGACTATCATAAACATAATTTTTACTGAATTTAAACTTCCTTGAAAAAAAAAAATGACGTTTTTATGCAAAACCAAAATTTTGGGGTACATTTGTATGGGGGACCCCTTAAAATGGGTCTAGAAAAAACCGTTTGTAAGTGCCCTTGACGGCCTAGGAGAGTCTAAGTTTCAATTTTGAAAGCTCTACCTTTTAAAGACTAAATAGCGTTTTCATACGGTTTCAAGGCGGACGGACGGACGGACGGACATACGGACGGACAGACGGACAAAGCTAGTTCGACTCCCCTTCCAATGCTGATCAAGAATATATATACTTTATATGGTCTATCTTGCCTCCTTCTGTCTGTTACATACATTCTTTAAAACTTAATATACCCTTTAACCCCTTGTGGATACAGGGTATAAACATTATAATCATATTTTTTAAGGTCACATTAATCCATGCAATTCGAAAAAGTATCAAACGAAGTTTTGAAGCCATCAAATACGTTAAAATTCATAATATCAGGAAAATCTTCTATTCAGAAGATCCATTGTATTTTACAGTATTTTCGAAAAATATTCATTTTTCTGAAAATAAAAATTTAACATAAATAAATACCAACAAGATTAACAACTTTATCTATTCAGAACTTGGGAACTTGGGTTGCTGCAAGAAACCGCTTCATATAAAAACCATTTTTTCTTATAAAAACTAAAAAATTGACGGAAGTTTTAGATATATGGCTAAGTATTGGGGCTATATGCCAAAGTGGTCCCACCTTTCTGAACAGGAGTTGCTGTGAGTAGTGTTTTTTTCCTTATTTGACATAAATTTCTTCTTAAATTAACTATTTTCCATTAAAACAAGAAAAAAATGGTAACCAATTTAACACTGAAGATTTGGAATTTTTTAATTACCATATTTGAATAATAATATTTGAAATAAATTGTTTTTGAATCAAAACTTGATAAAATAAGTATTGTATGTTTGTATGGGATCTAAACGTAAAAGCGGGCGTACGGATTTTTATATAATAAGTACATAGAATTAAGAAAAGTTTTGTTCAAAATTTTGGTCAAATATCTTTAAAACTGACCAAAATAGTCGCGCAGCAACAAACAGATATACAAACGGACCGACGGTCAGACAGCCGGACAGAGCTATATTGACTAATCTCGTCATCAGCTGATCAATAATATGTATACTTTATGGGGTCTACGACGTCTCATTTAATGTGTAACATACTTTTCGACTAACTCAAAATACCTGATTCACACTATGTGTGACAGGTGTAAACAAAACTAAAAAATTTGGAAGGGAGGGCTTAGGGTTGCGAAAAAGCTTTTGAATTTTATGTCAATATCTTTTAAACTGAGCGAATGAAACGTTCACTTTCAGACAGACAGTCCGACGGACATGGTTAGATCGACTCGCCGAGTTGATCAATATTATATAATATATACCTTTTATGGAGTCTGCGATGTCTCCTTTAATACGTTACATGCTCTTCAAAAATTGAATAAACCATACGGTAATTTGAAATAAAAAGCGGAAATAGAACGATTGAGAGGAAAAGTTTGCGCTGAAAAACCCTGATTGAATTTTACTAACAAATGAATCAAAATTCCAAAAAAAAAATATTTCAAAAGGACCCTATAAAGTAAATATTTTAGACTGGCCATTGCGTTCTATGAAAAACTTTAAAATTTAGTTTTCCCTACAAAGCAATGGCCAGTCTAATATAGATTCTTGATCAGGAGACTCGATAAAGATACGTCTGTCTGTCTATCCGTCCTTCCGTTTATTCGCTCCGAATTCTGCCGTATGAAAACGATTATCTCGGAGACTATAAGAGTTACGGTCACCACATTCGAAATTTAGACACTTCTATAAGCCGCCAAGTGTCACTTTTAAATTGTTTTTATACTGTTCGGTAGAATATATTTTTCGAATTTGATGGATCCATCTTTGTATAAAATATTTTCATACGATAGAAACAAACAAGTCGAATGAACAGACTTGTGGACATAGCTCTATATTGTCAACTTTTCATGTTTGTCACGAATTTGTGTACTTCAGCGAGTTTCCATCTCATTCTTCTGCCTGTTACACTCTCACGATCTTCGGGTACAGGGTCTAAGAACCTAATCGCCACAACTACATTTAAAATTTGACCAGGAAAATTTGACTTAAAACATTATAAGCAAATCTCACAGCACACATTACAAAGAAAACGGTTTGCAGTTGATTTTTCACAAATCATAAAAATATTATTCTTCACTATTTAAAAAAAAATTTTACTATTAAAAACATTGCCAATAAATATTTCAGATATTATTTATTTGAGAAAGTCTTCTTTTTTTCTTTAAAAGTATTCGCTTGTAAAGAGTATTCCGGCTCCGCTTTTACGCTTCTTGTAAAGCTATATTTTGCTGAGCTTTTTTTTTTTTTTTTTTTTTTTTGTATTGGTTTTTGTTGTATAATTATGCACATTATAAACCCACAAATATTGATTTTGTAGTTTTAGCTCACTGTTTACTATAAAATATTTAAAATTTAATTTGTTTTTTTTTTTTTTTTTTAATTTTATTCACTGGTCACGCACTCAACGCAGCTGCTTCAAAACTGTCGAACTTCATATTCGTATTTCATAGTTTCAAAAACACGCTCCACTGATTTTGAGGTCAATTAAATGTTTTTTACGCGACACATAACTCCTCTGTGCATGATCACAGTTCTGTATTTTAGATATAAATATATAATATATAGAGTGCAGATTGAGTTCGTTAACCGATTTTATTGAATCGAAAAATAGAAAAATAAAATCAAGCTGTAGCATCAACCAACCAAGCAACCAACTAACCAACGAAACAAATAAACAAATAAAAACCGAACGAATCAAATCGAATTGTTCACTTGCAATGTATGCGCTTACTAACTTAATTTTGAAAAACAACTTTTGCGGAACCGAACCGTTCGTAGTTTGACTCGCCTATTAGTTCAGCAAATTATGTTCTATTGGTTTTGGTATTTCGTATTGGCAGAAACCACCCCACCACAATTCACGGCATTGCTAATGAGACTAAGCGACAATTGAGAACAACAACGACGACGACGACAACAAAACACAGAACTGACCGGAGAAGTGAAGCCAACCTTTCGACCGACCATCCAAATACGTAAATAGGCTGCGTATGCCACCAACTAAGAAGCGAACCAAACAAAACCGTACTAAACTCGGCAAAATAAAATATTTCATTGCACCTGCTTTTTTTTAGTGTTTTGTTGTTGTTGATTAATGCTATCGGTTTGTTTTGGCCTAACTTACACCTAAAGTTGACTCAAAGCGGCGCTGTTGTTATGGTTATGAGTGAATCTTATCGAGTCGAGTATTACATTGAGTCAAATTTTGCTTTACATTTCATTCACTTTTCACTCATTTATAAAAATTTTAATTATTTTTTGACATATTTAACGCTTTATTTGTGTTATTTTATTCGCATAAAACATCAGAATAATATTACGTAAACCAAACCAAACCGAACCGAACCGAACAATGTATGCAAACATATCATATGTGTAATTGCAAACCTGTCACCGTCACCCTCAGTCAAGAATGTTTCTCAGCTCAAAAATGTTACTCGTAATTTAGATATTTTACGCTTGACTTGCTGTTGCGTTGCTGTTTAATGTTTATTTTTGGTTTTGGGTTTCAGAGAAGAAAGCAATTGTCTTTTCCTGGTTGATAGGTCAAGATGTCATGTATAATATTTATATTTCTAAAGATGTGTAACAAAAAATGATTAAAGTAAATATTTAAACGGTATTTAAAAGTACCAAACATATAAGGGTTATGACTATTTTCTCCTTTAAAAAATTTAGATCTAAAAAACGATTGGACACAATTTTAATTTACTTCGCTTTAGTTTATTTTTTTTTTTTTTTAAAAACTTTTAAAATAGCAAATTCTGCTAGGTGGATCCATTTGTCCATTATTTACTCTTCCATACTTGGGAAAGCTCTATACCACATTCTTAACCCGATGACAATGTCAAAAATACATGAAATGGTGTTGGCTGACCAGAAAGTGAAGGTACGCGAGCTGCAGATTAGTTAGCGCACACTCCATATTTTGGGCGAGATTCTGCATACGAAAAAGTTATCCTGCCGATGGGTGCCGCGCATGCTCACTCCGAGTATTTGGGCTTGCTAACGCGGAATCGGCCCAATTTTTGTGGTCGATTGGTAACTGTTGATGAAACATGGATCCACTATTATACACCAGAAAACACAATGAGTGCCCGTCATGGTCTGAAGGCGGCCGAGTGCCCCGAGAGCCGAGTGGGTCCGAAAGGTTATGGCGTCGATTTTCTAGGATTGTCATGGCATACTCAAAAAGGAACGATTGAAGGTCGAAATCGCTGCAAAACGAACTCCCATGAAGCGAAAAAAATTTTGTTTTTGCAAGACAATGCTCCAACGCACAAGAGCATCGCAACTGCTTCAAAAATCAATGATTAATGGCATCCACCGTATTCGCCCGATTTGGCTCCCCCCCTGACTATTATCTCTTCCCAAACCTCTAAAGATAGCTCATTAATAAAAAATAAAAAACTTTAAAAAAATTATTTATTTCCACCCACCTAGTAGGTCATTATTTATACGTTGGAATGTCTGGAAAGTACAGTGAATTTGGAATCGCGATGGGATATATCGATATATCGACATTTACCCTAACATTTAAGAAAAATCGATATCATATCGATATTACGTTTAGAGATACGATTAATATATTAAGCATATATATTCTATTTCATGTACAAAAGGGGCAACATGTTATAGCACAAAAGGCAGAACGCGGTATGAAACAATCTCAGAAATTAAAAGTAAGATCCCGTATTCTCTGAAAGTTCCTAATATCAATACAATAATATGGATTCATTCTTACTTTCTTTAAGTAGTAGCCCCAAAATTTTGAAGTTTCGTCTGACAACTTTTTTTGTTACTTAGCCTAGAAACATCCAATTCGGTGTGAACTTCAAAACAGGTTCAAAAAATATAACATATTTTTATTCTAGCATCGGACTATGAAAGATTTTTCATTGCTGAATGCGAATCTGGCCTTATAAACTTTCCATCACGTTGATTCTGTATTTCCTCGACACTGATCTCACAACGGAAGCTTCAAACTTCAATTTAAGATTCTTTCGGGATTTTTGTCAACTCAGGTTCATCTGCTAAAAAGCCTAATAGAGATTTTGCTTGATTCGATAAGCACTTTCAGAAACTGAAGTCAGAATTGGTGCACTTTCAATGACCGCAAATAAGTGACGAATAAGTGTTTACGATTTTTTTCATATCAGTTTGTTCCGTATTTTTGTTCTTCTACTTTATACCTACAAGTATGCTGAAGACAGCAAAGTCAAATTCCCGTCAGTTCGCGAGTTATAGATAAAAAATTTGTATAGGGCAATAGCTAGTGTTGGAAAAAAATCATTTTCGATGATATTTTCACTGTGATTTTAAGTAGTGGTTTGCGTTTTTCTTGTTCCTTAGTAGAATATGCTCAGTTATCGCCGATTTTGTATGTCGCTCTTCGCGAACAGTGAAAATATTAACTTATCATTGCTGCTTTTATGACTCTTCGAAAATCGTTTATATTCGCTTGAACACTTGTCGCGAACAGTGATCCTGATTGTTTTTCGTAAACTGCGATTTAATCACTATTTGCAATCACTGCGATTTTCAAGACGCATTCGCTAATCACACTCCGACTCAAAAATCATTGCGATATTTTATTTGGACTATTGTAGGCATAATCCATACTAAATTAAGAGTTCAAAGATTACATAACACAAGAGTGTTCACGTAAAAAACAGAAAATTTTGGGTAGGTTTGTAAGGGGGGTACAACTTAAACCGTTTGTAAGAGATTGCTCGACAGCTTAAGAGAGTTTTA
Source organism: Leucophenga varia (assembly GCA_018903435.1). NCBI lineage: Eukaryota > Metazoa > Arthropoda > Insecta > Diptera > Drosophilidae > Leucophenga > Leucophenga varia. Next base: position 14,634 of record JAEIFJ010003004.1, on the reverse strand, counting down.
GTTTCGAATATGGTGGCCCTATCTCAATTAGTCTCTAAGATAATCGTTTTCATACGCAGACGTTAGTCACTGTTGATCCAGAATATATACACTTTATAGAGTCTATCAAGTCTCCTTCTGCTTGTTACAAACATTTCCGTTTGAGAACTGGGTATAAAATGAATGGGAATTGCTTAAAGTGGTCAATTATCTCGTAATTTTTAATTACAATAAATTCAGATATTTCGCAGTTTAAAATGTGGTTTGACATTTAAAAAGAAAATCTGAAGGAACGATAATATATAGCCTTAAGTCGATTTCTTATTCAACTAAAATGGCAGCCAAAAATATTTGTCCGAAAGCAATTACTGCGAATTACCTCTTGTTAAGTAATGTGTATCTTACATGAATATCGTTTTTCGCATTTATATTCATTGAAATCGATTGTCAAGGATATTTTTGCTTTCTATTTTTTATTTTCTCAACTTTTTGCATTTTCTATTTGAATTGTTTTGTCGCGTTTCCATGACATTATATCACACATGTCGACATACATTCAGGTTTAAGCCTATCTGAGTTCATGTGGGTAGCTAAACGCTCAGCTGTGTTTTATAACAGTCGCGTCGTCTCGGCTTTTGGGACACGTGCTGGTTGGGTGGTTGAGCAGACCAGACTACCGATTAAAAGATTATGCCAAGCTTTTATGCTGCTGTATAAAGACCAAATAAAAAAAAGAACAATATAAAAAATTTAACTACGTATTGAGTATGTTTTATAACGAAATACTCTTTAGGTAAAAAACATTGTATTGAAATTTATGTATGGAATATCAATAAAAAAGGGGGTTTTCAACTATATAAATCCAAAAATTTGCATTTAGATATTTTATTTATTTATCATGGAAAAGATTAGAAGGGTTTTTTGACTAGGTTTCGCCTGCTAAATGTATTATTATCGATTCAGATACATATTTGAAAACTGAAAAATTTATTTATTTTTTATATCATTACTAGCAGATACCCAGCGTGTGCTACTACGTTTTACGGAAGTTTCGGCAGCTCTTGCAGCCCTTTTCCGGTTAGCATCTGCTATGTTTAGTGCAATTTCAGTTCTTTTTGGTGGCATTTTTACTATTTGCTTTTCTTTGACGTTTTTTTTTTGTTTGCAGCGAAAAAAATGGGCTGGGGATATTTTAAAATGGTAAAAAAAGCGCTATTTTTTGCATCTTGTTTTTTGTTTATACCCGTTACACAAAGTATAAACAGTTTATTAGTTTGCCAAAAGTTTGCGACGCTTCTGAAGGAGACTTCGGAGACCCATATAGTTTATATATTATTGATCAAGCTCGTGAGATTTCGATTGTTTCCGTCTGTCTGTCTGTCCGTCTGTCTGGCCGTCTGTCAGTCGGTTGCGATGGCTGTTACTGGGAACGTTTTAAAGTATTGACCTGAAATTGTAAACTTAACTTTTTATGCTTCTAGTTAATTTGTATAAAGTTAGACCAAGGTGCCCGCCCATTTTCAGATATAGCCCCATACAAAATTACCACTTTTTCGACTTTTTGTATGAAAATAGAATACTTTATAAATGCATTTAGTAAGCAATGTAGAGTAAAAATCCCCATTCTAAAGGCATCAATATCAAAAAAATTTAGCCACAAGCCCATTTTTAGATATCGCCCCCATACAAGTACCTACGACATTTTATTACGAGTAATTTGTATGAAACATACGAATTATTTAATAAGTACTATTTAATGCAAATAGGGTAAGAACCCTTTTTATGTCAACCAATGCTCGAAACCTAAGGCTAAACACCATTTTAAAATATATTAGCATCCATAGCAAACATTACCTAATGCCCAATTTCAATATTTTTAAATGAAAACATTTATTATTTCTGAATGAATTCAATTAAATTTGGTAAATCAGTTCCACTGTCCACCTAAATTGAACACTTTCGGTATTTTGGGAAAAACACAAATATAACATAAATCCTCAACGAAAACAGATTTGACTGCAAATTCATCGTGAAATTTAATCTACGCACCTGGTGAAGTTATAAACTTTTAAAAGTGATAGTGTAACGGGTAAAACGAGCGCTATATTTCCACCAACATTAACGTTTTTCCTTTTTTCGATACATTAAGTTGAAAGTTTTTCAATCCTCAGTAGACGTTAGTTTTAGTAATAATCTTGCCTTTTGACCCAATTCGCTCACCGCCAATTCATGTCTTCTGAATTAGTCCCAATGAAATATAACAAACATAGGTTGCAGTTAACTTGGACTTCGTTTTAACATTTTTAAGAATAAGCCGGTTAAAAAAAACCTTTAAAAATTTCGGATAGTTCAAAACATATTTCTTAATTGTGCTCGTTTTTGATTGAAGATTTTTGGCTGGCCTAATTTAATTTCGTTTTTATTATTTGATTTCCAGTTTTATATTTTTATACCCTGTACCCAAAGGGTGAAGGGTATATTAACATTTGTGCAGAAAGTTTAGTAACGATTAGAAGGAGGCTACTTAGCCTATAAAGTATATATGAGTCTGAACTAGCTATGTCTCTCTGTCCGTCCGTCATGTCTGTCTGCCATATGAAAACGAATATCTCGGAGACAATAATGAGATAGACCTAATATATTTGAAATTATGCTTATGACTAGTCCCAAGCAGTGAAAGTATAAAAATCAATTTGCCACGCCCATTTAAGGAAGACATCTATAGACCCTATAAAGTATTTATGATTTATTGATTAGCACGACGAATAGGTGTCGATCTATGACATGTCCGTCGCTCTAGTCTGGGTAAACTCGGAACTAGCTTTTCTCAGTCCTAAGCAGTCCAATGTCAAAATCAAGCTGCCACGTCCATTTTTAGCTATAGCCCCCATACAAACTTACGCCCGTTTTTTCGGATTTTTGTATGAAAATAGTTTTGTAAAAATATTCTGATGTCATTCAATGTCGGTTAAAAACACTTCTAATGATATCCAAGAGTTTGAAAAAATAAAGGGCCACGCCAAACATTAACAAGTGACGTAATTCCCAAAATAATTATTTTCGAAAATGTTTTAAAAAATACTATGACTGAGCTGATGATCACCCTCAAATACTACTTAAACTGACCAACTTTGAACAAAATCAAAGGCCTTTTTTCACGAAATATGTTAGGTCGATCTCATTTTTTAATACACATTTCTTAGTTTCCTTGGACAATTCTTGTGAACACAAAAAAAAAATCATTTGGCATCATTTATCTTTTATGTTGATAAGGTGACACGAGAAGTTTAGAAATCTGGGAAGAAAGTTTGAGATTTACTAAATTGGTCCTAATACTTTAAGGATTATAATTTTTTTAATAAAAAGTTACAAAATAACAAGAAAAAAGTTAACTTCGGTTGGACCGAAGTTTATGTATATACCTGTTGCACATCATTTGACATGGATAGACATTCGTGTGCAGCATTTGTATTCAATTTTATCCTAAAATAGTAAACAAACTAAAAATATTCTTAAAAATTTAGAAATTCGCGGTCCGATTTGAACCAATTTTAAACTGAAGATTTGGCATGGTATAAGAAGTATTTGTACCATATTTGAGGCCATTCGCTTTATAAATACATTTTTTCTTATAAGAACTTGACAAAACGTTGTACTTTTGTATGGGAGCTATACCTAAGAGTGGGCGTGGCATGTATAATTCCATTTATGCAGGCACAAAAGAGACCATCTTCTGCTTAAAGTTTCCAAAACAGTTTTCAAAACTTAATAAACAGAATGTATTTAGGTAACATATATACAAAAGCTTTAGCTACAATAAACATCATCAAAAAAAGAATATGCTGCTTGTACAATAAGTGCCAGTTTGCAAAATGACTTTTTAATGTTTTTAATAAGTGTCACAATTTCATTTGAATGTCAAAGAGCACATTCGGTTTTTATTTAGTTTCAGATTTAGTCTTTTTACAAACAGTGGCGGACATATACAAAATTTTACATCAATTTTGGATTCTTATGGGTAAATAATTCTCTAAAAGCATGTAACACTAAACTTTGTACCCTACATTCGATAATATAGCCCTGCATCGGTTATCTCGACAAACGAATACATATGTGTATAACGTGTTGGGATCTAATGTACAACGAATGTATGTACCCATTTAAAAAAACGTTTAATAACAATCGTATCAACGCTTGGTATGAAATCTGATGTTGTCTTTTTATACCAGCCACACATAGTGTGAACGGGTATATTCAGTTTGCCCGAAAGTTTGTAACGCATTTAAGGAGAAGTCGTAGACCTTATGAAGTATATATTGCCCCAAAAAGAATCCGGCGATTTTTTAAAAGAAAGTATAAGTATATATAATCAATAATATATTTTCCCTTTTGTTGGATGACCTTTCTCCATATTTCCGGCAACATAATTATTTTTACGCTCATAGAACTGCTGACCTTTATCTACAAAAAACTGAACCAAGTGCGATTTTAAAAGCCTCATCATTATCGAAAGTTTAACTATTTAAAGAGTTTTGCAAAGACCGAAACAAATGGTAGTCTGACGGTACAAGGTCAGGGCTGTGTAGTGGATGCATCAAAAGCTCCCAGCCAAGCTTTCTCAGTTTTTCGCGATTGACTAAAGATGTATGCGGTCTAGCGTTGTCCTGGTGGAGTATGACACCTTTACGTTGATAGCTGTATTCAATTTGTCCAGTTGTTGACAGTAGACATCCGAATTAATCGTTTGGGTCCATGGAAGCAGCTCAAAATATACCTAACTTACAGCAAAATCTTCTTTTGGTGAATATCAGCCTTTGAAGTGGTTTTTGCCGCTTCATCATGCTTGGAGCATGATCATTTTTGATTGACGTTATTGTAAACAATCCATTTTTCAAATAATTGACCAAGTAATTTAACTTTTTCTAACAAATTTTTTTTAAAAAATCTTTGTTTTGAAATTCATAAAAAAGCTTAGAATTCTTAGAAAGCCTAATTTTGAAAAATGTGTTCATAGAAAAAGTTAAATAACTTGGTCAATTATTGTCGGATTTTTATCATTAAACAATCATTTTACTCTTAGTTCTGTGTACTTTAAGAAACCCTTGTCATAAAGGTAGCTTTCAAACAAAAAAGTGTAACCAAACTACAATAACCTTAAATGGTTTGAAAAAAAGGAAAAATTGCGTTTGTCTTGAAAATACGCAGAGGTACGATCAAAAATGTCATAAATATGTCATTGCCCTCAAAAGGGTAAAGTTTTTTCTTTCTTAAACATGTTAAAAAATTAAAATCGGTTTGTAATTTTCAGAGATATTGCTCTTTAAGTGAAAAAAAGGGAACATTTGTTTTTTGACCCTAGATCCAGGTTTTAAGGGTCCCCCGAAAATTTTAAGCATACCGTTTTCTTCTACTCGACGAGACCTACAACATACACTATTAGATTTTATAGCTATCTCAATAGAGACCAAGATATTCAAGTTTAAGTTTTGTGTAATTACTTTTGACGCAAAAAAATGTGTGTAATAACTTTTGACAGCCGCCACTCATTACTTCATTTGCTTGAATCTCGGTTCGATATACCGTTATCTTTTCCAATTACACTTCGATCGATTCAGGATAGATCAAGGATTACAACAACAACACATATTATAGTCTGACATCAATAGCAACAGTAGGAAGAAGGAAGGAAGTTGAATGTGCAAAAAAAATTTGGTTGTGTAATAACATTTGACTATGGCTGTATATTCACTACAAATTGGGTAACATCACATCTAATATCATCCTATCCACATACCACCGATATGCCAAGGATCGAGCCACACAGACCACACACAAATTCACCGCCCATTTTTTGATATTTTCAAGAAAATTATTGTTATACTATATAACGGGTGATTTTTTTGAGGTTAGGATTTTCATGCATTAGTATTTGACAGATCACGCGGGATTCAGACAAAGGTGTCAAAGAGAAAGATGCTCAGTATACTTTGACATTTCATCATGAATAGACTTACTAACGAGCAACGCTTGCAAATCATTGGATTTTATTACCAAAATCAGTGTTCGGTTCGAAATGCTCGAAATCCGCTTTTTATCGACAAATTTTGTTCAGCGATGAGGCTCATTTCTGGTTGGATGGCTACGTAAATAAGCAAAATTGCCGCATTTGGAGTGAAGAGCAACCAGAAGCCGTTCAAGAACTCCATGCACCCCGAAAATGCACTGTTTGGTGGGGGTTTGGACGCTGGTGGAATCATTGGACCGTATTTTTTCAAAGATGCTGTTGGACGCAACGTTACGGTGAATGGCGATCGCTATCGTTCGATGCTAAACAAACTTTTGTTGCCAAAAATGGAAGAACTGAACTTGGTTGACATGTGGTTTCAACAAGATGGCGCTACATGCCACACAGCTCGATTCTATGGCCATTTGAGGGAAAACTTCGGAGAACAATTCATCTCAAGAAATGGACCGGTAAGTTGGCCACCAAGATCATGCGATTTGACGCCTTTAGACTATTTTTTGTGGGGCCTACGTCAGTCTAAAGTCTACAGAAATAAGCCAGCAACTATTCCAGCTTTGGAAGACAACATTTCCGAAGAAATTCGGGCTATTCCGGCCGAAATGCTAAAAAAATAGACTGGACTTCCGAATGGACCACCTAAGACGCAGCCGCTGTCAACATTTAAATGAAATTATCTTCAAAAAGTAAATGTCATGGACCAATCTAACGTTTCAAATAAAGAACCGATGAGATTTTGCAAATTCTATGCGTTTTTTTTTTTTTTTTTAAAGTTCTCAAGCTCTTAAAAAATCACCCTTTATATATTTTTATCATAAAATTTGGTATCAATATTGTGTCTAAACTTGGGTATTATCAAGTTCTTATACGAAAAAGAGTTCTTTATAAAGTCTAATGGCTTCCAATATGGTACGAATTCTTCTTATATCAAGCCAAATCTTATCAAGTATAAAGTTGGTTAAGATCGAAAAGCAAATTTCAAAATTTTTGAGAATCTTTTTCTAATTTGTTTACTATTTTAACTTTAAATGATGTGTGTCAGAGTTTATAAGCTTCGGTCCTAAAAAGTTACGTTTTTGCTTGGTTTTATTATTCATTTAGTTTTTTTTTTTTTTGTTTAGACAAACTTTTAATTTGAAAGATTTTCGGATTTTAGTTTGCGCCACTGCACAACTGTGCTATTATATAAACACAATTTCTGTCAGTTTAACACTTTCAAAATATCTCTGGGAATGAGCGACTTTTGTGGTTTAATTACTGTCAGAAGGCTCAACAAGTTTAACGTTAAATTTGCTGTACGACTTAGTAAACTGAGCTGCGTTATTAATTACTAAAACATTTGTTAAATCTGCATAGTAAAATGTATTTTTTTTTTTAAATTTCTAAAAAAATCAGTTAGATATTAAGCCACACACTTCTTTACGTAAATCCAACCTAAAAATTTATAACTCTGTTTGGGGCAGTTGTCTGCAATGAACTTCGCTTAAACTTTTTTAAAATTTAATTTTTAAACTTTTGTTTTGTATTATTTCACGTTTACAATTCGCCTTGAACAGTCTTCGAAAAGCGCACGATTCGTACTGTTTTGCCTTCTTGACCTATTCACTTCCGTAAACCTATTAAAATGAGCTACGACTATTGTTATTCAATATGTTACACCATTCTTTCTTGTCTTTATTTTTTGTTTTAAGTATTTTTTTTTTTTTTTGATTCCACTTTATTAAGTATGTCTGTGAAATATCTAAAAATGAACACTCATTGGGGCCATATTAGTTTAACCCCAGTTTTATCGCAGCCCACCAGACCCTGCGTATCAATGGTTTTGTTTAAGGGTTGCATTCGACGTTGCACACTTTCGAACTTTCGCTTGCTCAATAAAATTTATGTTTACTTTTACGCATTTTTAAAAATAATTTCTTGTAGATAAAATGATACTTCGAAGGGAATGCGGTTAGGCGAGGTTTCTTGTGTTCAAATGAAATTATGTCAAATTTTATGCATATTTGCGTACGTCTTAATTTTGTTGGATCTTTTTATGTAAAGGAAAGTGAAATCATTTGGTTCAAATGGTTGTCTGATTGAATGTCGGTTTTTATCATAATCGGATATGGCTAGAAAAACTGTGACAAACTTATTTCATTTCATTTGTAAAATTTTCTGCTATGTTAAGTCTGCCAAGTGATAGTGAAGATCGACCCATTACTAATCAGCTGACTAGCCTAGCAATGCAAGCACAGTCCCACGAGCTAGCCAGCCTCAATGTTGTTTCTTATCCCATTTTACAATACAATATTTTACAAAAGCTGAAGCGTTCTGCTCAACATTAGCCTGGGACAGTCGCTGACCAGCACTGGGTCGACTCTGCATTACTCGTAAAAACCCACTGACGAGACAGTGACTTAGTCAGTGAATTACTCGAGTAGACTAGTATGGAAAAAAGTCATTGCGGTCAATTAACCCGAGAACATCTAGAACAACCTTAGTTAAGACACAACATTAGGGTTTATAAAAGAAGCAAGCAATAATAATTTAAAAACTCAGAAAATGGGAGGCAAGTTTGAAGAGGGTAAAGTATACTTGGGTGGGCATTAGAATGGAATTTTACAAAACTTTAATTTAATTTATTTAGAAAACTAATAAATGGGCGAAAGTTTTGTATAGGAGTTATGACTAAAATGGTTCTTACGTAACAACTACTAAGGATCAAAAAGCTTAAATTTAAAATTTTAGGTCAATATCTATAAAACTTTCAGAGTAAAACGCATCGCAACAGATGCCTCCATTAATGCGTTACAAACCTTCAGACAAACTGATATTACCCGTTCACGCTATTGGTAGCGGTTATAAAAGTTTGAGCAAACTTTAAGATCTAAAGGTCCACGCAAATATGTTGGCCATTCGAAATTTTGTTTACATAAATTTAATACTTATAAATCAGATAAAATTTAGTCGTGATCGTTTATGCATTGAAACTCTTTTCCAAACTACACAAATTCAATCAAACGAATTTTAAATCAAAATTTTTTTTTTTTTCGATGGTAGCGCTTCCTTTTGAAGTCAAAACTTCCGGTTGTAAAATTGGCTAAGCTTTCGAATTACGAAGAAATCAAAAAGCTCCAAAGCACGTACAATAAATGCACCATTTGTACATAACAGCAAAATCCAGAAGCTTTTGTTAACATAGTCTACATGCCTAACTAATACAGAATATAATTCCATTCTTAACACGCGACAATGACGCCATTTTATAGACATAAACACGTGACGCAGTATAAATATTGGACTTTGGACATTATTTACGTCACGCTTCGTTACTGTCGCACTTCAAAATTGCGACACTGTCGTGTCACATTTCGTCCTTGTTTTGCATTATAAAGTGTACCGAAGAGAACGGTAGGGTATGCTGCTTCCAAGGCGAAGGTAAAGGCGTGAGTTTAATGGCTACGGCAACACTTAATAGCATCAATGACAAACATAATATTTTGTACTCTTCCAACAAGGACGAATCCACAAATACAGAACAGGCGACCACGACTGACTTCGAACTATTATGCCGGACACCGGCACTTAATGTTTATGTTTGGCAACAACTCATGTATGCATAGCTTAACACAGTACATTGGCCGATTCGGTCATATTGGAAAAGTCATGGTATATTCATTTTAAAAGAGATTTTGAAAGGAACATAGAACTAAGGCTGTTTATTATAATTTTAACTTTAGGCATATCTGATCTCTGCTCAAATTCATACGTTTTCAATAAGGGTATTCAGAATGGTCTTGCAACTCTAGTAACGGAGTAAAATGCAAAAAAATGTTGCACAACCAACACCAATTTCCATACAAATATAGTAATCTATTCGTTAATGTGAATACCTTAAATATTTTTTCTTATTGAAAACACTTGTTTGATAAAATATGTATTTCACAATTTAAATAATTTCAATTGTTATGCAAACATACCCTTTCGACTCATTTCTACAAATGCGCATAGTACACAGCTTAAACTACGAAATTAATATGAAACAAGAAAAAAACGTTAACTTCGGTAGAACCGAAGCTTAAATACCCGTCACACGAATCTTTAAAGAGTTTATGTGTAATCATCAGTGGTCACCCAAGTTTACACACAATATTAATTTCAAAATTTTGAGCTAAAAATACAGATATGCATAACAACATATTTCTCGAAAATATCTGGAAATGGGCGGTAAGTTTGTATCCAAGAAACACCTAAAAATGGGCTTGGCACCATGATATTGGAAAAGTTTTTACCCAATATGGAGTAAATTCATGAATAAATAATAACCTTTTGATACAAAAATTCGAAAATGGACGGAAATTTTGTATGGGGGGCTATATCTAAAAATGGGCGTGGCACTCTCATTCTCGAATTTAACATAGTCGTTGCCGAGAAAAGCTTAAGTTCCAAATTTCAGCTTAATATCTTTATATCTTCAACAAAAAAGATGCCTAGAAATATACATACAACAGACACGGACAGACAGACGGACATGGCTAGATCGATTCGTCTCGTCGAGCTGATCAAGAATATATATACTTTATGGGGTCTACGACGTCTCCTTCAATGCGTTACAAACTTTCAGACAAACTGAATATACCCTTCACACTATGTGTGGCGGGTATAAAAAAACTTATAACGGTTCTTCCCAATAATAAGCAAAAAGAGAGCATACACAATTTCGTTTTGCCGATCTTTTTGCATAACGTAAAATTAACGAAATTATAGAGACTTAAACTTACCCGCACAATTATACGGTCGGAAAGGGGTATTGTAGTCGAGCTAAATCTACTGGCGATTTCTATCTTCCTTCGTAATTTTATTTTTCTATCAAGGAAATCTATGATGTAATAATTATAATATTTTTATATGCAAATTGCTGCACAAATTTCTTTTAAATGAAGCATTTAATATAAAAAAATAATAATAAAATTGTTACAACAAAAAGGAAAACGAGAAATGCGTTACAAACTTAAATGTATTTAATAACTTAATCACACTCGTAAATAATTAATTACACTTATCAAAACTTAACAACATGTTACATAATTCACGTATATATGTACATATGTATACCATATAGAGCTATAGTAGAGCAAACAATACCAATCGCACACATATTACGTATACGTAATCTTTATGTTATAAAACTATAAAAATTGCCACTCACTAGGCTAGAACTCAACAACAACAACCGTATTAACTGTTTAGCTGTCAACTCAACATTATGATTATCTTCTAAGACAATCATCATTATGATGCTCAACACAAGCATCGGAAAGCTACAGAGTGAATTTGAATGAAAATGAAGAAGAAGAAGAAGAAAAATAGAGACCCAGGAGCAAAGAATAAAAAAAAAACTTTAAACACGTTTTTCTTGTCAAAAGGAGGAACGTGACAATATTAAAAATGCAACCGAATGCGAAAATAATTCTAGTATACTACAATGTCTTAAATTGTGTCTGTTGGGTGATAGAATTATACTCCAAAGTACATACCTACTTATTTATATGATTTATGATTATCGCATAGGAATAAAGATGGCATATTTTATGTACGAGTTGTATGTGTGTATGTAACCCTTACCAAATACATAAAAGTATATAAACAAAAACATACATGAATGCGTCCGACTCTGGCGCAAAAACTAAACTTGTAAGAAGATTCATAAACAAATTAATAAAAAAACAAACCTGGTAAAGGAAATACCTTAAAATTAGTACTGAGGGATATATTTTTATATTTATATATTTATTCAAAGTGTCGAAATTTATTAGATTCTGCTTAATCTTGTTACTCTAGGGTTTTTGGGGTTACTGAAATAATATATAATAAATAAAATAATATAAATTTTTCACTACTAATTTTGACTTTAATACTGAGTTATAAGCCTTCAATGATGTGATGTGACAGTACGAGTAATATCGATTTTCTGTTACAAGAGATTTGGTAAAAAATCAAAGAGATATACCGAGAGCAACGCCCTTTATCCTTCAGTCATTTATAAAATCTCTTGCAAAAACGTAAGAGAATTGAAATCAATTCAATGATATTTTGTGTGACATACATGATGCTGATTCTATAGATTCTTATATTTTGCACAACGAGCCTGTATAGAGCACAATCCTGCTTAATTCAAAACACAAAAGTTTGTATTGTAAACTGAGAGAGCAAAGTAGTCGTCGTTTTGGCTCTAAACTGTTTTTATTTGTTTATTTATTAAGAACAAATGGTTCTTGATATAAGAACGAATGTTCTCTCGCAAACGATTAGTACACAATAAGCTCATGAAAATATGTTTATATAAAGCCCTCGTTCATATACATATATACGTAAATATACAGCCATAGTCAAATGTTATACACAACCAAATTTTTTTGTACATTCAACTTCCTTCCTTCTTCCTACTGTTGCTATTGATGTCAGACTATAATAAGATATGTTGTTGTAATCCTTGATCTATCTTGAATCGATCGATGTCTTATTGAAAAGATAACGGTATATCGAACCGAGATTCAAGCGAATGAAGTAATGAGTAGCGGCCGTCAAAAGTTATTACACTTTTTTCCGTCAAAAGTAATAACACAAAACTTAAACTGAATATCTTGGTCTCTATTGAGATAGCAATGAAATCTTATAGTGTAGGTTGTAGGTCTCTTCGAGTAGAAGAAAACGGTATGCTTTAATGATAAAAATCCGACATAATTGACCAAGTTATTTAACTTTTTCTATGAACACATTTTTAAAAATTTGGCTTTCTAAGAATTCTAAGCATTTTCTTAGGAATTTAAAAACTAAAATTTAAAAAAAAAAATTGTTAGAAAAAGTTAAATAACTTGGTCAATTATTGTCGGATTTTTATCATTAAACAATCATTTTACTCGTAGTTCTGAAAACCTTTGTCATAAAGGTAGCTTTCAAACAAAAAGTGTAACCAAACTACGATAACCTTAAATGGTTTGAAAAAAAAGGTAAAAATAAAAAAGACCTACAACCTACACTATAAGATTTCATTGCTATCTCAATAGAGACCAAGATATTCAAGTTTAAGTTTTGTGTTATTACTTTTGACGGAAAAAAATGTGTGTAATAACTTTTGACGGCCGCTACTCATTACTTCATTCGCTTGAATCTCGGTTCGATATACCGTTATCTTTTTCAATAAGACATCGATCGATTCAAGATAGATCAAGGATTACAACAACATATCTTATTATAGTCTGACATCAATAGCAACAGTAGGAAGAAGGAAGGAAGTTGAATGTACAAAAAAATTTGGTTGTGTAATAACATTTGACTATGGCTGTATATTTATACGAGAATTTTACATTTTAAGATTTATATTAGATATAAATATTTTGGAGAAACACTATATAGAGTCTATATGCATGGAAGGACTAATCCAATTTTGTATGGAGACCAGTCGCTCTTGATACAACCACCATTTGTTCTAAAATGGATAAAAATTTGTTCTTAAAAAAACCAAAGCTCAAAACTGAACCATTTGGTTATATAAATGTTTGGATATAAATATAAAAATAAAGTGATCAGGATCCGCAGCAATGAATACCATCCTAAAACAAATCTCTTGTAACGAATATGTAAAGTGTACGCGAAACTTCTTTAAGGGAACCCCATATTACAGTGCTTGTTCAAAACTTATGGTAGTCCTAAAATACGACTCAAAACGGTCTAAGCAAGTTGAGTGTAAAGAGTGTTTTAAACCGGTTCACTGCAAAATCTAAACTTTTAAACTTCATTTTAATTTTGTTTGTTAATTTATTTGCTACTCATTTTACTAGTTCAATTTACAATATATACAATATTTACCTTTATAATTTAACATTGAGTGGTTGGGTTTAATTTTAATTATCGATTTTTATATGTGTTTTTTTTTTTGTTAGAGCCAAACCAGGACCTCCAGGGTAAATTCTGATTCCGCATTCGTATTAAGCAGATTAAAAAATATCGAAAAGCATGTGTCTGGTTCACAGATCAAAACACATTTTTTCTGTGGCTGTGTAATTTGGCACAAATGTGTAGGTATGTGTCCATATGGATATGGATTTGTGTGCAGAGTTGTCATGAAAAATGAGTTAATTGGCGGGAAAGTAATTTTTAAATTTTAGTCTTTTAAATAAAAATTCGAATCTATATCAATTCTTAAAGTAGTGCTACATAAAAATTTACGATTGATTTAGAATTTCCTCAGCATCTTGTGAGAGACGGATCTAGGTTTAATTTAAGCCTAGTTCAGGATTTCAATTACCTCAGGTTCATCTGCCATATATAGTCAAAAACAGTTAGAAACAGTGTTTTTTCAGTTTTAAAACACAATGTTCTCCAAACCTTCAAGTGATTGAATTTTTGAAAGACCAGATACGCATAGATCGATGAAAACTCTAAAGATAACCATAGGCCAAACAAGGTCATTTATTGTCGATCTGTGTTACAACCCCTCTCAGATATTGTCTCTCTCTTTGATCCGTGAAATACTTCGAAGCTCTGTACAATCAAATTTTATTTTAGAGATTTATGTTACTATATATAATTATGTATTGCCTTTTCAGCTTATGGTTAGCCCTGGCAGCGCGAAGATAACCCAGGTGTTA
>JAEIFJ010003003.1:0-28711 GCA_018903435.1 Leucophenga varia | reverse complement strand
TATACAAAATTATCTTCCATTTTTTATTTTTTCAAGAAAATTTTTGTTATGTTATGTAAAATTTTATATGTAAAATATGACTGATCACTGATGATCATACAAGAACTAATTAAAACTTTGCGTGGTGGGTATTTGAGCTTCGGTTCTACCGAATTTAACGTTTATTCTTGTTTTTTTTTAACATGCGGAATTCAAAATTAATGGATAAAAAAAATATTGTACATTCTGAGCTTCGGATTATGGTCTTTGAGATTCTATCTAGACGTACTCATTTTCAAAAATATTTACTTATTTATCTTTATATCATGGCTTTTAACCGATGGTGTATCTTTTTCGTGAAGTTTTATTTTCCATTTTTTTTCGTTTCCGATAGTTGGTATCTGTCGAACTTCGTTGTGTTAAAAAAAAAGTGAAGACCAAGACGAAAAAAATAAAATAAAAACTAAATCCAAAATTTAATAATAATTATTTAAAATCATATAGCCAATCAAACTTAAGAAAATTATAGTTAAAACTATTTGCGAATTATGAGAAGAGCCTAATTATAAATGCACATTTGTAACATATTTTAACATTTCTAGGTATAACTATATGAGACCGCCTAAGGACTTGTCTAACTTTCATAAAACCTCCAAATCTCCATTTCCAACAAAATTTTAAATGCCTTTAAATACTTTCATACAAACGATTTTATTATTGCAAATGGAATATATCCAAAAAAATATATTTGAGTTAAATTTGATTCGTTTTTATATATTCCCGTTTTTTTGTTTTTTTTGTTGATAAATTCTTATGGGTGGTTGTGGGATGGTCCTATGCCGAAAAGGGTTAAAATACAACTTAAGCACGTTCAACGCATTTTCTTTATTTAATACAAAGTCTTCTAAACTGCACTGAATTTTTGAAGGTTGCTGCAAGCAACAACCACGGATTTTTTTTTTCTTCTTCCATTTTCGAAAAGAGCATTCGAAAAGAAGCAAAATACAGATTTTTATAGATGCCTTCTAATGCAATATAACATGCTGAGTTTAATCTATATATGCATTTATTTTTTTTTGGAGTATTGCTAACCAAAAATAAAGAAAAAAATGGGGAAATATAACAAAAGAAAAAAGAGCAGCATGTGGTAAAGTGACTTTGTATATTAGACTACTTTAATACGCTGCAAAGTAGAGATGTGCGTGGGACACTAGGAAGCACAGAAGCTGCGGAACAGTTGTGAAAAAAAACCAGGAATTGATGGAATCGGAAAGAACTTTAAAATTGACGGGCGTTTCGATTCTATAGAAATCTTCGAAATTTTTGGAAATGGAAGAAAAAAAATCTGTGGTTCTTGCTTGCAGCAACCTTCAAAAATTCAGTGCAGTTTAGAAGACTTTGTATTAAAGAAAACAAGAAAAAAAAATGCGTTGAACATGCTTAAGTTGTATTTTAACCCTTTTCGGCATAACATGGGACCATCCCATATGAATTTATAAACAAATCAACGGAAATATATATGAAAACGAATCAAATCTTACTCAAATATGTTTTTTGGATAAATTCCATTTACAATTATAAATTAAAATTTTTGTTGAAATGAAGTTTTGGAGGTTTTATGAAAGTAAGACAAGTCCTCGTCTTTTATAGTTGTACCTAGAAATGTAAAACCTACTACGTACGAGGTGTGTTCAAAAAGTATCGCTTATTTTGTGTTTTTTTTTAAATTATTTATTTATTCATGAATATCTATTTTGTCCCCTTTAAAGTAATCCCCTCCCGATAAAATACACCTAACATATGCCAACGTTTTTCCCAATCCTCGAAACATGCCAAATAGTCCCTTTCCGGTATAACCATCAGCGCCTTCTTCGATTTAGCTTTTATCTCCTCAATCGACTCGAAACGCGTTCCCCGGAGTTGTCTCTTGAGTTTTGGGAATAGCCAGAAGTTACACGGTGCCAAATCAAGCGAATACGGTGGTTGCGGAACGATATTGGTTGGATTTTTGGCAAAAAGTCACGAAAAATCAGTACAGTTTTTAAAAAAAATCATCATTTTTGGTACCAACCGAGACTTGACACGTTTGAGGCCCAAAACATCTTTCAAAAAATTGTATTAATTGATCCTTTCGATACGCCAATTTTATCAGCAATGTCTCTCATAGTTAATCGACGGTGTGCCAGCACTAATTCTTTTACTTTTTGGATGTGAGCATCGTCCGTTGAGGTCGATGGTTGATCAGGAAGCTCTTCGTCTTCAACACGTTCGCAACCTTCTTTCAATAATTTATACCAATCAAATGTTGTTGATTTTGGTAGAGCTCGGTCCCCATAAGCCTTCTTCAACATTTTTATTCCATTTATTCCATTCAGAAAAAAAATTTGATACAGGTTCTTTGATCCATTTTTTTGAATAGGTAAAAATCGAAGATGATCCAAAACACGTGCAAGCAAAGCAGCTGTCAACAATTAAGTGAACATTCAAAATGGCCGAGCTTGTCGGCATATGTAAGTGAGAGACATGAGTACCACAAAAAAATCGAAATTCGAATATACGTAACCCGCGAAAATTCAAAATTCGCGATAATGTTTGAACACACCTCGTACAAGTATTTGTTCATCATCATTGTCATTAAAATTAAGCTCTTCACATAATTCGCAAATAGTTTCAACTATAGTTATCTTAAGTCTGATTGGCAATAAAATTTCAAAAAATTATTATTATTATATTTTGGTTTTAGTTTTTGTTTAATTTTTCGTCTGTTGGTCTTCACATTTTTTCAATTACAATGGAACTCGACAGATACCAAATACCGGAAACGAGTCGTTACGGGATATTGGTCTAGTCTCGACATTTCCGAAAATATAACAAATATAAATATCAGATTTGGACCAAAATATGATATTTTCGAAAGATTATCATAGGTGGAAAACATAACGAATTTGGTGTACCTGAGATGAGAAAAAATATTGTCATGCAAGATGCTCGTTCTTAAAATATATATTTCTACAGGATCTTAGTTCTAAGTTAAGTAGATGTGCCTCTTCTAGTCTCTGAGTTAATCATTCTTATACTGCTGAATGACCGAAGATCATGGCTATTTCAATGAAATACATTTACAAAACTTATGAAATTTTAGCAGACTAAAGGTCTGGTCAAAGAAACGTTGACATAAGCTATTTTCAATGATAACAACAACAACTTAAATGCCGAAAAAATGGAAAGGCTGCGGGCACAGTGCTGTGTCATTGTCCGCCACGACAACTCATTAACACGCTTCACTACTATAATTTGTATTATTTATATATAGCCAAACTTTCCGGAAAGCTAACTCATGAAGTACAAATCATGAATTATATATTTTTACAAATTATATTCTTATCTCAATGTAATGCATATGTTGTTGTTGTACTTATGGGCTCCGAGGTGATACTGATCCGAAAACCTGGGAAACCTGCATAAAATCTCGCCTCCTATCTCCCGATTAGCTTATTGGCCGTACTCTCCAAAGTGGTTGAGAGACTACTTTTGCGTAGAGTTCGACCAATACTGGAAGAGGACGGTTTGATACCACATCATCAGTTTGGCTTCAGGGGAGCTGCACGGCACACCGGAACAGTGCCATAGGATCGTTCACAAAATTCTGTAAGCTCTTGAAGAAAAAGAATACTGCTCGGCCGTCTTCCTAGAAGTCAGGCAAGCATTCGACAGGGTTTGGCATATAGGATTGCTCTACAAGCTAAAGCTAGCGCTACCAGCCCCTCACTATCTGCTGCTCAGATCTTACCTAACTGGTAGATCTTTCTACGTTAAATGCGGCGAGGAGAGCTCAGCAATAAGAGAAGTCAGAGCTGGAAATCCCACAGGGAAGTGTCCTGGGCACGATGCTATACACAATGTATACAGCAGATATGCCAACCATCAGCGACCCTAGAATGCTCACTGCCACTTATGCCGATGACACCGCCTTTTTAGCCAATGATAAGTCCCCACTCGTGGCGTCCAGCATAATACAAACTCAACTGGACCGCCTAAACATATGGCTAAAACGGTGGAATATCGTTGTCAACCCAGACAAATCCACACACATTACGTTTGCCCTGAGAAGAGGAGACTGCCCCGCCGTCAGTCTGGATGGCGTTGCCATACCCAGCAGCGTCACTGCAAAGTACTTAGGCCTGGTATTGGATAGGCGCTTAACCTGGAGTAGTCATCTCTCACAAAAACGTTCAAAGTTGAACGAGAGGTTGCGCAAGCATCTGTGGCTGCTAGATAGAAGGTCCACCATCAAACTAAGGGTCAAACTCCTCCTTTACAAAGCCATACTTAAACCTATGTGAACGTATTGCATAGCACTATGGGGCACTGCAAAGAGAAACAATAGGGAAAGAATCCAAGTCTTCCAAAACAAGGTTCTGCGAGTTATTTCTGAGGCGCACCCATATCATACCAATGCAGAAATCCACCAGGCTCACTAAGGCATATCTGGATAGACTGGACAACCAGGTCAACCCTCTGGCCATAAACATGCTGGATAACAGTACAACGACTCGGCGACTGAAGAGGTTACACCCCCTGGATTTGCCACACACATAAACTTTTAGATCCTCCTCCATCACTCCCCCACCCCTTTTAAAACCCCAATAACAACTCCCAAGTCATGGAATACTTTATAGAAAGTCAATGTTATGCATTACAATTCGCTGATAGTCCCCTTAGGGACTGATTGCAAATAAAGAACACAGCATTAAAAAAAAAAAAAAAAAAAAAAAAACTTCGAAGTATATTCAAGCTTTGGTTATACCTATCTAGCATTTTGTATTATTATTTTATTGTATTTTGTTGAACTTGGCTGCCTGACATTGCAATTGTATAAGAATTTAATATTTTTTTTTTCAACATTTTCCTGGGGCTCTTCACACGATTCGTGCATGCTCACTTGGCTGCGCGTTTACAAATGAGTTGTTCTGCACTCAGCCGCTGAAATTTTGTTTCCTTTTTAATCTTTTTTTTTTTCTATATTCATTTCTAACATTCATAGAAACATAGTTGTCGCCATACTTTTTTTCTCGTCCCTTCACTCATTCAAGTTCAACTCAGCTCATCATGTCGAATGTGCATGCGTGTGAAATTGCACTTCTAGTTGTGATTTTTTTTCTCCTCGAATGCCAAAAGCGTATGTCAGACTGTTTGGCTGTGGCATAAGTTTTTTAAGTTAACCTTAAGTAGCTTTAAATTTACAAAATTTAATTAGAAAAATGTCAGTGTTAAGTTTTTTCCTTCTTTTTCGAATTTAAAATCTTAAAAACTTAATTTTTTTCGGCTTAAGATCTTTGCGCATAATGAGCTTAAACTAAAAGCGTAAATTGAAAATTTTTTTTTATAGTTCTAGTTCGACTAGTGCACGCTTTGCATAGATTTCTGAGAAACAAAAAAAGAAAAAAAAAAAAACAGTAGGAAATTTCTTGTCGATTGCATACAAAATGAGAACGCATAAAATCCCAATAAACGTTAGAAGCTCACGTTTTAGCGACAGCGAACAGCGAACGAGAAAGACATACTATAAAGTCAACGACGACATCACATCATGTTCAGGATATCCTTTTTATTATGCCGGAAAATTACTCAGTTGACAGTTCAATAATAAGGTAAAAAGTTGGCAAATGTTGATATTTGAATTTTCGACATTTCATTTAAATATGAGTTTTGGTGAGATTATTGGAAAATATTTTGCAATAAATTACATTCGCTAAAATTGGCTTAAGTATTAAAATAAAAGGCTTTATTATGTCTCCAAATAATGAATATAAGAGCTTAAAAAATATTGTTAACAAACAAAATAGTTTTTGATCTGGCAATGCCTCAATTTTAAGTGGTTTTTCCAATACAAATGCCTTGGTTCGTTTAACAAAAATTATGAAATTAGTTTTTTTTTTAACCCAATCTCCGAAAAATGATACAAATACTGAACTGAAAACCTTAAAAAAAAATTCAAATTTTAAAAAAACAAGCAAGAACGTTAACTTCGGAAACACCGAAGCTCAAATACCCACCACACGAAACTTAAATCATTTTCTTAAAAAAATAAAAAAAATAGAAGGTGAGTTTGTATGGGGTCTGTATGTTATAGTGGCCCGATACTTGTCATATCGGTAGCATATTTATAGGATAACAGTAGAAGTGATTTTACACAGATTGGAGTGAATATATCTATAAATAAGAACTATTTTCATACAAAATCTGAAAAATGGGCGCTTGGTTTGTATGGAGGCCATATCAAAAAAATGGGCGTGGCACCTTTCTTTTGAAATTGGATGTCATTAGAAGTGCTTTTACCCATAGTTTTAGTAAATACATTTACAAATAATAACAATTTTCATACAAAAAATCGAAAAAAATGGTAAGTTTGCATGGGGGCTATATCTAAAAATGGGCGTGGCACCTTTCTTCTGATTTTGGATGGATGGATATTGGATTAAAAGTGTTTTTACCCGATTTGTAGTCAAAACATTCATAAATAATAACTATTTTCATACAAAAAAATCGAAAAAAATGGAAAGTTTGTATGGGGGCTATATCTGAAATTGGGCGTGGCACCTTGGTTCTGCTATACAAACTGCTTAGGAACACAAAAAGCTTAAGTTTAAAGTTTCAGGTCAATATCTTTAAAACTTTCCGAGAAAAACGCATTGCAACAGACGGACGGACAGACGGACAGACAGACAGACAGACAGACGGACATGGCTAGATCGATTCGTCTCCTCGAGCTGATCAAGAATATATATACTTTATGGGGTCTCCGATGCCTCCTTTAATGCGTTACAAACTTTCCGACAAACTGATAATACCCTTCACACTATGTGTGGCGGGTATAAAAATGTTCTGCTGGTTTTGTAACTTTACTAAAACTCAGGATACTATACCAATTTCCATTAAAGATATTACTCAAATCTAAAGCGCGTTAAGGTCATAACTATTTACTTTCACTTAACGTAGCCGCCTAAATAAATCTCAATTTATTTTCATAGTTAAATCTACTTCAATTTTCTATCAATTATTTTCTTAAGTAAATGCATGTTTCGTTGACAAATAGAAACGTTTCAATAGATTTGCAAAATTAATGAGCACTAAAAGTGAATCAAAATCAAATTGAATTTTAGGAAAAGCCCAAAATTGGAAGAAAAAAAAAACAAAAATAAAAATTTAAATATTGCGAACATCAAACTGCACCAAAAATTTCAAAATGTAAATTTTTTTTCTCAATAAATCTCACAGATATAAAATCACAAAGACGCATTTAGATGTAAAGTAAATGAATTAGTATTTCTGGGTCAGAGTTTTGCGTATATTCCCAAACCAATTTAATAGAAATTTTACATTTTACAATTGCACTCTGTGTGTGTGTGTGTACATTTGTTCATTTTTTATTGTTGTTGGCCACAAAATCTAGAAAATTCAATTAATTTAAATGCAGTTTGGCAGCTTTTAGGCAACAAAATGTTTTTTTTTTCAACTGCTTCCTTTCTTTCATTTTTTTATATTTAATGCAAAACTGTCTGCGTTTTTGTTGTAGTACAAATATATAAAAAGAATTCTGGAGATGAGGTATCTTCTTCAAATTTTTTTTTGACACAGCTTCATTTACAATGTAAATCTCAAGAGTGAAATGTTTTTTATTGTTTTTAACAATTTTTGTGTACCTGTTCTTTGAAAAGAACTTGGTATCTACTTGCAGATCATCAACACGACCTAAAGATTCTGAGACTATGTGGAATTTCAACTTCGAGGTTGTAGAAAACTTCGTCTAGTTTGGATCAGAAACAAAACCAGCTTAAAAATTCGACGAAGAATAACTCGGACTAACCGATGCTACTTTGGTCTCAGTAAGAAAATGCGAAGTAGAGTCTTATCCAGAACAACAAAAATTTAAACTCTACCAACACTACACAAGTCCTGATGTATGGCGCAGAAACATGAGTCTTATCAGATTCGGAAAAATAGGCGTTGGGAACGTTTAAGAGAAAAATTCTACGTAAAATCTTTGGACCTGTCAGAGTGGACAGCGAGTACCGTATTCGCATGAATCACGCGCTATACCAGCTATATAACGACTTGGATATAGTCAGCCACATTAAGTACAAACGATTGCACTGGGCTGGTCACGTGCTTCGAATGTATGAACTGGCTCCGGCGAGAAAAGTGTACGACAAAAACGTGAACGAAATCAGAGGGGCATGACAGCGAGGACGACCGCCACTCCGTTCAATGGATCTGGTTCTAGAGGACGTCCGGAGAATTGGGATCTGGAATTGGTATCTAGTAGCATTGGGCCATACCAGCAGGGTTAATACCCTATGTGATGTCCAAGCTTATAATAAGCTGCAATTGGCATACATATACAATATATTCATATGTTCTTTGAAAAGTGGAATGCGTTTATGAAAAATAGCAACTTAAATGCAGGGAGTTCCAGTTAATAGTGGTTAGCTTTTGAATTACTCATAATATTTTAGCATACCCACTGATCCTTACTGTTATTATTTTAAAAAAAAATAGTCAGATCTATTGTTTCATGACTGTAGACTCTTTTTTTTAAAACAGCTCTGAAGAAGGCTTTCAGATTTTTTGGGTTTTAAGGTTTCACCTTCCCTATTTAAAGCTGCCCAAGCTTCGTGGAAATTAAAAGTCCTCCAAGGGATGCTCCGGTTATTCATCATTTTCTTTAATGCCCATTTTCTTTAGTCTGCAGTTCGCTGTTTATAACCCGAATACCAATCTCAGCAAGTTCTTATAAAGATCAACTGCAATTCTCTAATGTTTTTCTTTATTATGAGGAATGTATCAGTTTTTTACACTGCTTGATTCCGGCGCTATCTTGCAGAATTCCTTTGGTGCTTTTTCTCCCTCGCATTAGAATGCGATCACGAAAAGGTTCTGAATCAATCAACGAGCTTGCATGCTCCCAATAGAGCTAGTTTATCTGAATTCTTATTTCCCTGGATACTAGAATTCCCGGGTTCCCAGGTTCCCAACATAAAAAAACATGCTAAAATAGTCGCTTAATGCACTTCAAGACCAAATTGGTATACAAAAAAAAAAATTATGAATTTTAAAATGTGTAAAGTACATGTGGGACAGACTGGGAGGGATAGACAGTAAAACGCTTAGAGAGAAAGACAGCTGAAATGGATTAAGTTCTTCCATTAAATTTACTCCATGTTGCAGTGCATGTGTAGCGTACTAAAACTTTGTTATTATTATTATACCCGCCACACATAGTATGAAGGGTATATTCAGTTTGTCCGAAAGTTTGTAACGCATTAAAGGAGGCATCGGAGACCACATAAAGTATATATATTATTGATCAGCTCGACGAGACGAATCGATCTAGCCATGTCCGTCTGTCTGTCCGTCTGTTTATTTCTTTGCATTTTTTTCGGTGAAGATATTAAGATATTGAGCTGGAATTTGAAACTTAAGGTTTTCTCGGGAACGACTAGTTTGTATGTTAACACCAAGGTGCCACGCCCATTTTTAGGTATAGCCCCCGATACAAACTTACAGCTTTTTTTAAAGTTTTTATATGAAAATAGTATTTATTTATGAATGAATTCACTTCAAGTAAGGTAAAAACACTTTTAAAGTCATCTTATGTTAAAATCAAGGTGCCACGCCCATTTCCGGGTACAGCCCCCATACGAACTTACCACTTTTTTTTTCCGATTTTTTAATGAAAATAGTTATTATTTAGGAATGTATTTGCTACGAATCGATTTAAAACACTTCCTATGTCATCCATATCAATACCAAGATGCCACGCCCATTTAGAGGTATAGTCCCCATACAAATATACCGCCCATTTTTGTAAGAAAATAGTTCTTATTTATGAAGATGTTCACTCCAATCTGGGTAAAATCACTTCTACTGTCATCCTTTAAATGTACTACCGATATGAGAAGAATCGGGTGGCTATAACTTACAGACCCTATACAACTTTCTACTTTTTTTTATTTTTAAAAAAATTTTTTGTTATGTTATGTAAAACTTTACATATATACTTCTAATATGAGCCCCAACTTGACTTGTCCCCACCCAACCTCTTTGCGGAAAATAATGTACGTCACTGATGATCATACAAAATTTGTGTGGTGGGTATTTAAGCTTCGGTTCTACCGAAGCTAACGCTTTTTCTTGTTTTTTTTTTTTTTTTTTTGCTGAATTTAATGCATATTTCTACGCTTGTAATTCTGTTTATTTCACTTTATTTTTTGTTTTTTTTTTTGCTGTAAAATGATATGCCGCTTTAGAAATGACCGCTGACAAAATTTTCCACTTGCTTCTCTTTTTTCCAATTTTTTTTTTTTGAGCTTCTTGTTTGCATCTTCTTTCAGGAAATATGGAAAATGACATTGACGTTGATTTTTCTTTCTTTTACTTCAAACTGGTTTAGCATAAAAGCTGCAATGGCGCGAAATCCTTTAACACGCTTAGCACGGATATGCTTAACAATTGTTTTTCATTTTTTCTCCATGTTTTATATATATTTTTTTTTTTGGAGATATTTTTATTTTACATAGAAAGTCACTAAAGATTAAATTGTGTTGCTGCTTCTTTGACTTGAAAACGTTTGACTTTGAATGCAGTTTTCAAATGGTTAAATTATTTGTTTATAATTTGAGAGTTATTTTTTATTTAAGTTGCAGCAAAATGCTTAGAAAATACCATACATCCGTATATCCATTTTTTCTGGCTGCTGCACAGTGGACGGTTTCATAGACCATTAGGAAAAAAAATCCAATTTTGCATAGCGTTACTTAAGCTAAAGTAAAAGTTGAGACCCCTTCTCTGCCTAAGTTCAAACTTATGTCTTTATAATTGTTATTGTTTTAGTATTCTGAGCTATGAATTTCAACTGCCCGTTTCTGCCCGTGTACTCTATTTCGCCTTTTCACCATTTTTTAAAATACCCTTTAGCGTTTATTAAACAACCAAAAATAAAAAACTATCTAATTGCATTCGTCTTATCAATTATGCCATTAATCCTTCTAAATAGTAACACTGCAATTATACTTTAATTCAATTCAATTACACAACGCTGCGCATTAGACAATCTCATTGAAATTAATATTTGCATCTCATTAATAATAAATCTGCGCAATACCAAATGCTGCCGCTTTGACCAATTTAGTTGGCCTTTGGTCGTCGTTGTTTAACCAAAATTATCTGTGGCATTGTATTATAAAACGTTTATTTACTCCCAAAATCCCAAAAGTTGTTAATAGATTTTTTAATGATTGAGTGACCCACACGCAGCTTGTGGTAGCTTTGCATGAGGCTTGAAAATGAGGTTTTATTATTTTATTTTTTTAATTTTTTTTTTTTTTTTTTGAGTACTATACCCAAATGTAACATAAAATTTTTAAAATCAATTTAAGCTTTTAATAATTTTAATGCAGCTTAATTTTATTATTTCAATGGAAATAGGCAAATTACTGTCACATTTGTGTTCATTTGTGGTTTCGCGTTATTTGGTAATCTATAAAATATTTTGAACATATAAAAATCAAATTTTATTTGTCGTAATTTAATTGACTTTGATTTGAATTTGGAAAATACTAAATTATATTTTATTTATTTTAGAGTCAATTAAAAAGGGTAGTGTCAAAAATTTGTCTTAATTTAGGTGACTATAGAATAAATGACTATAAAATAAATACATACATATGTACACATACAAAGAAATATTTATATCACACTAAAATTAAATCGTAAAATCGTTCGTTAAGTGCAGCTACAAAATAATTCGTACATTTTACAAATATGTTTCGTACATACTACAAAACTAAGAGAATCAACAAGAAACGAGACATACAATATATGTATTGCTTGGCTTCTTTTAAGAAATAAATTAATAAATATTTTTCATTTAAAAAACTCAAAAGTAGGTGGTAGCTTTGTGTGAAGGATATAATATATGGAACACTGTGCGATTGAACAAGGAAAAACGTTAACTTCGGTGGAACCGAAGCTTAAATACCCGTCACACGAATCTTTGAATAGTTTATGTGTGATCATAAGTGGCTTATATATATATTTATAAATATATTTTTAAAAAATAATTAATTTTTCATACAAATGTTCGAAAATATTAGATTACTTTGTATCGGGGCTATAGCTAAAAATGGGCGTGGCCCATTTGGTTTTGATATTTAATGTCATTGGAAGTGTTTTCACCCAAATTTCAGAGAATAGTTTCATCAATAATATCTATTTTTATACAAAAATTCGAAAATGGGCGGTAAGTTTGTATGGGGGCTATATCTGAAAATGGGAGTAGTATCTTGATTTTAACATAAGATGACCTTAGAAGTGTTTTCACCTTATTTGAAGTGAATACATTCATAAATAAATACTATTTTCATACAAAAAATCAGAAAAAACGGAAAGTTTGTATGGGGGCTATACCTTAAAATGGGCGTGGCACTTTGATTTTAACACTTGAACTGCTTAGGACTGAGAAAAGCTTAAGTTCCGAGTTTCAGGTCAATATCTTTAAAACTAAGCGAATGAATCGCATAAATACAGACAGACAGACAGACGGACATGGCTAAATCGACTCGTCTCGTCGTGCTGATCAAAAATATATATACTTTATGGGGTCTACGACGACTCCTTTAATGCATTACAAACTTTCTGACAAAATGATAATACCCTCCACACTATGTGTGGCGGGTATAAAAATAAATATATTTCCAATTTTTTTATAGTAGATGTTCTAGGTCTGATCGAGTAAAACAAAACTGCATACTTAGAATTTTTGGGGAGTCCCCAAAATCTGGATATAATTCCTTTTTTCACCTCTTTTTTCACTTATTAAGCTATAACTCAGTAAATTACGAACCGATTTTGAATTTTTAACATGTTTTAGAAAGAAAAAACTTAGGCCTTTTGAAAATTTCCGATCGTATCTGTGTGCATGGTCGATTTAATTTTTTTTTCGCACAGATGACTTTTTCATTGTGTTATAATACCCTAATATTTAAAACAAAATTTACAAAATTTTATTCCAAAATAAAAGCTTCACTTTTTTCATAGATACATATTAAGATTTTTAAACAATATTATGTTTCGAAACATTTAGAAATGATTCAAAACGTTTTTTAAAACAAGAGTGTTTTCGAAAGAAAAAAAAACAGACTAAAAAATTCGTACCTCGAAAAGTAAGATTTTTTTAAGGATTGAAAGATAAATACCAAAAATCTTCACTCACATATCTATTTTGGCATACTTTTAATGACTAAAAACACTGAGACCAAATATGCGCCATGTTGTAGGAATTCTAAAGGAATTTATTCCTCTCTAGGAATTTATTCGTCTAGCGTTATCCTGATGAAAAAAAATTTAAGGAAATCGCTTCTGGACAATTGTTCAAAGAGAAGTTTGATGAAAATGCTCAGGGAGAATGCTTGCGGAATCTTTTTATACCTGTCACACATAGTGTGAGACAGGAATATTCAGTTTGTCGGTAAGTTTGTAACGCATGAAAGGAGACGTCGTTGATCCCATTAAGTATATATATTATTGATCAGCTTGACGAGATGAGTCGATAAAGCTCTGCCCGTCTGTCCGTAAGATTGTCTGTCTGTCTGTATGATGCAGCGCGATTTATTTCCCCAATTTTCAAGATCAAATATGGTACAAATGCTTCTTATATCAAGCCAAATTTTCAACTTAAAATTGGTTGAGATCGGACCGCTAAAAAAAATCCTGAAGAAAATCCTTTAAAAGCGATATTCTTAAATATCAAAGCTATAAAAAAATGCAAAAAAAAAAAATATCTAAAAAAAATTTTCCCGAACTAGAATACTCCCTTAAACAAATAAATAAATTAATAAATCAAGTATTACGAAAATTTTTTAAATATTTCCACTGACAAAAAAAAAAAAAAAAAAAAAAATTTGAACAAAATTCAGCGTTCTAAGTTTGGAGAAAAACGTTTCTAAATTGTAAAAAACGATATGGTATTTGTTTTAAACATAAATCGCATTATTTTTACGATTTGTTTTTTTTTTAACCATGCCTTTAAATGCAAATATTTTGTTAAACTTTATGAAGAAAAAAATGCTGGTGTGTTCAGATACGCAAATATTTTGTTAAAAATTTTTAAAATTTTACATTTTACTTTAAATTTTTTTTTCACACTTTTCGATGTGGTAACAATTTCATTCAAAATATTTGCGTGTGTTAAAGCAACTTAAGAATTAAAGTTGAAATTTTGAAATTTTGAATAACATTTATATTACCTACACTTAAAATGCATCTATAGATTATAGGATGGTATTTTGGAATTTCCTTTTTTTTTTATTAATTTAAAAATTAGATTGTAAAATTTTATTTATTTGTTTTTGATTTGTTTAAATTTTTCAACCTTTTTTTGTTTTTTGATAAGTTAAAGTTTCTCACTTTGTATTTAAATAATTTATTTAATTTGTTAAAACATTTTTATTAATTTTTATACAATATATTTTTAAAAAACACTTTTAATTGTTTACAAAATCAATCACTTTATTTATGAACACTTTTTATTTTTCAAAAATTAATCCGATTTGATGCATTTGGTAAACAATAACAACGCAAAAAAAGAACGTCAAAACGCGACAAGCGCGCAAAGCAGACTAAACTCTTAAGTTGACTGGCGTAAATCCTGAGGCAAAGATTGAATTTTTGTCGTCTACCGAATGCCAGTAAAAATACTAACGGCAAAAAAAATAATAGAAAATAATTTTGAAAAAACCACGAACATGTAAACAAGGGGGACGGACACCGAAAGGCGAAACCATTAACACCGAAGAATGCAAGTCAAACGAGTGTCGCCTCGTGCGCCATGACAGCAGTGTGATGGGTGTCTAATGCCTTCAAGGCAATTTCATTCATAAATGCGAATATGGATGCGAATTTTGCGGGGTTAAATAGTAAAAAAATGTAAAACACAAAAATACGCATGAAAAAGTGCGCCTGCGCCTTACGCATAAAAAAAAAGCACGTGGAGAATTTTATTGAAGCAACCACCTGTTGACTAGCTATTTATTTTGAAGAATCTAAATAAATTATGTAGAAATTCCAAAATTTGAGGACAAATAATTTAGCTGTCAACGAAAACTTAATTTTGACAATTGATCTAATAATTTGCTTGTCAGCAAAATTTCTTAACCAAATTTCGGAACTTATAAATAGCGCCAAATGCTACCATTTTGATTCAGTCAAAATTTTGGTTTTGTTTTAAATTTTGTTATAGTTTCAAGTTATTCAAAGAAAATGTTATTTTTGCATTTAGTTAATTTTATTTTATATAATTTTTTACAAGCAAATACCAGAAATGTGGTTATCTTTCATTGTTGGACACCATTGGGTAGTTCATAATAATATTTAGCCCAGTTTGGAGTTTTAATTTTTGTTTTTACATTTTTAGAATTACGTAATCTATTGCATATTTCGGCGAAACAATTTCTTTATATGCAATATGTGAATGTAAATCAGGAGGCAGCTATTGAACGTTTTGAATATCGTTATTTGCAAACGAGACTACCTAAACTGGGTGTTTTCTTGGATATGAATTGTGAAGGCGCTGCAGAGATTATGAATAAGGTAAAATTTTATAAATATGTGTAACTTCTGTCAGGGAAAATGTAGTTTTTGTAATCGATAATTCGATGACTCAAATCGATTCGATTATTTGAGCAATTCAAAATCGCTTCTTTAAAGTATAGTAAGTAGAAGAAGAAACGTAGCATAACACATGCGTATCACATCGCTTTAAGCTTTAGTTTTAGGAACCAAAGTAAAAAAAAAGTTTTTCAAAATTAAAGAATTCATCGGTCATAAATTAATTGGTTTGAATTTAATAAATACGGCACAAATAGTATCGATTTCTTTAAAAAAAAGATTTTTTCTGAGTAATCAATTTTTCCACTCCCATAAATGATTTATTTAACTTCTTTCTTTCTGTTTTGGGATTCGACTCTCCGTGACTATCTCCGGAAGGTGGGATTCATTTAACTAAAGAACATGCTTTAATGTTTATTAAGCTTCCACTACAGAAGTATACGATTACTTTTGATATATACTCTCGCAAACTGAAAGATTGAATATCAAATAAAGAAACCTATCAACGCTTCAACTCCGGCCAGCTAAGAAAAAATCCAATTATCGGGAATCTTATCGAAAAAATAGGTTTTTTCTTTTCTTTTTCGATTCGATTTGATTCGCTTCTCTTCTTTTTATACCCGCCGCAGATACGGTGGAAGGGTATTATCAGTTTGTCGGAAAGTTTCTAACGCATTAAAGGAGGCATCGGAGACCCCATAAAGTATATATATTCTTGATCAGCTCGATGAGACGAATCGAGCCGTGTCCGTTCGTCTATCTGTTCGTCTGTCTGTCTATTGCGAACGGATCGGGCCATTATAATGTATAGCCCTATACAAACTTACCTCTTATTACCCCACCCATCTCATCTTAAAGTTATATCTAAGTCACGGATGATCACACATAAACTCTTTAAAGATTCGTGTAACGGGTATTTAAGCTTCGGTTCCACTGAAGATAGCGTTTTTCCTTTTTATACCCGCCACACATAGTGTGAAGGATATATTCAGTTTGTCTGAAAGTTTGTAACGCATTAAAGGAGACGTCGTAGACCCCATAAAGTATGTATATTCTTGATCAGCTCGACGAGACGAATCGATCTAGCCATGTCCGTCTGTCTGTCCGTCTGTATATTTCTAAGCATCTTTTTCTTTGAAGATATAAAGATATTAAGCTGAAATTTGGAACTTAAGCTTTTCTCGGCAACGACTATGTTAAGTTCGAGAATGAGAGTGCCACGCCCATTTTTAGGTATAGCCCCCATACAAACTTACCGTTTTTTTCGATTTTTGTATAAAAATACTAATTATTTCTGAATGTAGTCGCTCCTAATTGGGTAAAAACATTTCTTTTGTCATCCAGTGCTAAAAGCAAGATGCCACGCCCTCTTTTAGGCATAGCCCCCATATAAACTGTCCGTTTTTCAGATTTTTTGTATGAAAATAGTTATTATTTATGCATATATTCACTCCAATTTGGCTAAAAACACTTCTAGTGTCATCCAATCTCAAATCAGATGTGCCACGCCCTTTTTTTGGTATAGCCCCCATACAAACTTTCCGTCCATTTTCGAATTTTTGTATCAAAATGGTTATTATTTATTCATGAATATATTGGGTAAAAACTCTTCCAATGTCATGGTGCCACGCCCATTTTTAGGTGTTTCTTCCATAAAAACTTACCGCCCATTTCCAGATATTTTCGAGAAATATGTTGTTATACATATCTGTATTTTTAGCTCAAAATTTGAAATTAATATTGTGTGTAAACTTGGGTGACCACTGATTATTACACACAAACTCTTTAAAGATTCGTGTGACGGGTATTTAAGCTTCGGATCTACCGAAGTTAACGTTTTTTCTTGTTTTATTATTCAAAAAGCATTTAATGATTAATTCCAAAGTTTAACTAAAGTTAAATATCACATTTTTCTGAAATTTTTTGTTTTTATTTATAAAAAAAAGTGTTTCTGCTATAATAGCTTTAAAATTAAAGTTATCGATTGTGTTCCATCACTAAATCTAAGTTTAAATTATACAAAACTGTTAAAAGTAAAATTATATTTCCATTGCTTATGGAGAATTTTAAGTGTTTATACGAACTTGAGACTTCCCTTCCGTTATAAGACCAGATCTGAAAAAAAAAATTTATCGATTTAAAGTTTAAATTTTTGAAAACTGTATTAAGTATTGAAGTATTAAGAGTATTAACATTTATTTTGCATGTTACTTTGTGTTCATCTTATTTCGAATATTTTTTTTTTTTTTAATTTTAGACAAGTATATTACGTTTCTATCATGATGGATATCAATGGCTACTCTACGATCAACTTGGAAATATTACAAAACTACAGCAACAATTTGTGAATGCAAATTTATCCGTAAATGCAGATCTTACATATGTTATGCCAACAAATGAATTCAACAACAGCAGCGACACAAGCAATTTTATACTCTTCGATGTCTACAACAAAGGAAGTCACGTTGGAGGCACACTTAATATAACTATAGATCGTGAAATCGGTTGCAATGTTAGCGCTTGTGAATTAGTACGCTATCTATCCGACTTGCATAAACGAAGCAGAATGCAACATCGAAATGATTTGAGCAGTGTTACTTTTCGTGTAGCAACTATAGTGAGTTGTGTTTATACATGAAAATTTGTAATAGGAAACAAAAACTTTTCATATGGTTTTTTAGGTAACACAACGCCCCTTGTCGCTACCAGAGGAGGAACGTTTAAACTATTTACAGAGCATAGAAAATTCACATGAAGATTGGTTGCCACGTTTGGGTTTTCAATTATTAAAAGTTATGCAAAGTGCTTTAAAATTTAAGTGAGTATAAATTTCTTTTTTAATGAAGTTTTTTTACTATTTCAAATAGAAAAGAAGAACACTAAATCCAAACACGACTATTTTTTAAAGAAAATAAAACTAAAAACTAGATCGAGTAGAAAATATAAAACAGGAAAAAGTAATCCAAATAAAAAATAAGCATCTCATTATAAAGAGTCACTTTTCCAAATAGAAAATAGGAAATCAAAAAACTAAATTAAATAAAAAGGAGAAATTAAGTAGAAATACATTCTAGGTGAAACCCTTTCTAATAAAAAATGAGCATTTTAATACAAAATATGACTTTTCAAATAGAAAATAAAAAATACAAAACTAAACAATTTTGGGGTAAATTTGTATGGGGGCTATACCTAAAATTTTGTTGGTCCTAACCATATTTAGATATTTTATTGGGACTATCATAGACATTATTTTTACTAAATTTGAACTTCCTAGAATAAAAAATAATGACGTTTTTATGTAAAAACCCAAAATTTTGGGGTATATTTGTATGGGGGCTATACCTAAAACTTTGTTGGTCCTATCCATATTGAGATATTTTATTGGGACTATCATAGACATAATTTTTTACTAAATTTGAACTTCCTAGAATAAAAAACAATGACCTTTTTTATGCAAAAACCCAAAATTTTGGGGTACATTTGTATGGGGGTACCCCTTAAAATGGGTCTAGAGAAAAACCGTTTGTAAGTGCACACTTGGCCTAGGAGAGTCTAAGTTTCAATTTTGAAAGCTCTACCTCTTATAGTCTCCGAAATAATCGTTTTCATACGGCAGACAGCTTGACAGACGGACGGACGGACAGACGGACCGACGGACAGACAGACTAAGCTAGTTCGACTCCCCTTCCAATGCTGATCAAGAATATATATACTTTATAGGGTCTGCCTTGCCTCCTTCTGTCTGTTACATACATTCGCACAAACTTAATATACCCTTTTATCCTTTGGATACAGGGTATAAAAATAAAAAGTGTACAAACTAAATCAGATAGAAACAAGAAAAAAGTTTACTTCGGTTGGACCGAAGCTTATACCTGTTACTCATCATTTGACGTTGATAGACCGCAGCAACAAACAGACGGACAGATAGACGGACAGACGGACAGACAGACAGACGGACAGACAGACGGACATGGCTAAATCGATTTGTCTCATCGAGCTGATTAATAATATAGATACTTTATGGGTTGTCCGATGCCCCCTTTTATGCTTTACAAACTTTCCAACAAACTGATAATACCCTTCACACTATGTGTGGCTGGTATAAAAATAGGCATATAAACTAAATCAAATAGAAAAGAGAAATAATAAAAATAGCTACAACTATTTTAAATAAAAAATGGAAACGTCAAAGTAAAATTTGAATTCAGAAGTCACTCATTCCATTATTTCTGTTCCTTCTGTTTGCTCTTAGAAAACTTTATTATTATTTCTTTGCAGCATGCATCATATTTGGTCTAAACATTGGAGTACAGATGATGTCGGCGGTGGCATGATAGGCGATCTTATAAATGAAACAGCTGACATTGCATCGACATATTTTGTTTTATCACCGAAGCGTTTAGATATTTTAAATGGGGTTTATGAAGTTGCAAGTTTTCGTTCAGTTTGTATATTTCGTACACCACAAAATGCAGGCATACAGAGTGGTGTATTTCTGGAACCCTTTACCGCAGGTGTTTGGTATGTTTTTGCTGCATTACTATTTATTGCAGGCGTTTTGCTCTGGTATACATTTCGTACGGAGGAGCTACACATAGAACGTTATCTTAATTTTATACCATCACTATTGACCACTTGCCTAATATCCTTCGGTTCGGCATGTATACAGGGTTCACATCTTGTACCGAGTTCCTACGGTGGACGTATGGCATTTTTTGTGCTAATGCTCTGTTCGGTGCTAATGTATAATTATTATACATCTATAGTGGTCTCCTCGCTTTTGGGCTCACCGGTGCGTTCGAATATCAGAACAATACAACAATTGGCGGATAGTCCGCTGGATGTTGGCTTCGAATCGGTGCCGTTTACAAAGATTTATCTGAATGTATATAACAAATTTTGTATAATTTTTGATCTATTTATTTAGGTTTATTTTAATTTCCAGGTTTCACCACGTGCTGATATACGCAGTCTGGTAAATAACAAAATCTATACAAAAAAGATCAAAATTCAGTTTTTATGTCACATAAAGATGGCATTTTACGTGTACTCAATGAGCCTGGTTTCGTTTTCGTTTCGGAAGCTTCATTTGGTTATTATTTTATAGTAAAATATTTTCAACCGCATGAAATATGTGAACTGAATGAAATACGTTTTCGTCCCGAAGGTGCTGTCTATGATATTATACATCGTAATTCCACATATAAGGAATTATATCGTCAAACTGCTACGCGTCTTATGGAAACTGGCATACGTCAGAAACATCGAAATTTTTGGGTACGCAAGAAGTTGGATTGTTTCAACAGTAATTCGGTCGTCAACGTTGGCATGGAATATGCTGCTCCACTATTTTTAATGCTACTATGTGCATTTTTTGTGGTACTTGGCATACTCGTTTTGGAGATAACGTTAAAACGTTATGTGGATCGCAAATGGCGCAATCTACAAATGAATTAAAGGAGGATTATTGGAATATTTATTCTGCACTGCACTTTTATTAATCACAGCTTATACATTTAATAATTTGCAGTAAGTACAAATATAAAATTTTATTTTATTCAGCCAAATACTAGAAATTCAATCTCTAAAGATTTGTTAATCTCTAAAACAAAGTCTGAGTATCGTAGAATTTCATCAGATTTTGTTTTCCTATAACAAATTTTAAATATCACCTGTCTCTAGTAAAGAATATTTATTTAAAAATATGTTTTTTTGAAAGTAATACCTATTCTAAAAATTAAAGAAACAAGAAAGAACGCTTAAGTCGAGTACCCAAAACTTATGTACCCAAAACTTATGTACCCAATACTTATGAATTTTAAGATCGGTTCTATTTTACTACCATACCTCATTGAATTGAGTTTTCATACAAAACTTAAAAAATCGGGTATATTTTTGTATGGGGGCTATACCTAAAATTTTTTTTGGACCTACCCATATTGGTCTATTTTTAAGGACTATCCTATGCTTAATTTATTCTAAATATAGACTTCCTAGAATAAAATACAATGATGTTTTTATGCAAAAACCCAAAATATTGGGGTACATTTGTATGGGGGCTATAACTATAATTTTGTTGGTCCTGCCCATATTGGGATATTTTATTGAAACTATCATAGACATATAAATACTAAATTTGAGTTTCATAGAATAAAAAACAGTGACGTTTTTATGAAAAAACCCAAAATTTTGGGGTACATTTGAATGGGGGGTACCCCTTTAAATGGATCTAGAGAAAACCCGTTTGCAAGTAAACACTTGACGGCTCTGGAGAGTCTAAGTTTCAAAAATGGTGGTTCTATCTCTTATAGTCTCCGAGATAATCTTTCTCATACGGCAGACAGCAGGACAGACGGACGGACGGACAGACGGATGGACGGACAGACATAGCTAGTTCGACTCCCCTTCCAATTCTGATCAGGAATATTTATACTTTATTGGGTCTATCTAGCCTCCTTCTGTCTGTTACATACATTCGCACAAACTTAATAATTAAGTACTGAACCAACTAACCAAATCTTTTGTAAAATCATAACCGATTTTAAACCAACCTCAAGAGATTTCACTGCCAATTTCAGAACTCTTTTGGATGGAATTCGATTACAAGAGATTTCCCATCAGAGATTTGAAACTGCAAAAAAAGAGGGTAATTTTAAAAATGCTGGAAAAGTATCGATCAGAAAAAATATATCACATTTAAAGATGATTTCTACTATTTAATGGAATCCATGCAGTTTGTAAAAGAAGCACCCATAGACCTGTCAAACTGTCGTGAAGTAATATATTCAATTTTATAAATATTTTGTGGCAGTCATTATTGATTACATTGTTGCAAATAAATAAAATATTTATGAAACATTTAATATTAAAAAAAAATATATATAATAAATACAAATATAGTTAAACTCATGTTGCATACAGCTACCTACTTTAGTCTTAAGTCTTATACGTCTCTGTAATATTCGAAAAAATTATTAACGCATTATGTTATTTTTAAATTTATTTAATTTTTTTTTTTTATTATTTTTCAACGGTTAATTTAAATAATATTATTTTATTTCATTGTTGGCAAGCTAAAGGTTAAAGTTATCGGTCTTCTTTTATATAAATTAAATAGTTTTTATAATGAAAATTTTCATTTATATTTTAAACAGTTCTACACGATTTTATTGACTTGAATCGACTACACTATAATTATGCGCAATATATTCACGTGAATGAAATTCGAAATTTTGAAAATTTTCATAATCGATTTTTGAGACACAAATTACCAAAATTGCTGGTTTTTATCGATATGAATTGTAATAGTTCGGCTAATGTGCTGCAAGCGGTAAGTATTGAAAAATTATAGTTTGGTTTTTTAAAGTTTATTGAAATTTAAAAAAATAAAAAGAAAAAAATTTGAAAAAAGAATAATTATCAGACATGTTCTCAGTTTCACTTTCACTAAATTTAATTGAAAGTAAAAATATTAGCAATCAGTAAATAAAATTAATAAAATTTGGTTATTAAAAATCCGTTTTATTATTTTCACTTTCGATCAAGTTTTGCGAAAGTGAAATTGAGAACATGGCTGTATATTAGTGGTGGTAAGCGAAAAAAATTATCGAGAAGAAACTATCGCTAGACTCTCGTTTCATGTATCATATTCGATAGTTTTGCGACACCTTCGCTTCTCTTATCGCTTTCGAGCTCGAGCGCGATAGTTTTGCGATACTCTCGCTTTTCGGTTCAATGGGAGTTTAAATTGGGCGCAACACGCTTGTTAGAAAATTAAAAAGATGTCGATCACTGATTTGAAAAATAAATCTACTTTATATAATTTAAATTTCGTAAATTTTTTCAGGCAAGTGAAGAACGCATATACACACAACACTTTCATTGGCTTTTATTTGATCGTTATGGCAATTTGAGTAATTTGATTAATTTATTTGAACATGCTAATCTGGCAATGAATGCCGACATTACCTATTTCATGCCAAAATCAAATTTAAATAAAACTAATAACGAAGTCAGTTTTATTAGCTACGATGTCTATAATAAGGGCAGCGATTTTGGTGGTGTTCTAAATATAACAATTGATCAAGAAATTAATTGTTATTTAACTAATTGTCACTTTGTACGCTATCTATCCGAATTACATAAACGTACGCGTCTAAATCAGCGTCGCAGCTTGGCGGGTCTTACGTTGCGCATGGCTACTGTCGTAAGTTTGCTGCTAAAAATCTAAGATCAGTTTCTAAAAAAAATAAATTTTCTATTTAATAGATCGATAAAAGTTTATTAAATACACCAGCATCAGAATTGCTAGAGTATCTCAAATCTCAAACCGATATCAGTGACGATATACATCCACGTTTGCATTATCAACGTTCAGTGCCGGTTTTAGAAATGCTGCAATGCAAGTAAGTACTCCATTTTATATTTCGTGTATTTCGATTTTTCGAATAATTTTCCGTTTAGTTTTACATACATCTTTACAAATTTGTGGTCTCTTACACATCTCAGTGGTGGTCTTATTGGTGAATTGGTAAATGGCACCGCTGAAATAGCATCATCTCCATTTTGGATGACTGCACCAAGACTTGGCACCGTCGATGCACTTACCGAAGTTAATCCAAATTTTCGTTCGATATGCATATTTCGTGCACCACAAAATACCGAATTGAAGTCGAATTCGTTTTTTATGCCATTTAGAGCAATTGTCTGGTATCTTTATATTGGCGTACTTGCATTAATTGGTTTACTGCTATGGTGTGCCTTTCGTTTTGAACAACATGAGTTACCCTCGTTATTTAGCACTTGGGTTATATCATTCGGTTCGGCATGTAATCAAGGTGCTGACTTGGAACCACGTTCTTTCGGTGGTCGTGGCATGTTTATTATATTAATGCTATTCACTTGTATTATGTACAATTATTATACTTCGGATGTACTCTCATCACTGCTGAGTGGTCCACAACGTTCGAGTATACAAACTGTGCAACAATTGGCAGATAGTTCATTACCAATTGGAGTAGAACCGACACCTTATACGCTGAATTATTTGGAAGTAAGTTTTAGTATTTTCGAAATTTTTAATATGTATTTTAATAAATATTTTGTTTATTCTTAGACATCTCCACGGCCTGATATACGCAGTCTGCATGCTAGAAAAATGTTGAATACAAAAAATCCAGAATCTGTTATAATGCAACCTGAAGCGGGCGTGCTTAAGATGCGCGATTTGCCTGGTTTTGTTTATGTTACCGAAGATGCGCATGCCTATGAATTTGTTAGACGTCATTTTTTGCCGCATCAAATCTGTGAGTTAAACGTAATACAATTACGTCCGGAAACTTCTGTGTATTCTTTAGTTAATAAAAATATGAGCTTCAAAGAGCTTGTCAAATTAAAGTAAGTATTTCGCGTATACTAATATATTTGAATAAAGTTTAGTGTTTGGTGGGGTGAAGATAACCACAAAATCTAGAAGAGTTAGTGTATGCTATTCGATTGGCTACTATTTTCTAAAGAACATAGCACTTAAACGCTTCTTGATTTTGAACAATTTAACTGGCTTACTTCCCCCCACATTATCATACTTTTTTTAAAATGTCAAAATCTGTATTGTAGTAGAATGGAAAAGGAAATTTATTCATTATTTAAACAGTGCTTAGTGTAAATTGGGGTGAAGAGCACCACTTATTATCTAAACTCCTTTTTTTACTATTTTTAACCTTTTAATTTTTAACCGCTTAACTGGCTCACTTCACCCCACATTATTCAATAAAATGTTTTTTTTTTTTGCAGTGAATTACGCATGATGGAAACCGGTGTTTTGCAAAAGCATTTAAAATTCTGGATTGATAATAAAATGCATTGCTTTAATAATGGCTATGTGGTTGCAGTAACATTTTTATATACAGCACCACTATTTATTTTCTTATAATCGCTTATATAATTGCGCTTTTGATATTGGGCTTGGAGATCTTATGGAAGCGCTATATGGAACACCAACAATTTTTTCGTTTGAATCATTAAAAATTAACAACAATATAAAAAATTATTATCCTTAAAGCACCTGTAGAGCTGTCATCGTTAAATATTTAAATATAGGTAAGTAGCTGTCAAATAATATTGAAAGAGTTTCTTATGACAGCTTTGACAGTTTTTCTTTGCATACATAAATTTATGAATACATTTTTTAATATAATTATATATTAATAATTTATTGGTTTTAATTTTATTTTTAGTTAGAAACTTCTATAAAACTCAACTGTGTTCGCTTTAAATTAATAGTATCAGTAAGAGTCGTGTAGCCTATAA
The DNA here is from genome assembly GCA_018903435.1 of Leucophenga varia. Taxonomy (NCBI): domain Eukaryota; kingdom Metazoa; phylum Arthropoda; class Insecta; order Diptera; family Drosophilidae; genus Leucophenga; species Leucophenga varia. The sequence continues at coordinate 2,755 of JAEIFJ010003003.1, read as the reverse complement.
CATATGGAATATAAGTAACTGATTTCGGAATGCATTTCATAATTTTATATAATTTTATTCTGTATCATTTTGCGTCGGTATCCTTAAATAATATTATTTTATTTCATTGTTGGCATACAAAAGGTACAGTTCAAAGTTATTTGAAAATTAAAATATCAAATTCGGGCGTGTTCCAAACAACGAAATTGTTGTAAAATTCGATAAACATTTCCCTCAATCAAAAATCGAAATAATTGGAATTTTATAATTTTTTTTTTTTGTACCTGTCCCACATAGTCCGAAACAGGTATATTCAGTTTGTCGGAAGGCTTGTAATGCAGAAAAAGAGGCATCGTAGACCCTATAAAGTATATATATATTATAGATCACCCCGACGAGACGATTTGATTTAGCCATGTCCGTCGGGCTGTATGCCTGTCTGTCTGTTTGTTTGTTGCGCATATTCAAGTTTCAAAGATATTGGGCTGAAATTTTAACCTTAAGCTTTTCTATGTCCTTTGTAATTTATATTTTAAAATCAATGTGCCACGCCCTCTTTTAGGTATAGCCCCTATACAAACGTAACCATTTTGTCAAATTCTTATATGAAAAAAGTTTATTTAAAGAGATAATTGCTTCAAATATGGTACAAATTGTATTTCGGAACATGCCATAATATTTTAACTTTGTTGGAAATGGAGAAAAAATAGCCGCGAAACCAGGATACCCGGACCCGCGGAACAATTTTGGAAAACTAACATGAGAGCCTAGATCGGTAAAGAACTTCAAAATTAGCGTGAGGCATCATATTGGGAAATGTTGAGATTTATGTGGTACTAAACATTTTGTGTTCTTAAGATAAGTAAAAAAAAAAAAAGACGTAATCCAAATTTTATTGTTTTTGGATATTTTGGGTAAATGTTTATGGGTGCTAATCGTTTAAATTGGATTGAAAATAATGTTTAATGTATCTTATCTTGAAAATTTAATTGAGAATCTAGGATTTAAGTTTTGCTGTATTCTTCAACAGAATCGGTTACCCACGGCGGATGATAGCAAGTTTGACTTAGCTTTTGAATCTGATCAGGAATATATAAAAATCTTTCCTCCCTTATTCTGCCTGTTTATATACTTCAAAAATCCTTTTTACCCTTAAAAAACAGTCTATAAAAAAAACTGTTTGTTAAAAAAGAATAAGAAAAGTCGAGACCCTTCAAACCCAGTACGGCTAAAATCGGGAAAAAAAATTGTACTTCTGAATGGGCGGAATTGGAACCGAAGATTTAGTCCCGGAGAATAATTTAAATGTTTATCCGTCTGTTCGTTCATTTTTTTTTCTGAGATTATATTCCGAAGTATGAAGAATATAAGCTAAAGTCTTTTTTGAATATTTTTCAAAAATTTTTACTAATTTATATATTAAATCTTACAGATCTACACAATTTTATTGAATTAAATCGTCTACAATACAATTATGCGCAATATTTTCATGTGAACGAAATAATTAATACGGATCATTTTCATTATCACTATTTGAGGCATAAATTACCAAAATTGGGTGTTTTTCTCGATATGAACTGTAATAATTCTGCAAATATACTACAAGTGGTATGTAAAAATGTTCTAATAAAAAAATTGAACACTTTTTTTAACATTTAATCAGAGATGAGCGCATAATATGCTCATAGTCCACTTAAATTTTATGCTGACATTTTTATTTCTTCTCTACCTACAAAGCAACAACACTTTTGTATGCTTTTTTAATGCAATACTAGCTCTTCCATGAGTAGTTTCTGCCCAGGACTGAAAGTATAACTACATACATTTACATTTGTGCATCTATTTCCAGGCAAGTGAAGAACGCATCTATACGCAACATTATCATTGGCTTTTATATGACGAGCATGCAAACTTGAATTATTTGATTAATACATTCAGACATGCTAATCTTGCGGTTAATGCTGATGTTACATATTTTATGCCAATGAACAAATACAAGAAAACTAAAGAAATTAGTTATATAAGCTATGATGTCTATAACAAAGGCTATGAATTGGGTGGCAAATTGAATATAACGATTGATCAAGAGATAAGCTGCAATATAACTAAGTGCCGTTTGGTACGTTATCTCTCAGAATTATATAAACGTTCGCGTCTGAATCAGCGTCGAAATTTAGAGGGTCTAACACTACGCTTGGCAGCTGTGGTCGATAAAAAAGTTCTTGATTTTACTGCAGACGAAATGCATGCACATTTGAGTAGTATAGATGCACCAAGTTATAATGTAGCGCCACGTTTAAATTATCAACTAAGACAGCTGCTGAAGGATGAATTAAAGTGCAAGTGAGTTAATTTGGAGATATTAACTTTACCGTAATTTTTATACCCGTTACACATAGTGTCTGTCCGCCTGTCTGTCTATTGCGATGCGTTCTACTCAGAATGTTTTTAAAATATTGAAATTAAATTTTAAACTTAAACTTTTTTTCGTCCTAAACAGTTTGTATGTCAGAATCAAGGTGCGACTCCCATTTTCAGGCATAGCTTTCATAAAAATTTTACCGCCCACTTTCAAATTTTGTTATGAAAATTCGAAATATTTAGGAATATATTCACAGCAGAGGTGCAGACATCGGAAGCTCTCAGGACCATTATTTAATGGTGGCAACTTTGCGCCTTCGTACTGCCGCAGTAAGCTGACCGAACACCATATTGGGTGCTACCAGACTCTATACTGATTTGCTGAAGTCTCCTGGAGTTATGGCTAACTTCAGGC
>JAEIFJ010003002.1:0-42687 GCA_018903435.1 Leucophenga varia | reverse complement strand
GATGAGGCTATCACCTGTAGACTCCAACATGATGGTTTTCATATGACAGATAGCATGACAGAAGTACGAAGGGACTGACGGATATAGCTAGATTGACTCTCGTATCAATGCTGTTCAAGAATATATATACTTTATAGAGGTACCATGCCTCCTTTGCCTTTGCATTAACTTTATACCCTATAATAAAAACATTTTTGCAGAGAAAAATTAGAAAATCGACTTCTTAAATGAACCGAATTTGCCAAATGCTTTGTTTTAGTGGAATTTTAATTTACTTGCATTGTTTACTTTCAAATGAAACCGGTTTGGGATTCATCGGTTGGATGGTTTTAACGTCCATGGCGGACATAGAAACATATTTACTATTTCGGTTCTACCAAAGTTAACGTTTTTCCTTGTATTTCTATGATATTTCCTACAATTCTGGGAGTGAGTACAATTATAACACAGCGACGGACCAGAAGGAAGATTTCATATGTATTTTTGGGTGTTTAAATCCGAATCTGAGGTAGGGATTTAAGTTGTTTCTTGTTTTCGTTTTTAACTCAATAAACTGACAGTTTTTATACCCTGTACCCAAAGGGTAAAAGGGTATATTAAGTTTGTGCGAATGTGATGTAACAAACAGAAGGAGGCAAGATAGACCCTATAAAGTATATATATTCTTGATCAGCATTGGAAGGGGGAGTCGAACAAGCTTTGTCTGTCTGTCTGTCCGTCCGTCCGTCATGTCATGCTGTCTGCCGTATGAAAACGATTATTTCGGAGACTATAAGAGGTGAGCTTTCAAAATTGAAACTTAGACTCTCCTAGGCCGTCAAGTGTGCACTTACAAACGGGTTTTCTAGACCCATTTTAAGGGGTAACCCCCATACAAATTTTCCCTAAAATTTTGGGTTTTTACACAAAAACGTCATTTGGCTTTATTCCTAGAAAATTTAAATTTAGTATAAATTATGTCTATGATAGTCCCAATAAAATATCATAATATGGGTAGGACCAACCAAATTTTAGGTATAGCCCCCATACAAATTTACCCAAAATATTGGGTTTTTACAAAAAACGTCATTGTTTTTTATTCTTGAAAATTTAAATTTAGTATAAATTATGTCTATGATAGTCCCAATGAAATGGACCAATATGGGTAGGGGAACAACAATTTTTAGGTATAAAACCCAATCAAAGATATACCCGATTTTTAAGTTTTTCTATGAAAATCTCTGAAAATCCAATTCAATGATAATGGTAAAGATCAAATAGAACATATCTTATGGTACATATAGATTGGATACAGGGTATCTTGCAGTCGAGCATACTCGACTTTAGCGTTCTTTCTTGTTTATTTTCGAAACGACGGATCAGGGTAATTATTTCTAATGTATTTTTAGTCGCTGAATCAGGGCGTAGTCGGAATTTAAAAAAGGCTTCATGCGTTTTCCGTTTCTTTAAAAAGGTCCTGGATTACTGGAAATGAAAAAACAGGGAAAAATAAGTTATTAAGTCACAAGTCACAAGTCAAATGCAATTGGGTTTTAATCGACCATAACCATAATCTCTACCAATAGACTTCCCAGCTATTTTAATTTTTTTTTTTTGTTTACAGTGTATATGATCCAACAGCTTTATCAGCAATGATTCCGCAGAGCGACCTAATGTCCCATTTACACATCAACTGTACCCAGCTTTATTTCGCGCACAGGTTAAGCGATCCAACAGCTACAGCAAGATTTGCAAGAGTCGACCTACGTCCCATTTACACATCAACGTACCCAGCTATATCAACTCTTGCTTGTCAGCCACAATGTTATTTTCTTTTCTTTTTGCTTAGATTACATAAATAATTACAATCATTTTTCGAAATACATGCATTCTTCAAATTAACATGTTTCAATTTCAATTACAACTTTAAGCAGCAACATTGATTTTGCAAAAAAAAAAAAAAAAAATAAAAAAAAAAAAAAATTTCAAATCCTAACACAATTTGCCACTTTATAGAACATGAAATAAATGTGCAGAAACGTTGTAATTTACCGCTGCAGCATCTAACCCAATCTATGGGGAATATAGAACATATCAGTTACAAAGAATTGAATAAGTTTCAACAATTTATTGTAATTTGATTTCAAAGTACAACACGACTTACAAGTATTTGATATCCTTGTGTAAATAGAATACATATATTTAGCAAAAAAAAAAAAGATACTTTTAGATAGAACTGCGATGCCTCTTAACCAATGCCTTTCGCTGTTTCCGACTTTGGTTTGTCGCGCTCGAGTTGCGCCAGCACACATACAAAATTTTCGCAACGAAAGGAATTCGAAAATGATTCATTTGACAATGTTGACTATGTCGACAGAGACATTTTCGCTTTTTCGTTACGTTTTCTAATCTGATTGGGGTAAACCACAGCAGCGACACGATAGACTCAACTCAACAGCTCAAAGAAGAAGACAACATCATCATCGAAAGTAGCGAAAGTTGCGGCAATAATGTGAACGACGACAGAAGTGACGGCAGAACGAAGAAACATGAACGTTACACAGAGATAAAAATGATGTTAGGAAATAAAGAATAACTCTACTTCATGTAAAAACATACGAAATCTAGCAAGGATATTCTTAATTGTTTTATTGAATCATGTAAAATGTGTTTGTATTGAAATTAATCGTGCTTAATTGAAGTCTTAAAAAATTAAAATGCAAAATGAGAGAGAGAAAAGAGAGAGAGAGATAGCAAAAAAAGTAGTGAAAAACATTATCTACGCTCTCGTCGTAACATTTATTTGATTTTTTATTTGCCCGTTTATTAAGATTAAAATGGATCTTGATATAAGAACGAGCCTTCTTGATATAAGAACGAACGTTCTTGCTATAAAAGAACGAACTTTTGATATAAGAACAAAACGTTCTTGATATAAGGACGAATGTTCTATCTTTTGATATAAGAACGAACATTCTTGATATAAGAACAAACGTTTTTGATATAAGAACGAACGTTCTTTATATAAGGACAGTTTTGATATAAGAACGAACGTTCTTGATATAAGAACGAACGTTCTTGATATAAGAACGAACGTTCTTGATAGAAGAACGAACGTTCTTGATAGAAGAACGAACGTTCTTGATAGAAGAACGAACGTTCTTTATATAAGAACGAACGTTCTTTATATAAGGACGAATGTTTTTGATATAAGAACGAAACGTTCTTGATATAAGAACAAACGTTCTTGATATAAGAACGAACGTTCTTGATATAAGAACGAACGTTCTTGATATAAGAACGAACGTTCTTGATATAAGAACGAACGTTCTTGATATAAGAACGAACGTTCTTGATATAAGAACGAACGTTCTTGATATAAGAACGAACGTTCTTGATATAAGAACGAACGTTCTTGATATATAAGAACGAACGTTCTTGATATAAGAGGGCTATTTGAACTTCGAGAAATTGTACAAAACTTTTAAAACCAAAAACAAAAATCGGAAGAGTTGATGGTTACGAACTCAATTTGTGGAATTTTAAATATTTCTCAAGTGATTATGAAGAAGATTACTTCTTCGAAATTAACAAAAAAAAAACTACTTTTAGCAATACCCTGAAACCACGACGTGGACGTAGAAGTTTACTGTTTCCTTTGCGGTTGCTTGATTACAATGAGTCCCCTTACCTCTCACATTTCGGGCTGTTTGATTGGAGTGACCCTCCCCCACACCCTTAAAAGAAGTTTTCAATCCTTACATTTGGACCTTTGCCGATATAAAAAAATACGTGTCTATTTTTTTCTAGCTCAGTCAAATAACCATAGTTTCGTTAAGATATGTGAGTATCACTTGGGTAGCTATACTTGTTAGTATAAGTACTTTTCGTTCTTGATACAAGTGTCAATGCGTTCCAAAAATAAGTACAATTCGTTCTTGATATAAGTTTAATCCGTTCAATATGTTAGCACAGTTCGTTCTTTATACAAGCACAATTTGTTCTCAAACCAAGAAAAATTTTGTTCTTGTAATGAGCACACATTCGCCAGCTTTCCTTTCATTTGAACACGAATGTGCTTGATATAAGCACAATGTGCTTGTTTATTTCTCTCTGTGTACATAAATTATTGTACAAAAATTGAATAAGATGGAATAGAAGCGGTAATTTGGTGACGTAAAGTAGTACAATACAAGTTACAATTGCAATTTACGCAAAAGCGAATTCAATAAGAAGAAATAAATACGATTAGAGAGTAAATTGTTTGGTAATAATGTATTTAAGTGATAAATGTGTACAATGTATCTAAGTAAATCGAAACGAAACTGAAATTGTGTATTAAGCATGAATAATGCGTTTATCAAATTAGAATGGCTTTCAAGCAACAAGTATAAGATTATATTGTATGAAGTACGCCTAGCATTTATATATACAATAAGATGATCCGTTTGCTCATAAACGCTAATGAATTTCATTTCATTATGCGAATGAGCAACTCAGCTGTCTGGCATTCTGGTAAAGTCCTTCCATAAGTCTTTTGAAGCGGTTTAATGCCAACACTTCTGACTTTAGCCTTAATGCGATTAAGCGGATGTGCGCCAAAATACACATACACACTCACACGCCAGTTGAAGCCAAAGTTGTATAAAATGGAATTATTTTTATTCATGTTTGTATGTATGCGCACAGCTTCGCTTATCTGCGAATGGCGTCAATTTAATTAGCAGTTTTTATAGACGCTCATAATGAGAAGCCTTCGTATAGCATTTGTATGTGTGTGTGTGTGTGTGTGTGTGTGTATTTAAGTATCTGTGTTAACTTTATTTTGAGCAGCACATGTATGAATTTGTTTACTTTTTATTCGAAGACATGTTGACATCTTGTTAATTTATCCGCTGTAATTCATTTGGATTAAGTTGTAAATTATATAGAAACATTGTATAATATGTTTATTATGAAATACATTTTTAAGTATGGATTGTGATAAAAACCAAAAAATTTTAACAAGAGTTTCTACGACAGCAAGCATAAAGCACTTAATTGCGGTTTCGATTTCAGACTGCTGCTCCCTTGTTGGTTGCATCATACGTTCTCAGAATATATTTTAATTCCATATAGACTTTATTCAAAATATTTCTTTCTTTTCCAGATTATCTTCGAGACTTTGGACTTCAGGAATGATTGCTCTTCATCAATTGAAATCTAAGTAAGCCTGATACTATTTTTCAAAAACTTGTTTCTATGTTTTTATAGTTTCTAGATTGCAGTATTCCCTACCACATTATTATAGCTCCTAAGACAGTTGGTTACGTTTTTTGGCAGGCAGATCCGTCCAATGCTTAGACCAAAATGGATTCATTTTTTCCGTAAGATAAGGGAAAGCCTATTTTCCAACCCCGAATTTCTTGACATATTTAACAATATTTCTTTTATTTTGATCTTGATCACCTCAAACAGATCTTCCAAAAAGTACTATCCCAATAATTTAAATCTTGTTTTACATAAGGCTGAACATCGGCAAAGAGTTGCTCAACGCTCTTCTCCTCCTGGTCAGTGTCACTCCAGCTTCTGCATATCCAGTTTCAATATTCCTAGTCTTCTGGCAAGCCTGCCAATAAGGCAATGGCCTATGGTCGCTGTGATCAACAATGAGCGACTACTTCTATCAATTTCAAACGTAAGAAGTTCTCTTTCGAATCAAACATGACCCAGTTTTCCTGGAGACGCTAAAAGCATCGATACTGGCCCAATGTGAGTAAGCGGACCTAATTCTTTTTCCTTTGATGAGCAGTTTGCATGTCGCGAGTAGCACACCAACTGATTCCTTTTCATGAAAGCTGTCGTTGTGCACTGTCTAGCAAGTCAGTCTGCTGTACAGTTTCCCTCTATGTCTGTGTCCAGGGACCCAGATGAGGTGGGTACTGTAGTGCTGGGTCATCCCATTTAGTGATCTTCCGAAGACAGTAAATCTTGAATCTAAAAAAAGAAAATTTTATTCTGTATACTGCAAAGGGTATTGATTTCCAGAGTGTATTGAAATTGCTATGAATTTGTGGTCAGCATTTCACAAAAGAATCCAGCAATTCGCAATCAAGCAGGTAGATTCTCATCGTTTTTTAAAATGCGTTTTGAGACTTAAGCACCAAATGCAAGTGATAGTCCCTAGTTCTAGAGAACCTTGCGAATTTAACATGATTGCTGAGAAAAGAGAAAGAGAGAACTGAAAAACAAAAACAAAATGCAAAATGAAGGCGAGCATTTGCCTGCTGCGATCTGAACGCAACGAAGACTCGTTTACGTCTGAGAACGATATAAAAAAATTACAAGGGTAAAAAGCAAAACATCAGCAAATGGCTTTTCGCAGTACATTATCGAAAAGACAGACTGAATTTTGTTCGTTTTATGGGCTTTGGTCTAGTTAGAGTGAAAAATGATATTCGTATACGCACGAACGTTAGGCTGTACGAGCTATATACATGATATATAGGAACATCCAAAACGGAAGGCTGTCCTGGGCTAGTCACCTGTGTCGAATGGGTACGAGGCTCCGGCAAAAAAAAGTTTATAAGCAAGACGTGAATCAAAGTGAAAGAGCGCGGCAAAGAGGACGTCCGCAGTTGCGTTGGGAGGACCAAATCTTGGAATTGGTGTAATATAGTTTGACACAAATGACACCGATTGCTACCTCCTTTATTTTTCTTCAATATTAGAGCATAAATTTGTCGGGTTGCTAACAAAAGATTATTGAGTTTAAATTCAAATTGCCATTGTATGATCTTATGCTCGCCTACCTCATACTTCTACCGTCGCAAATTAGGTATCTTAGACTCTCAGAATGTGACAAGGAAGTAATCTAGAAAGTAATCACCACTGAAGAAAAGACGGTGAATGGAAAACATGCTAAAGAACGGGTGTTTATGTGAACAGGATCGTTAAAATACGCTGGTCTAAAAATAAATTAGGATATTGTTTCTCAGTTGTAATTCCTGAAACGAATTCTGGTTCAAGACAACTAGTTTCCAGCCCTCAACTTTATAACACTCAAATAATTACTCATACAACGCGTTAACTACTTCAAAAAAAAACAACACTTAAGACAACACTCAATCATTTAGTAACTTACTCACTTATCAAATTTTCACGTCCGAAATAAAACAAAAGTTTATAATTTCATTTATGCAATTAAATCAAATAAAATCAAATCACACACATTTATGGTAAATACAAACAAATTAAACACTTTCGAGAGTGCTTCAAACAAAAAACTTTACACACAATTCGCTTTCTGTATTTATTTAGTTTATTTGCCTTGCAGGCTGTCTGTTCTGTTGTTGCATTGTCATGAAAATGCTTGAGAAAGTTATTTTTGCTAAACAGTAATTAAAACAAATTTATAATTTATATTTAATTGCATTTAATTGAAGTTAAGTGCATTGTAAACTAAAGTACTCAAAACAATACAAAACAAAAACAAATTGAGATAGATAAATGTATCTGTTCTGTATCTGCGTATCTCAGTCTGTGTATCTCACAGTCTGTGTATCTGTCGCATTTTTAAATTAGATTTAGTGCGAAAAGTATTGAAATAAATAAAAATAAATTTTAAACACGTTTTCATATAAATCAACAGCATACCTAAAAGCATTTTAATATATTTTTTTTCGTTCGCAAACTATTTACCAACAACGCTATTTGTACTCAAAATTTGTTTTTTTTTCTGCGCTGAATTTTTCACTAAAAGCACCGTCGACTTTTTGTAACCAACCATTTACAATATGGAATATAAAAAAGTATTTTATGTGGCCGTCGAGAATTCATAAATATTGTAAAATTTCGAAATGAATTTTATTTTATATAATACCGCAAGCGGCGAAAAAAGATACTAACAGAAAAAAGTGTTAAAAACTGAAGAAAAAAAAAAGAAGAAAAATATAAAAATTCTAACCAAAAATTCTCTAAACTAATTAAAAAGCAACAAAATTATCGCAAGAGAAAATTTTTTAATTAAATTCGAAAGAAATGTAAATGAAATCTAATGCAAAATCACCGTAGGTGGTTTATACATTACGTTGCTCTTCATTTTATCTACTCAGCTTGACAGATTGTGATACACTTTAAGCGGCTACTCGAGTGGATATAATCAAATGGTTCAATGGTTTGGGCACTTCAAATTAAGATAAAGATAAATGACAGTAATGTTGAACCACTTTTTTCAGATCGATTGAGCTGAAATATAAATTCTTTATGCTATAAAAACTTTCAAGTACATACATATATAGCCAATATCGGTCCAGAACACGAGAATGGTGCCTTTAAAACGCTTCTTTATAGGTAGAGAATATACTGAAACTATCTCAAATATAGTCAATTTCCATCATAATTATCAGTCGATTTTCAAAATCAGTTTTCGTTTTGATAAAATCTTTTATATGTAAATCGCAAATGGCAAGAATTTTGCTGTTTGAAGCGATTAATTTTGAAGTAGAGATGGGCGCATACAAACGACACAAGCCCGAAGTTGGTATTGAGAAACACGAGCAAGATAAACAGGCACACTCACGTACGAAACTAAAAAGGGGACTGAGGGTTACAGAGTAGTTAGTTTTTGCTCTAACCTCAAAAAACTAAATATTTTTTTTAAATTAAACTGCCTTTTTTCAGGTTTGGGCAAAATTTGCCAAAAAGAAAATAGGTCCGTTTTTAGGTTACAACAAAAACGTGGTCCAACTTTTAAATTCTAACTAAAGATTCCGTTTCAGCAACCCAGTAAGTATGAAATAGTCACACTGGGCCGCTACACAATTCATGATTGTTTTTTGTTGGGCCACCATATACACCACAATCATGTTTGCTGGAATTTTATAACGGAACAGTGTTTCTAATTTTACCCAAAGGGTAAAAGGGTATATTAAGTTTGTGCGAATGTATGTAACAGCCAGAAGGAGGCAAGATGGACCCTATAAAGTATAAATATTCTTGATCAGCGTTGGAAGGGGAGTCGAACTAGCTATGTCTGTCCGTCCGTCTGTCATGCTGTCTGCCGTATAAAATCGATTATCTCGGAGACTATAAGAGGTAGAGCTTTCAAAATTCAAACTTAGACTCTCCTAGGCCGTCAAGTGTGCACTTACAAACGGTTTTTCTATAACCCCATTTTAAGGGGAACCCTCCATACAAATTTACTCCAAAAAAAACGTCATTGTTTTTTATTCTAGGAAGTTCAAATTTAGTATAAATTATGTCTGTGATAGTCCCAATAAAATATCCCAATATGGGTTGGGCCAACAAAATTTTAGGTATAGCTCCCATACGAAGATATACCCGATTTTTTAAGTTTTTCTATAAAAATCCAATTCAATGAGGTATGGTAGTAAAATAGAACCTAACTTAAGGTACATATAGATTGGGTACAGGGTATATTGCAGTCGAGCATTCTCGACTTCAGCGTTCTTTCTTGTTTTTCAATGAATTAAAACATAGTCGCTCTCTTGTGCCATTTTTATACCCGTTACACATAGTGTAAAAGGGTATACTCAGTTTGTCCAAAAGTTTGTAACGCATTGAAGGAGGCATCGGAGACCCCACAAAGTATATATTCTTTATCAGCTCGATGACACGAATCGATCTAGCCATGTCCGTCTGTCTGTCCGTTATCGTTTTTTTTTTTTTTTTGTTTAAAAATAGTAATTATTTATGAATGTACTCGCTCCCCAATTGGGTAAAAACATTTCTTTTGTCATCCAGGGTCAAAACCAAGACGCCACGCCCATGTAACGGGTATTTCAGCTTCGGTTCCACCGAAGTTAACGTTTTTCCTTGTTATATCAATTTTCGTGAACAGTGAACATGTTCAGTAATCGCTGATTGTTTTATCGCGAATCACGATTTTATCACTGTTCGCAGTCAATGTGATTTTCTAGTCGCTAATCACACTGTGACTCAAAATCAATCTTTTTGTCAACACTAATTTGAACCACATTTGAAGCCATTAGTTTGGACAGATCGACTCAACTCGTAAAGCTGATCAATAATACATATATTTATATGCTTTATATGGTCAGCGATGACTCCTTTCATGCGTTGCAGACAGACTGATAACACCTATTTAAAAAAGAAACATTACACTGAGTTTTTTTTAAAAATCTAGTTCATCTTTTCAAATTTAAAGGGTATCAATCGAACGACTTAAACATATTGCAACATTTTTTTCTTTTCTTATTTATTTTTCAAATTCATTTGCAATTTTTTTTTTCAACACATTTTTTCCATTAAAGCGAGACAACCTCAATTAAATGACAGAAGACAAAAAAAAACAAAGAAAAGAAAAATTAAAATAGATATAAATTTAATTAACAGCAGGTGACGGAAATAATGAATTTGATGCGATTTTTAACTGTGGCCAAGTTGATGACGGCTAGAGATGGTCACGAGCAACGGGTGATTGAGTGGTTTGAGTTTCAAAAAAAAAAAAAAAAAAACAGAAAAAAAGTTTCTGTACTTTCTGTACTGTGGATTAAATGCTTGCAATTTTATTTAATTAAAACTTACAACTTTGATAAATTCACACAGCATATCTTTAAAATATACAATTCTCTTTTATCTCTAAGTATTTTGCATTTGTACTCGTTTACTGAATTAATGAATCACACAGTATTCGAATATATTCACGTGTTCAAAGTGTTATATAAATCAAAGCACTAAAAAAGATTCAGTTTGTTCATTTTTCAAAAACAATTTCTTTCCAAAGAACTGGTTCGGGGCAAATAACTAAAAAGTACTGCGGAAAATTGATTTTTAATTATTTTATTGAATTAGTTTAAAAAATATAACAACTTCACAAAAGTATACTTCAGCAAATAAGTTCACGAACTGGAGGCAAATAGCATCAAAGGCCAAATATATTTACCAATGCATTTAAAAACTTCACAAGGAATAAATTACAAAAATATTTGTATACTCGTTGTACAAAGTGTAAACGGGTATATTCAGTTTATCCGAAAGTTTGTAACGATAAAAAGGCATCTGGAGACCGCATAAAGTATATATATTCTTGATTAGCTCGATGAGGAGAGTCGATCTAGCCATGTCCGTCTGTCCGTCTGTTTATTTCAACGCGATTTACTCCGAGACAACTGGAGATACTTAGCTGAAATTTGAAACTTAAGCTTTTTCGCCAACGACCAGGTCAAGTTTGAATATGAAAGTGCCACTCCCATTTTTAGGTATAGTCCCCATATAAACTGACCGCCCATTTTCAAATTTTTGTATGGAAATGGTTGTTATTTAGGAATGTATTGACTCCAAATTGGGTAAAAATACTTCTTAATATCAAAAAATATCACAACCAAGGTGCCACGCCTATTTTTAGTTATAGGGACCACACAACTTATCGATTATTTTTGATTTCTTTTTTCTGAATATCTGAATTTCTAGCTTAAAATTTGGTACCAATGTTGTGTCAAACTTGAGTTGACCCATTGACCCCTCCTATCCCACATCACTGTTGATAACTCATTAATTATTTAAAAATACGTGTGACGGATATTTCAGCTTCGGTTCCTTCGAAGTTAACATTTTTCCTTGTTTTTTTTTTCGCTTTCTATGCTAAATAAATGTTTATCTGCTATCAGCTATGCTATATGCATATTTTCTCATAACTCCTTTTTCAATATGTGCATTCTATTACTCGTCACAACGACAATTTCAATGCCTGAGTTCATATGTATGTGTATAATATCTGTAAAACAAATTAAATATTCATATTTCAGTTTATTTACTTAGGCAAATTGAGTTTTCACAGTTGACATGCTGAATATTTGAAATGTAATTTCATATAAAACGCGAATCATACACCATGTATGTATATCACCATATATCAACACATATATACACCCATTTGAATGCCTTTACTTGTATATATGTATTTATATTTATATGTATAGTTGTGTGCTCTGGTAAGCAATAAATGCTCAGTAAAAAAGATGAATATAACTTTTATGATACATATGTATATGTGTAGACATACATATATATAGTAACATATATGTCTATCCATAGAATAGATTCTCCAGCACAAGTGCGAAATGTCATGAATTATGCATTACAATTTAAAGAATATGTGTAAAAAAAAAAAAAAAAAAAAAAACTTTATTTAAATTTAATGCATCTGAAATAAATCTGTTGTTAGTGAACTAAATATTTTAAAGATCAGCAATTGTATAGTTAAAATTTTTTTTAACAGACAGTTTATTTAAACATTAGGAAATATATTTTCGTAAAACAATTATATTCTCTTGTATAAGTGCACAGGGAGATATTTGTTCTGCTAAAATTTAGATAAAAAGTAGAACGACAAAAAAAAAACGTTCATTAGTAAATTAAAAACGACTGTAGAGGAGACCGGGGCTATACGGAACAAAGAAATTTCCTTTAATTTGAATTTACAAGCGTTGGTGATAAGCTCGACACTTGAAATTTAAACTCTGAAGATGGGTCTTAGGACTATAAATTAACGTCAGAGGTTTCGCAATTCCTCGGGAAGAGTATATTAAATTTGTGCAATGTATGTAACAGGCAAATAAGGCATGGTAGACCCTATAAAGTATATACGAGGTGTGTTCAAACATTATCCGAATTTTGAATTTTCGCGGGTTACGTATATTCGAATTTCGATTTTTGTGGGTTTGTGGGTTTCTTGCCTCTCCCCTTTTGCCGAAAAACGGCCATTTTTGTTAGTATGCCCCCCCCTTTATTCTGCCAAAAGGTGCCTTTTGAATGTTCACTTAATTGTTGTCAGCTGCTTTACTTGCACGGGTTTTGGATCGTCTTCGATTTTTTTACCTTTTCAAAAAAATGGATCAAAAAACCTGTATCAAATTTTGTGTGAAAAACGAAATTAAAGTGCGCGGATGCATTCCGAATGTGACTGACTGGCATACGGAGAAGCTACCTTGGACCGAAGCAACGTTTATCGGTGGTACCAAAATGTTCTCAGCAGAAGATGTGAACGACGAAGAGCGCCCTGGTTCGACCATCGACCTCAACGGACGATGCCACATCCTATGAGAGACATTCTGATGAAATTGGCGTATCGAAAGGATCCATTAATACAATTTTGAATGATGTTTTTGGGCCTCAAACATGTCAAGTCTCGGTTGGTAACAAAAATGACGATTTTTAAAAACTTGTTTTTTTTTTTTTAAACCACAAATCCAACCCATGTCGTTCCACCACCGTATTCGCTTGATTTGGCTTGCTATTCCCAAAACTCAAGAGACCATCCGGGAACGCGTTTCGAGTCGATTGAGGGGAGATAAAAGCTGAATCAAAGAAGGCGCTGATGGCAATATGAAAGGGACTATTTGGCATGTTTCGAGGATTGGAAAAAACGTTGGCATAGGTGTATTTTATCGGGAGGGGATTATTTTAAAGGGGACAAAATAGATATTCATGAATAAATAAATAATTTAAAAAAAAAAAAACACAAAATATGCGATACTTTTTTGACACACCTCGTATATTCTTGATCAGCATTGATTGGGAAGTCGATCTAGCAATATCCGTCTGTCCGTCTGTCCGTCTGACATTCTGTCATCTCCGAGACTATAAGAGATAGAATAAAGAATAAGATATATTTGAAACTTAGAATCTACTGAGCGGCCAAGTGGTCACTTACAAACTGTTTTCTCTAGTCCCATTTTAAGGGGTAGCCCACATACAAAACTACACCAAAATGTTGGGTTATGGTTTGTTTTTTATTCACGGAACTGTAAATTTAGTGTAAACTATCCTAATGATGGTCTCAATAAAATATCGCAATATGGGTAGGACCAAAAAATATAGATGTTGCCCGCATAAAAATTTACCCCATTTTTGAGTTCTAGCGCTAAAATCCAATACAATAAAGTATGGTACACAGATAAGACTTAACTTAAGTATATAAAAATTGGCTCAGGGTCGAGCATACTCGACTTCAGAGTTGTTTCTTGTTTTTTTTTTTTTTTTTTTATACCCTGTACCCAAAGAGTAAAAGGGTATATTAAGTTTGTGCAAGTGTATGTAACAGACAGAAGGAGACAAGATAGACCCTATAAAGTATATATATTCTTGATCAGCATTGGAAGGGGAGTCGAACTAGCTTTGTCTGTCTGTCCGTCTGCTCATGCTGTCTGCCGTATGAAAACGATTATTTCGGAGACTATAAGAGGTAGAGCTTTCAAAATTGAAACTTAGACTCTCCTAGGCCGTCAAGTGTGCACTTTACAAACGTTTTTCTCTAGACCCATTTTTAGGGGTACCCCCATACAAATGTACCCCAAAATTTTGGGTTTTTGCATAAAAAAACGTCATTGTTTTTTATTCTAGGAAGTTCAAATTTAGTATAAATTATGTCTATGATAGTCCCAATAAAATATCCCAATATGGATAGGACCAACAAAATTTTAGGTATAGCCCCCATACAAATTTACCCCAAAATTTTGGGTTTTTACATAAAAACGTCATTGTTTTTTATTCTTGAAAATTTCAATTTAGTTTAAATTATGTCTATGATAGTCCCAATAAAATATCTAAATATGGGTAGGACCAACAAAATTTTAGGTATAGCCCCCATACAAATTTACCCCAAAATATTGGGTTTTTACATAAAAACGTCATTTGCTTTTTATTCAATAAAATTTAAATTTAGTATAAATTATGTCTATGATAGTCCCAATGAAATAGACCAATATGGGTAGGCCTAACAATTTTAGGTATAAACCCAATCAAAAGATATACCCGATTTTTTTAAGTTTTTCTATGAAAATCCAATTCAATGATGTATGGTAGTCAAATAGAACCTAACTTAAGGTACATATAGATTGAGTACAGGGTTATCTTGCAGTCGAGCATACTCGACTTCAGCATTCTTTCTTGTTTTTTTTTTTTGTTTTTTTTTGTTTTTTTTTTTTTTTTTATTTTTATTTATTTGTTTTAATACGTTTTAATGTAAAAAGGCTTTGTTTGTTCAGACGGCACAGACGCACAGACGGACGGACGGAACAGCGAACAGACGGACATAGCTCATCAACTCGGCTTTCGATGCTTAACTTCTTTTACATGTTGGCTCGAACAAAATATGCTCTTTTACGCATCAAGTATTGCCTATTAATTTTTACCGAACCCCACACATGTTTCTATTTGCCCTACCGTGGGGGCTATTTGGAACGGAAATTTTGATTTAAAAAATCGGACAAAAAACACTTATTTACAAATATCTGACGGTTTTACAATATTTTGCAAATTTGTAGAGCAAAAAATTTCCTATAATCTAAACTATCGAATCGAATTGAAATCGTTGACACCTGGCCACCAGTGCCTCTGAAACAATATTCGTTCCGAATAGCCACACTTGCCACTACTTGATCTTAGAACTTACGAAATTAAACACAAATGTTTGTATTTCTTGTTATTGTATCGAGCACAATGAGCTTGTATTGAGAACAATCGTGCTTAAATCAAGTTTCAAAAGTGTTTGTTAAAAAATTAAATATATAATTTTGATCAGCTTGACGTCTGTCTGTCTGTCCGTCTTTCCAAACTTTATTCAAGCCACTGATTATCATAAATACACTATTCAATAATACGTGTGACCACAAATTTCTTGTTTTTAAAATTTTGTTTTTTGAACAGCACAATAAGTACAACTAAATATTTACTGTTCTCTAGAATCACTCATATTGCATTGAACTTATACTCCTTTTTACTCTGCTTTCAAAATTTCGAACACTTGCCTAGATAGAGAGTGAGCTAAAGAGAGAGAAAGTGAGCAAAATGAGTTGGTGAAAAAGTGTGCTGCGCTTTATTTAGAAATATAAGAAAATAACTTTTTTTTTTAAATAAATTATTATTTTTTTTTAATTATACTCTTTTTTCATAATTATTTTTGAGCTTTATTTAAATTTATATTTATAGTTTTAAGAAAAACGGTTCATTTTTGTTTTGTTTTAATTTTTTTCTTTTTTTAATCTCTTTTGTTTTTTAGTTCCCTTACCACGAGATGTGGCCTTGTCTACGTTTTTTAGTTTGTATCTTTGATTTACTGCTGCGTTTATTTTTAGACTTTCGTTGTACTCTTTCTAGTTCTTACGTTTTTCGTAGGCTCCACTTTTATAGCGCTAGCTTTCCAAGTTTCATTATTAATGTGTATAAAAACATCAACTGTTATTTTTTGACTATTTTGTGACTTTTTAACTCTATCCGCAATATCTGGTGGCAGTATATGCTCTGCCGTTTCTGTAGATTCATCAGGCTGTGCAACTCTACCCAAATACTTGGCCATGCGACTTTTCGATTTCGTTGATTTGCTGCTGTAGACTAGAATTAAAATAATTTAATTTTTTATAATTAACAGAAAATATTTCAGTTATTACCATTTATAAGCAAACACATAAAGATGCAGCAAATGAAGCGTTGTGCCTTGACGCTTTGCATTTTAAATATTTATAAAAAATAAATAGATACAAAGATACAATTGTATCTGTCGCCTTAACAATAATATTTTATTAGTTAGTTATAGTTTATTATTATTTAAAGCATTTAATTGAAATTTGTATGCTTCTTTTAAAAATAAAATTAAATTTGAAAAAATGCTTTCATTTTTTACTTTTCCAGTGCACGTTGCTTGTATTTAAAATATAAGATTTCCAAGCATAAAATAATTAATGTTATGCAATAGCCATATATAAGCACAAATAAAGCTGAACTGACTGTATCCATATCAACCTAAATATTTAAAAAGAAAAAAAAAAATAATTCAAATATTTTAAGTAGGCGAAAGTTTCAAAAACAAAAATGAAAAAACCCACATGCAAGTCCTCTGCTTCCAATTTTTTGACACATTGTGGCTTGCGTGCATGCCATACCTTCACTTGATAACTCATAATACCCGCTTCAATGACGCGACGTAAACTGTAAATAGTTTTTATATATGAGTCATTCTATCTTAAAGGGAGATCTTCGCCCCGAGAATAATTTTTTGACGTAGAAAGTTTAAATGGAATTCACAAGTTTCAAAAGCAAAGTGGCACTTTTTGGGTATTTCAGATGGCAGATTTGAAATAATGGAAATAAGGGGAAAAAAAACATGGATCGGATTCGGTTAAAAAAACTTTTTTTTTTTTGATAAATTCGAATCTGGTAACGCTTCAGTTCTTTAAAAAAAAAATGTTTGATCTGAACTGAAGGTCTGGCCATGAACAATATACGATATGTTTTGAGGTCTGTGAAATAATAATGTGACCGGGAGATGCTTAAATAAAATTTATTGTAGACAGACGGACATAAATCCAGAAGCAATGGAATAAAATGGATAACGCATTTGAATTCAGCGACCCTAAAATCATTCAAAAAGCAAATTTTTAAATGAATCCAAATCGAAACCCAATCTAACTTCGTTCAAACCAAATATCAAAAAAAGCTAAAAAATTAAAAAAAAAAAATTTAAATTAAGTTGCGTTTTGCCATAAAAAATATTCATAGATAATATCTGAAATGTCATAACATTTATATATTGTTCGAAAGGTCTAAGTTTTATCTTTCTAAATCAGTTTAAAAAAATAAATTTCGATTCGTACCTTACGGAGTTATTGTCTCTTAAGTAAAAAAAGGAAAAAAGGTAATATTTCAACTTTTTTTAGCAATTAAATTGGAACCCGAAAATTTTAATCTACATTATCTCGGAAATACAATCAGGTGTTATTTCAACTTAAGTAGTAAACCTTTCACATTTTCTAACCCCCACGGGGAGAACACAACAAAAAATCTCCCTGTATTTGGTTTTTTTATAACAAATGAAGAAATGATACAAATCCAAAGAAAAACTATAAAACCTAGTTCTGAATAAGAATGAGAAAACCATTAACTCAAGGAGTTATCGATGAGAAAGACTTTTTGTTAGCTAAGGTCAGACTTCAGTTTTCTTTGAAAGTCGATAGAAGTTTTTTTGTGATGTGGAGGGTGCTATTATTTTGTCAAAAAGTTTGTAACACATTTAAGGAGACATCATAGACTATATAAATTATATATATTCTTGATCAGCACGAATCGATCTAGCCATTTCCGTCCCTCTCTATCTGTTGCGAGTTGATTTATTCGCTCAGTTTTAAAGATATGTGCCACGCCTATTCGTAAGTATAGGCCCCACACAAATCTATCCGCCCACTTTAGTTTTAGATTGGATCTCTGTACCATATGGTCACCTCAGACCATATGGTCACCGAGTTTTTGTCATGAAAATTTTGTGTGACGGGAATCAAACTTCGGTTCTACCAAAGTTAAAGTTTTTTTTTTTCCTTTTTATGCTGGAAAACTTACCCATAAGCAATAACTTTACGTAGTGGTGAATTCTTTTGCATAATACTAACAGTTTTTTGCGGCGGAAAGAGACTTATTTCAGTTAAATCGCACATTTCACGCTCGTTAAAAGTTTCGTGTATGATTTTATAAGCCGTAGCCACATCAATGTGAAAAGCAAAAACTTCAAAAAAGAAAAATAAAAACTTAATAAAAATAGTTTACAAAAAAAAAAAATAATAATAAAACTTACGTCCCTGTCTTACACGCCGTATGCCAGCTTCCGCATCCAACCAATTGGATTCATTATTTGTCTTGGCATGTGCACCTTTTTCGTGACTATGTAAAATATCGCGATAAGTTTTTGCCTTTTCAGCTTCGGTAAGTTCCACTAAAGGCGTAGGACTTGGCGTAATTGCCGCAGCAGCAGCAGTAACAGCATCATTCGAATCTTCCGGATTACTTGGAATGCTACTAATCTTCTTGGCATAAAGCTCAATTGCTATAGGGTCTTTGGTTTTCTGGTTTTGGAGAGAAAAAGAAATAAAATTCCAAAAGTACTTAAAACCTTTTCTTAACTTACCACAAAGTAATCTCTATTATATAAAATATCCTCGACACCCACATGCAATGAGCTATGCACCAAATCAAGCAGCGTACGTATAGTCTTCGGTTTCTCCATAAGCAGCGTCCCAACAATACTTGCCGAATAGAATTGATAGATACTAAATGAAAACAATAGACTTGTGATAACAATACAACGTCCCGAAAAGAAATTCGTCGAGAAACCCAAACCCTGCTGACAAATGATGCCCACATAGAAAAGCACCGATTCCAGAAAAAGTCCAACACGTTTATGCGATTTAGGGGCCTTTTGACGCTTTTGCTTTATGCGATTTATTAAACTTAGCCAATAACGCTTCACTGAAAACATGTCACGCGCTATTTTCGGTGCTACAACATTCTTGCCAATAGCTGTTCTCTCCGAAATATTTCCAATATTCGTACGCCTCGAACGTTCTTCGCGTTGTTGTTCGCTTGGACGATTTCGTGCTGCAAGCTGTGCACCACCTTTCGGTTTAATAAGCGATTCTCCGGAATTTGGCACCAGTAACATTTCAATTGTTGTCAAAAGCCATAGTACAAATACTGTTAGAACACCACATAAAGCCAAAAGTATCCAGACATCATCTGAGAATGGTTGTAAAAATACAATACGATCCTTTTTATTGCTACGCGGATGACGAAATATAAAACATGGACGACTTATCCAGGTGCGTGCCGCCGCATCGATAAATTTGTGACGTTCAGGCCAATAGAAAATTGGTGAACCACCAATATCTACTTGTTTTTTAATTAGAGACGATATCATGCCATCGAATTTGCCATTTTTTAAATAACCCCACGATGTGGTAAGCATCAGAGTATAGCTCATATTGAACATATCGCGTACGGCAAGTAATAAATTATAATTGAAACGATTCATTGAATCAATATGCACATCGTACGGCGTAGTTAAATAATGTTCCAAGGTGCCATTCATATTTTTGTTGGTAACCTAAACGGAAAATCAAAAGAAAGTGTTGTGAAAAAATGGTGTTTGTATTAAGAACGAATTGTGCTTATATTAAGAAGGATTTGTGCATATACTGTAGCTGTATCAAGAACCTAGCCATTTGTCATTTCTTCGGTTTGTTTTTTGGAGTAGCTAGGTTCTCAGTAGACAACAAAAAATGGTTTAAATTTCATAAAGACTCGAATAGACTAGTCAATGTCTCAAAAGACTACGTTCAATCCATGAATACTACGCGGTAAATATTGAGAGTAACTACAACATGTTTTAAGAGAGAAAGAACATACTTGCTGTCAGAGATGGGCGTCGAGAATCCCTTGGGTCCCGCTGGGTTTCGCTAACTTTTAATTATAAAAACCCAAAGGTTTGTTTGATTTATTAATGAAAAAGCTTTAAACTAAACAGTGCAGTGTTTCGTACTTAAAAGTTATTGAGACCCAGCGGGACTCACCGGGACCCATGGGATTCCGCGGAATTCCCTTCCCGACGCCCATCTCTACTTACTGTGCTCATAACTACATAACTAAATCGTTTAACTAACAATTGTAAAGTACAAACGGAAGAAGTGGCTCCTTACGAACTCCTTTTCTGCCAAGTACCAATTGTAATCACTCAGGACAACTTGGAGATGTTCTGTTTCTGTAATGGCTGTAAAAGTCTTATTCTAATATTGCCACGCCCAGTAATATTTTTCGTTCACGATCCCGAAAACAAACGACGCTGTACATCTTCGTAGTGGAAGTTTCGAAGAAGCAGATCAACCCCAGATCAATATCCACAATTCCGTGTTGATTTTATCTTCGATTACAAAGATCAACAAAAAGTTGAAGAAAAATGAGAACCAGAGACGATAATGATTTTGACTTAGAACCAGAATTAATCCATCTCTCATGGCTTTCGAGATATTATAACCAGCAACTTGGAAAAATGTGTTTTTCATCTAAAACCCTGGGCGTTGCAATAAAGAACTTTAAAGAATTTGTTTCCCTATTATCAAACAAGTCGTCCATCAATTACCATTTGAATCAATTTCTGGCCAGTCCATTGCTAAAGTGAGCGCATAACATAACGAATAGAAGTTCTCGGCTAATAAAGAATTGAGTCACTGATACTTCTGCCCCATATGCGCTCATCTATGACTGGGTTAGTCACTACTTGTCCCTTATG
Source organism: Leucophenga varia (assembly GCA_018903435.1). Taxonomy (NCBI): domain Eukaryota; kingdom Metazoa; phylum Arthropoda; class Insecta; order Diptera; family Drosophilidae; genus Leucophenga; species Leucophenga varia. The sequence continues at coordinate 21,638 of JAEIFJ010003002.1, read as the reverse complement.
AATCGGTCAATATTTGTCAATGGCTTTTGCAGGACTACCCAACAACATTGTACTCAAATCAACAAATTCATGGTCAAAAGTAAGCTAAGCTTAATACTCAATACAGTATTGCTGTGGGTCCCGACTTTTGGTGATTTTTTTTCACAGTGATTAAAAAATCGCAATGTCCACTAAAACAGTGATTTGCTTTTTTCTTATACCTTAGATGACATGTCCAGTTATCGGCGATTATGTGCAACACTCTTCGCGAGCAATGAACCTGTTCAGTAATCGCTGACGACTCAAAAATCACACTTTTTTCCAACACTAGTCTCGACAAAGCCTTTCAAACAAAGATAAAAGATTTAACAGATACATTTAAAAACAAATGGAATGCCAACTTGATAACTGATTGTTGCAAGCTTTTTAGAGCAGAGATGCAAACGATGTTATTATCTATATGACAAAGATGGAGGGTCCGTATATACTCGTAGATTCACTTACCACATTCATAACACGTATATTAGCCAAATGCATATTCATACGCTTGAGCAACGTGCTTTTCTCGCGAAACCAATGAAAAATCTTAAAGCCAGATTCCAAAGTGTAGCTACCAATTTCTGTAACATTTAATTGACCACCATACTGCAGTCCAGGATTCCTGTATACATATTGGAATTAGTAAAAAACCCCAAAAAAAAAAATCTTAATTCATGCTACTTTGTAGTACTTACCAAACATCAAATAATCTATAAGTAGCGCTCGTTTGCGTCAAGATGCGCTTAGCCAAAGTTAGCTCTGTATTCACATAAAAGTTCAACTTTTCCATAAACTCTTCAATAGACTCTTCCGACGATTGCTGCTCTTGCTGCTGATGTTTATCCAAGTACTTATCGTAAGGCGCCAAGCCAAGTGCAGCATGCAAAGCATAATCCTCAATCAAAAGCCAGTGAAACTTTGCGTTGAAAAGCAATTTATTCGAGGCCAATTCCAGTAAACGTCTGCTCATGGCACCACAAGCTAAATCCACTACAACAATGTGACGCAAAGCCTCATACTTTAGTACCATGTCCAGCCAATCTGCGCTCGAGTACGTAGAATGACGTGGTGTGCCGCCAGCACCGTCCTCTGCTGCCGCTGCCGCCACGCGTTATCGGTGCAATATTTTTGTTACTTTTTAGTACATCCATATTCACGAATTTTACGAATACTTCACTGCCGACTGTATTCATGGAACGTAATAACTTGAAATTCTTTGCATAGAAAAACTTGGACAGACGACGACGACGTCCTTGCTGTATCTCTTGTAACGTCAGCCGTTGTTTCCTTTCCTGCTCATCCTGTTCGTCATCCTGTGTGGCATTTAACGTTGGCATTCGGCATGTAAAGTATGTCACTCGCGGTATATGCTTGTAACTGCCAGCAAATTGTTGCACAAAATGCTGCTGCAACATGCCCGTGAGTAATGGTTCACATGGTAGAGGTTTCACTGCATCCAGTGGTCAGTTTTAGCAGTTCATTGAAATTTGTGCGCATTGTTAGTTCATTGTTGTCTGCTTGTTTGCTCTTCAGATTAGTTGCATTTTGCACATCCACATCCATTGCAGCGGAAACTTTACCATAAATCAGAATAGAGTTTAGTAGTAGTAGTAGCCATATTAGTCTAATCACTTTCAAATGCTTCTCTTTTTTGTTCATTTTCACTTTATTTTTTGCTTTCGATGTGTTTTCATATTCCCGTTTCTTATGCTTTTATACAAAAGTTTAAAGCGCTTTTAGCTTTTATAGCAACAAAAAACAATAAATTTATAAATATTAAAAAAAAAGGAAATAATTCACAAGGACATTGTTTTCTTCTCCTTTGTATTCATTGGAATTTTCACTTTACATGTCAACTGACAACTATTATTCAATTACATTTTTACATAATTCATAAGTTTTATACTCAAATATGAGATTTTCGTACAATTTTTGTTCTTTCGATTGTTTTTCTTATTGTTTTGAGTCTCCATTGTGCATTGCGAAAACACACATGAATTCCCATATCAGAATTTTGACAGTTTGTCACTTTAATTGAATTCCCATTTTGAGATTTGAACTTTTTTTTTTACTATTATTATTTTGCAATAATGGCACAGCACGAAGAAGAAAATGTTCTCAGAATGCCGATTTCGTTATTTTAAAAATTAAAAATAATTTTCAAACAATTTATTCAAACATTTCTATACAGCACACTAATACGTAAAATATTAAAAAAACCAGGCCTTGGTTTGCGATGACGCAAGAAGTTCTATTTAGATAGTTGAAAAGATCGGGGCTATTCGGAACAAGTTTAATTTCGGACGCACTGGTGGTCAGATGTCAACGATTACATTCGTTTTAGTAGATAGGAAATTCATTTCTCTACAATTTGGAACCAATAATTAATTGGAACCTAGTACAGAAAGCCTTAGATACCCTTTCAGGACTAGGTGAAAACAATAGGTTACAGCTACTATTGGTGCCAGGACACATTGAAACATATTCTGAAACGAGCAAGCAGATTCATTAGCCAAAAGAGCCTGCATCGCCGATGATTGGCCCAGAACCATAAAGCGCTGTCGGGGGCAACACGAAAGCTGCGAAACGAAAAGACCTCTACAAGAGCAACAAGATGAAACCAGAACCATGGATGCACTAAGATTATTAATGTGTATGACCCCAGAAGAAGAAAACAGTTACTACAATTGAGCAGAAGGCTCTTCTGATTGCAGATTCTGTAATTTAGAGGCTAAGACACCCCAATAGCCAGGAACAGATACCTTACATTAAGAAGCTACTTTCGATCAGAAGAACATGCAAGAACAATGAATCCCAAAATGATTCTAAGATGCATAACAAGCAAAGGTTTAGATCAAGACATCTAATCAGCAGGGACTACAATAGATCTTTGAGGTCGCCAGTAACTAGAAATCATAATAATAATAGCTTTGTACAACACATGTACAATACTGGTTCCTCTTAGCCCCACTCAAAATGTTCCAAATAGCACCACACCCAGTTTTTCGACTCAATTGCGCATATAATATAAATAAACGAATTTATAAATTAAACTATATTTTATTCCGAAAGAGCACATATAACCAGCCTTATATACAAAATATCACAACAAAAATTCAAACTACCCCACGAAAATCGAAACTTTCGAAGCATAAAATATTTTAGAAAACAAACCCAAAAAAAAAAAAAAATAAAAAATTTGTGGTCCTAACCCTTTCTTTAGTATAAATTTCAAGTGTCTAGTTCATCACTTACGTTGGCAAATTCAAATTAAAGGAAATTCCTTCGTTCTAAATACCCCAGTTGTCCTCTACCAAGAAAATTGAACGAAAGACCAGAACCAGAGTCTAGACATATGTAGTTCATTCGAAGGAGTTTAAGATATTCTAACCCAAAAAACGTATAGAACACAATTTTTCAAGTTTTTTAGCTATAATAATTTAAAAAGCATGGGAGATGGAATCATTCTAAGCATAAATTCAAAATCATTGTGCCAAAATCCCTCGGCTATACTATGTAGCCGAAGGTTCGTATATAATATTCTGAAATTGTCGGCCTATATAGATATTTCGCTAATGGAGGCAGAACCAAATCTGGATAGTATATTAATTCTATTTATGCAATAAAAATCCGAATTGAATCACTAACAAGAAAAAAGTTAACTTCGGTTAGACCGAAGTTTACGTATATACCTGTTACACATCATTTGACATGGATAGACCTTCGTGTGCAGTATTTGTATTAAATTTTATCTTAAAATACTAAGCAAATTAAAAATATTCTTAAAAATTTAGAAATTAGCGGTCCGATTTGGACCAATTTTAAACTAAAGATTTGGCATGGTATACGAAGCATTTGTACCATATTGGAAGCCATTGGCTTTATAAATACATTTTTTCTTATAAGAACTTGACAAAATATTGTACTTTTGTATGGGAGCAAGCACATAGATTTTAACATAGAAAGAAAAGGACCTAGAAAAGCTTAAGTTTTAAATTTCAGCTTAATATCTTTAAAACTGAGCGAATAAATCGCGCAGCAACAAACAGACAGGCAGACGGACAGGCAGACGGACAGACAGACGGACATGGCTAAATCGATTCGTCTCGTCGAGGTGATCAATAATATATATACTTTATAGGGTCTACGATGCCTCCTTTAATGTGTTACAAACTTTCCGACGAACTGAATATACCTGTTTACACTAGTGTAACAGGTATAAAAATCGAAAAAAATTTTTTCTCGAACCAGAATTCCCTCTTAATTTTATATGTTCCTAGATCAAATAGGGCAAACCAGGGCTATTTGGACCAATTTATGAAAGAAAATTTTACGTTCCAAATAGCCCTACGGTGGGGCAAATAGAAGCGTGTTTGGGGCTATTTGGTAAATATTCGTATTTATATGCTTTGAGTTTGTTGTCAACTATGAACCAACGCAGTATTTATCTTAAAATCAGATTTCTCCTTCCTCTTTAATTGAAATGTTTCTAGTTCAACTTGATTACCAACCAAACAATAAGCTATGCTATATGGATCCTAATAGATATTTTTTACAACGTTTTTTTTTTCTACCCACAAAAATATCTTATTTATATAAATAGAAAAAAATTCCTTAAAAAATCTTATGCAGCACAATTTATTTGCAAAGAATGTCAAGCATTGCAGCAAAGCGTCTCAGATACATTTAAAATGCGTTGCAGGCGCCATATAAACTAAAACAGACAAAGAGACGGACAGACAGACAGACAAGCATATTACACCTTTTGCAATTTTTGCTGCCGGATACTGAAAGCTTGCACATAGTTGCCTCAAAGTGTTTGACTTGAAATTACAACGCACTCAAATGCATAAGAGTTGCTTTTTTAGGTGGCATTATCCGCACAAAGTGCTTTCACTAAAGTGAAGTGACGTTGCACTTGAATCCTTCAGTTCAGTTTGGTTCTATTCGGTTCGGTTCGTGTGCAGCCAGTTGTAAGCGTTAAAGCAAAAGTTTAAAAAAATAGGGAAATATGTGCTTATAGAGTGTTTCCAAAATAGCAGTGCTGCTGTTTTGAAAATCTTTTCTTTTTTTTTTTTCTTTTGAGAATATTATTAACTTTTAAAGAAATACAAAAAGTTTAAAAGGAAAAAAAAAACTTTTCAAAAGCTGCTTTCATTTTGCCTAAGAACTTTGTTGCTGTACTTTATAGCGATTATTTTATAAGTAAAAATATTAGTCTTATCGATTTACTTCCGCTGCTAGCGGCATATATAAAAGTTGTACCAAAAAAATAAAAAAATGACTGAGGTTGCATGTGAAGCCATGTTTGTTCTGCGGAAAAAAACAAAAAAAGTAAATAAATAAAATAAAAATTAAGCCTGTAAAACAACTTTTAAGCATCTTAAAAACATTTTTTCTCAAAGAGCAAAATAAAACGAGAAATTAATTTTACCAAGATTACACAGTAAAGAAGAAAGAATACAAAAAAAAAAAAAAAAAAATTAAATAAAAAATTGAGAAATAAACTGTATAAAGAGTAGCAGCCTTTGAAGTTAAAGCAAGTCTAGACAAGTGAAAAATTTGCAAGAACTCATCAACTTTGAGGAAATAAAGAAACAACATTTCGATCATCAACATTTATCCTAAGGCAAACTACGAAAAATGTACAAATATAAAATTTCTTTTCAAATGTTTAAGCATTTTTATTTTTTTGGTATTTATTTTCTTTAGCTTTGCAGCAACTGTTTTAAAAATCAAAACATATCAAAAATGCAATGAAATTGCAATAAAACATGGCAGCTGTATAAAACAAAAAAAAAAAAGAAAAATACTGAAACAGAAATACAATGCGAAACCAGAGCCAGAGTAGAAAGTTAAACAAAAAACGAGTCACTTAAATCGTACAAGGGCGACTAGAAGATATCCTACCGAAATATTACAATCAGAGCCAAAAAATCAAACAATCTTTCTTTATAATAAGTCTTTATACAATATGAAAAACAACAGTAATTTATATCAGTACGGATCGTTATTTGTATTAAGATCGTTCTTTATATCAAGAACAATCGTTCTTTGTATCAAAAACAAGGGTTTTTGTGTATCAGCACAAATCGTTTTTTATATCAAGAACAATTTTTATTTGTATCAAGAACAATCGTTCTTGTATCAAGAACAATCTTTATTTTTATAAAGAAGAATCAGTAGTCTTTATATCAAGAACCATTTTTTATTTGTAAATCAACGATTTTAAAATCGTGCTTTGCATCAAGAACAATCTTTATTTTTATAAAGAAGAATCAGTCTATATACAAGAACAGATTTTTTTTGTATCATGAACAATAGTTCTTTGTATCAAAAACAATCTTTATTTTTATAAAGAAGAATCAGTTTTTATATCAAAAACCATTTATATTTGTATAAAAAATTGTTTTTTTTAATAAAAAACAACTTTGTTTATATTAAGAACAATAAGTCTTTATACATCAAGAACAATCGTTATTTGTATCAAGAACTAAATTGGTTTATATCAAAAGAAATCGTTATTTGGTTCAAGAACGTTCAATCTTTGTATTAAGAGCAATGGTTTCTTTTATCAAGAATAATAGTTTTTCAAAACAAGAATAATTGTTTTTTTTTATGTCAAGAACAATTTTAAGTTTTATCTAGTACAAACACTCTTAAATCAACAATAACTAAATTCTTTAAGTAAGCACATATTCTCAAAAACATGACAAACATGCTTAAATAAAGTTATTCTTAAACTTTCTTGAAATAAAAACATTGTTCTTGATTTGTTCAGATGTAACGGGTTACTTAAGTCGACTCGATGTTGTTGAACTATCGAGATTATTGCTGCGTTCGTAAAGTTTTTCTATGCATCTGCTGTGATTTCTGATTTCTTCAGAGATCTCCAGATGGCAAGATCTGAGTCTGACTTTGTTTTCCAGACTAAACTTAGACTTTTGGCCACGTTTTCAGGTCTAGTTGCTTCCTTTTCGTTAATATATAATCTTTGAAAATCAGCCTTTTGTCAAGCCAAAAGCCTAGGTAATTGACTTGGCTTCTTTTGGGAATCACCACGCCTTTGAAACGTGCCCGATCGTTACCCTTATGTCGAAATGTGAATAAGACATGGACGGACTTGGCTGTTTTTACAGCGATATTCCACTTGTTTATCCAGTCTTGGGTTTTGTTCAGTTGATTTTGAAGCAATTGTATGGCTGTTTTAGTACTGGAAGATGTATCAAGAATTGCTGAATCGTCGGCATATGTCGCTATAGGTACGTCATTGCAGTGAGCGTAGGGTATATCAGCTGTGTAGATGGTGCAGATTAAAGGGGTTAGAACGCTTTCTTGAGGCACTCCTGCCTGTATGCCTTTTAACTCAGATGTCTCACGTAAAAGCTTCTGCTTCTGTCTTTTTAATTTTGTATAACAACCTAATGCCATACGCGATCAAAGGCTTGTTGAACATCAAGGAATACGGCCGAACAGAACTGTTTCCCCTCAAAAGAATTTTGAATTACGATTCTGTGAACCTGCTCTGGAGTTCCATGCCTTCTTGGAAACCCAAAGTGATGGTCAGGGAGAGTATCACTTTCTATTGTTGGTAGCACTCTAACAAAGGAATATTCTATCGAATTTTTGACCCAAACTTAAGCGATAGAAGACGTCGTTCTCGGGTATTCAAGGCTTTGGAATTAAAATTACATCTGCGCACTTTCAGTGACTAGAGAACTGGCCTAGGCTGAAACATATTAAATACCATCAGTTGTAAACTATTATCGGGAAGTGCTTTGAATGTTGTTGTGTCGTAATCTATCGTATCCAGAAGACTTTTTCCTTGCTGGAAGTTTTATTTAATTCCTAAGTTTTTCCAAACCTTCAATTTCGCTGACAGATTTCGGAACACCTCCTAATATATGTTTTATGAGATCTCCGAAATCTCTTTTAATGCTTTACAAATTGTCCGACAAACTGAATATACCCGATATACAAAACAAAAAACAGTAAAAAAAATTATTTATGTAAGAAAAGTTATTTGATTTTGTGCTTTGAATGTTTTTTTGCTTGCTTTCTGAATATTTCGTAAAAAATATATAAACCTAAAATGTTCGTTAAAGAAATTGATTAAATGCTTTTGGGGCATTTTAATTAAGCTGCATACAAACTTGCTTACTATTTTATTTCTTTCACTCTTATTTTTTTTTTGTCTTTTTTTCTACTTAAAAATGCAACAGAGTTCAACTATAAAATGCTTAGCCTTTGCTATGTTGAGCAAAACAATATATTTTCTTCAATTTGAAATAGATACATTTTGTAGATACATTTGGTCACTATGAAAGTGCTCTTATATACGATACAGTTACGCTGATGGAAGCCATTATTGTTAAGCATTATTCTGTAGAAACAACGGAAATACCTTTGCAACATGACCGAGCACCTTAGGTATTTTATACATTTTTTCGCGAAAATGTTTCGACGCTGTTTCTTATATTCGTATTCAGTTTATTTTGGCTTTATTTATTGTATTTTTTTTTTTGTTTTCGTAAACCAAACCGAATCCTTTGCAGCAATTCAATCCAATTCAATGCAATCACATTACAAAGAAAACAAAAGCATGAACCGCAACGCAACGCAACTCAACGCAACAAAAATAAAGTAAGCCAAGTTAATGCGCAGCATTTGCGGAAAACATGAACAAACGCTCTTGAAGTACATTACACATACGCCATGTGTGCAACATGGCTAACGGCGAAAAAATGTAAAACGAATGGAGTGTACTTCTTTTTCTTCTGCTCTTTCTTTTTTGCATTCTTTTTTTTCGCAACAATACTGTGTCCCATATACTTTCTTCAAGCCAGTGATAGGGGAACTAACAAAGGTTCGTGAATTTTTATTTGCAAAAAAAATCCATAAGATACAAAAACTTCAAAAATCTTCACATCAAGATTCATGGTATAAAGCAGGTGTAGTATTCCATCTCGGTTTGCTTATATAGTGTATATAGAAGGAAAAGAGATAAACTTGTACTATTTTCACCACACTTTCCATTTATACTAAATAAAACTCACCAAAATATGTAAGCAATATAGAAAGAGACAATTTTAGAATATACTACAACTTATATAATGAATACATATTATAAACTTTAAATTGACTTTTGACGAATTTTCGTTAGTTCTCTCAATTTTATAAAATAGTTGCTATTCTTTATACATTTTTACTATACGAATTCCTTTTTCTTTTCGGTTTTTAATAAATTATAAATTGAAGCAAATATATTTGCAAGCTGGGATTACACTAACGCTCAAACACACATACACAGACACAAATACAGTTGCTGATACATATTATATACACATAAGTATGCACATATTTATCATCTACTCTTGTGTGTGCATATTTGTATCTTATGTATATACTATATACTATAATATATCTGTTAGCTTTTCCTCTATATGCATGCACTCTTGACTGCATTTTATAAGTATGTTTAAGTCACGTTTTGCACATTTGTTCGTTAGAAGTGCTTAAGGCGATTTCCATAGTTTAAACAAGGATTATTGTATTGGCTATTGGAATTGAATTTTGTGTTGGAAAATGTATTCTACACTACACATACATATTACATATTACTTTAGATTGCGTCACATACTTTACTTGTTTAAACACGCATGAAAGCTAAATATCATTTTGAACAATACAAAAAAAAAAAAGTCGAAGTCGATTTTATAGCTATGATAAAAAACTTTATAATACACAGAGAGAAAAGTATTTGATGTAAGAACATAGGAAATCAAGCACAAATGTTTCTATTGGTTGTTTTATTATGCACAATGTGCTTGTATTGAGAACAAACGTGCTTAATTCAAGTTTCAAACGCTTAAATTGTAAAAGGAGAGAGCAAAGTAGTGAAAAACGAGATCTCTCACGAACTTGCTCTCTTATTTAATATTATTATTTTTTTGTCTATCCTTTTAGAACTATTCGTTAATTAAGAGCAAATAGTGCTTGATATAAGCGTGAATGTTCTCACTCAAACGATTATCATTTGTTTACCAATTTGGAGTACATAATTCGCAACAGGTTCATGCAGATAATTCATTAGGTTTATCTTCGCAATTAGTCATCGGGTATACAGGGTGCTCCGTTTTGGGTCTCAATGAATGTTATGTATTTTATCGGTACTTTTTTTGGACCTGTACAATATGTTTGGTCAGATACGGAAGATTATGTCAAGCATATGTTCGCCCTAGGCACCCAAGCAAAGATTTTCCCTTTTTACGGCATTTTCCAGCATGTCTCTGATAATACGGGCAATGACTCGCATTACATTGGCTTTGAACTAGTCCAGAGATTTTGGTTTATCCATTCTGGTATTCCCACAGGAACAAGTATTGCAGCACACAAATGCGTAAGAGCCTCTTCAGTCATGATTAAAAACTATTCGTTCTTGTTACAAATACAATTCATTCACAATATAATTCTCGATATAAAAACAATTCGATCTTAATATAAGTAAAATTCGTTCTTCATATAATTACAACTCGTTTCTAATATAAGTAAAATTAGTTCTTGAAGTAAAAATAAATCGTTCTTAATATGAGTAATATTCGTTCTTAATATGAATAAAATTCATTCTTAATATAAGTAAAATTTGTTCTTGACATAAACACAAATTGTTCTTAATATTAGTAAAATTTTATCTTAATATGAGTAACATTCTTTCTTGATATAATTACAATTCGTTCATAATATAAATAAAATTCGTTCTTGATATAAAATCAACTCGTTTTTAATATAAACACAATTCATTCCTAATATATTACAATTCGTTAATAAATTCAATTCGTTCTTGATATAGAAACAAATCGTTCTTTACCATGACAAGACAAGCAGGTGATCAAGGCGAAATTGAAGGCGCATAACGCCTTCGAATGTCTACCCACGTCACGAAGGCCGGAATGCAGACATGGCGGGCTTCCTGAACAGGAAAACGAGTACTGCGATCTATATAGGTCTTTTTGTACCCAAACCCAGTTATGGTTAGGTTATGAGACTAATGACATTCTCAACTGCTTTGATGAGTCTGAGAATGTTCTTCATCGAAGAATATCTGATGTACGCAGTGGTTATGACACAGTGATCAAGCTGCATGAATCGAAATCTAGCCAAGGCCGGGCATTCACACAAGATATGTGAACTAGTATCGTCATCTTCCAACCAGAACCGACATCAGGACAGTCCCATTTTCTTTAGGTGGAATCTCAGGACGTTGTGACCCGCAAGGTACCACGTGAGTAGTCTTAGATCAGCACGTCTGAGATAAATATTAGTTTTAGGAAAGATTGGCAGAGTAAGTTGTTTATCCTGCCGAGGGCCAGAATAGTGCAGCCAGTGATGAGTGATCAAATCTCTGAAGTGTCTCTCAATAAAAGTGTTGCAGAGGCCCAACTGAGCCCAAGAAAAGGTTCAGGGCCGATCATAGGGGTTGACGAACCTATCCTGGCAAGTTCGGCTGCAACTTCATTTCCTTCAATACCTCTATGACTAGGGTCCCAACATAGGGTAACTTTGCATCCTACGGACTGGCGCTGGAGAGTGTCATAACACTGTAGAACTAATCGTTCTTTAACTTTAGTTCAATTTGTTCTTCATATAAAAACAAATCGTTCTTAATAGAAATGCAATGATGAGATATTTCAAGACACTCAAGGTTATATTATAAAGAAAGCTTATGTATATTCAATATGGCCAATATGACAAAACATTTCAATAATTGTTTAATATTATTTTAAAAGGCCTTATCTTTTCTAATACGCTTAAAAGAATTATAAAAGTAACTTTTAATTTCGCAAAAACTTCGTTTCAAACTAAAGACGTGCTAAAGTACCTTAAAGTGTTTTCTCAACTCGAACTAACTATAAATTGTTATTATGTAAATTTTCACAAGCTAAAATGTTTTTAACTCGCCAAAAACTACGATACAAACAACAAAGTGTTTTTTTTTTTTTTTTTGGGCTAAAAGCAGGCAAAGTGTAGAAAAAGAGAACATGCAGCAAGCTTTATTGTGGTAAACATTTTCGCGTCTGAAAAGTTCTGAATGAAGTTGAACGGCGGCTGTGGCGGCTTATGAGATACACAAACACACACACACACACACAACAGACAGATGCAAAAGTTTGTTTGTACTTATAAATACACATCATGTAGTATGTATGTTAGTTCCGCTGCTGCCTCTCTGCTGTGTTTCATACACTTACCAAAAGGCCAAAAAGTCCTGTCGGTCTACCACATATATACAAATACACACACACACACACAACATACATGCACATTTTGATAGTACAACATGCTGCAATGGAAAACAAAAAGCATATAGAAAGTGAATACCCATGAGAAAATAGAAAATATTGCCCAACCCAAAACTCATCACGACTTGCATAAAATTTAGCTGCTTGCATATTACTTCGGGGAGGGTAGTTTATAAAATATTTATAAAATCTTGTAAGATTTAGGAACAGAAGAAAACTATTTTCGAGCTGCATGAAGCCAGGAATCATTTGAAATGTTATTCCGAAGCAGACGACTCAGGTATGGACCAACAAAATTCTATTCAGGAACACTGCAAGTTTGTAAGACAAAGAAGAATATCTGAAAGTCTTCATGGAAGTATTAGACTATCACCGATGACTTCATTACTAACGCGAGAACACATTACGCACTACCCTCACACAAATTCTAAAAAACGCCTAAAAACTTTTTTACAGGCTCAGCTGACTGAGTTGGTGGCGCCTTTCGCTATATGTGTGCCATGGGCTCATCTCGCTTGTAAAGCTTTTTGTGTGCAGATGAAGCGTAGCATTATTTCAGTGACGCGAACCGGAAATTATGTAAATTTAAGTGTTTTTCCAGCGTTGGTTTTTTTTTTTTTTTTTTGTTTTTCTTGCACAAATATTTTTTTCCACTTAACATGACTATGAAAACAACAACAACAACAAAAATAACCACGAGGGGCAGCAGTAACAAACGCCATAACCAATCAAATAAAATAAAAACAAAAAAAGCAAAAGCAACAAGCACCAAAAACTTTTCTTTTTTTTACCATTTTGTCTTTTCTGTTTTTTTTCTTTTTTTCCGAAATACCCGCTTCAGCCTGTTTATATGACCAAAAGTAAAAAGTTTCGTAATTGTTTTTGAGTTTTCCATACACATCTTTATTCTGCGTTCTCTTTACTGTTAGGAATTACGGGCAGCAACAGTCTGCGTCTGCTATGCCTCCGATTTGTTTTTTTTTTTTTTTTTTTTTCATATAAATCGCGAAACAGCTCCTGCCGCTACTGGCAACATCCCAAATGTGTCCTTTGGCATGCAACTTTAGCTTGCTTCGTGGGAAAAAGTTTTTAGCGTTTTGTTCGTAACAGACCAGACGTCCATTAACATTTTATATGTATGCAATTATGATTATTTTACCATTGAGCATTTTTTCTTTTTTTTTCATGCACATTGCTAATCTTTTGGGAGTCTTTGCTGCATTGGGGAATGTGTGTCTGTATGTCAGTTATTTGAATAATAAATAAATGAATATATTCGATTTGAAATTGTTTAAAATCAATTTAAGCGCATTGGTGAGAAAATTTGTGCATCAATTGGCAAAAAGAGTGATTTTTAAATCACAGTGTGATTATCGACTGTGTCTTGAAAATCGCAGTGACTGCAAACAGTGACTAAAACGCAGTTTGCGAAAAATAATCAGCGATTACTTAACAGGTTCACTGATCACGAACTGAACTGATTCGCCGCTAACTGAACTGTACTCATAATCGCCGATAACTGAACATTTTCACTGAGGAACAAGAAACATTTTTAAATCACTGTGAAAAAATCACCGACTATGACGTAGCGAATCTTTAGCATAGAATTCACTTCAACATTCGCTGCTCTCATATTCGCTGTAGGGACACAAAAGAGGACAGCAAACACACTGCAGCATATCAAACCCAGGCAACAACAAACACCCTCTTAGGTTTCAAAAGAATAACTGTAAAAGAATAACTGTAAATTTGACACACAAGCTCGAGTCATAAAATAACTAACAAACACATCGCACTTTTTTTTTTTCTGCATTAAACGCCTGTATGCTCATCTTCGGGCATGTGATTTTAGTTGACATCAATATTTACAAGTAACGGGAACACACTGCAGGTTATCAAACCCAGGCAATAGTATTTACAAATCACGCTGGATTCAAACAGGTTTCAAAGAGAAAGATACTAGTAATTTGACATTTCATCATGAATAGACATACTAACGAGCATCCTCAAATCATTGAATTTTGTTTCCATCTGTGAACGGCTACAAAAAGCGAAAATTGTCTCTTAGCTGCCCATCGTAGTGCACGTGATTTTCAGTTGACATCTTTATTTATAAGTATTAAGCTTATCATCAAAAGATAAGTGAAAATTAGACCATTGTTACGACTTGATAAATCTGTGAGGATGAAGAAATTGAACTTCCGATGTTGTAGAAAATTCTCTTACGCAAAGACGATCAGGGAGCAGATCTTGGAGGATATCCGAAGATTCGATTTCGCTCAAAACAGTATTAGACAATTCCGCCCTAGGATTGACCTTTCAATATTCAACGTTTCTCAACATTATACTTGTAAATTATATCGACAAAGAAAGACCGACAGAATAACCCGAGCGTCACGAAAAAGTTATTTTGCACCAAATAAGAACGGCACGCCACAAAACCAGTCATACGGTATCTCGAAACATTCAAATGAGAAGTTGTATCCAAACCACAGTATTCTCCAGACATAGCTTCTTCCGATTACTACCTATTTCGATCGATGACTTATGGCCTCTATGAACTGGTGCAATTCATAAGACGTGTCGTTCTTCCGAGCTGAGGTATTCGTAAATTGCCAAAGAAAGAAATGTGAAAAGAAGTAGCTAGCTAAGAAAGAAACTTTGGATATTTCCAATACATCTAGAAGAGATGGAAAAGGATAGACTTCGATAGAAATGTATGTTGACCTTTTGATTTTTATCTGCTAGTTGTGGTAAAGTTATTGTTGATTGACGAAGGGACTACTTGAAAGATTCGAGAAGAATTACTGTAGCTCAAAATCTTGAAGAGATATTGTTTTGCATTTAATAAATTCGTTTCGTCTAACACTATGTGACTAAATAGTCTAAATAATAAGGACATTCGCCATAACGTTGAGAAGAGCTGATCTTGAAAGACTTTCGTAAGCATGGTTACTCTTAGCATTATATTCGAATTCGCGCTCATGCGAGAAAGCTAGGTATAACATCTACAGATGTTTTAGGAAATATGTAGAGCAGGGAGTCATAGAGATTTGGGAGCAACACATCTGTACAGCTGTTGCTAGGACAAGAATAAAATATATAGGCACACCTCGGATTGCATCGTTAAGAGAGGCGGCCAATATGGACTCATAACAAACTTTTGGCATTTGCCAAACACGCAATAAATTAAGATGTTAAAGTAATCCCTGAACGACCTCCGCTATCGATATTATTAAGAACCAAATTGATCTATGTACGACCCCCTATAGGGTCAACCGATAAAACCATCCTACTTTCGTCTTCCATAAGGCGACTTCTGGTTATCAAGCATAATCTTAAAACTGAGCACATCCGCCATAACGTTAAGAAGAGCCGATAGTGAAAGACTTCCACAAGCATGGTTGTCGTAAGCATTAATTTGGAAGCTTTAACGACATCGAACTCACAAAGCGTATCTTAAACAAATTAAATTTTCAAACGTTTTCTTTGTTTCCCTTTTCGATTAGTCTAGTGGTTTTGGTTTTATTGTATTTTCAAATTTTATATTTTCATTTAGTTATTTTTTCATCTTTTTAAAATCTTTCAACTGCAAAATGAACTAAGTGAAATTTTATGCACAACATTCGACTTAGTCTAATAAATTACAAATTTGAGACTGCTTTCTACACTCATATTTGTCTCGTTAACATGCTCATAAATTTTCACACCAAATGACAGCAAACGAAATTTGACTTTTAGAATATGCTAAGAACAATGTTTTCAACTCAATGTGTGTGTGTGTGTGTGAAAATATTAGCTGTGCACCTGTGAAAATATGTAAAATACGCTTTATTTTTTAACTGTTTTTTTTTTTTTTTAAATTTTTTTTTTTGGCAAACATTTTAACAATTTTTTGCCTACGTTTCTTTTTTTTTAATTTACAAGAAAAGTTGCTTCACACACCTTTCAAAAAATTGTTAGCTAGACACTAAGTTTGGTTTAGGGTTGGACAAATGCGAATATACTTATATTCGCATCCGCAATTTTTGAAAAGAATTTACAACATTTTCTCATATTTAAAATTTACCAATTCATTCATTAGTTATCGATCAATTTACCCTCTCTAACAATTCTATCGGAACTCAATTTAATAACACAGATTGAGAAAAAAATTAACATTTCTTTTTATTCGAGCATTGGACTAGGCTTGCATACAGATTTTTAATCGCTGAATGCGAATCTGGCCATAAAAATTTGGATAATTTGTGTCAGGTTCAGCGATAAACAATCTATAAGATACTTTTTGAAACTCATAAAGTAATCAATACTTCGTTTTCTATTCATATTGCGCATTCACTGTTCAATCAACTCAATTTCAGTGAATTGGATATTTGACCAGTGACAAGTGACTGGCAAATGTACCAAAGAATTTGTACAGTTTCGATGTTCAAGTTAATATGAACAATTTAGGAAGAGTGCTGAAAGCTCCAATCACTGATAGATGAACAGTTTCACTTTATGTCGATAACAGAACTTGTTCACTAAGGAACAAAAAGTCACAAATCACTACTTTCAGTCACAGTGTGGTATTGTGATTTTTAAATCACTGTGAAAAAATCACCGAAAGTAATAAACGGGATACAAATCGAATTATTCGCATCCGCATATGCACGATTTTTACAGCAAACTTTCATGTTCGCTTCCGCATATTTAATACTCACATTCGCATCCGCATTCGCATCCTTATCGACATAGTTAAAAAATAATTGCATCCGCAGTTTACAATCCATTCCAACCCTAGCTAAAAGCTTAAATAGCTTAAGCAAATACATATTTTAGCTGAAGACAACCATAGACTAGACTTTATGTGGTACATCTTATCTGATATAAGACTTTTCATAATTTAATGTCTGAAAGCTGAAAATAGTTTGTTTATTACCAAAGTGCCTAAGTGTTTCGATAAAATATATTTTTGTGAAGAGTATAAAAATAAAGTGCCACCAAATGGTAACACGATTTAAAATTTTACTTGGCTTATTGCCAAAAGACAGCGCAAAACTACTTGGCTAGACACAAAAGCTTAGTACGCTGAAATATGATTTTCTATGCTGCAGCAAATTATGTGGAAAAATGATGAACTCGTTTAGTCAAAATGCGCTCAGCTAGTAAATCACATTAGGAGAACTTTAGTCAATATATCGAAAATTGATTGTAGTTGTAGCCTATATGAAGTATCTGTAAAAGAAAATTATACTCTTGAAAAATATTTACAACTTTAAATTGTTTTTATTTTTTTTTTTTTCAAAATTGAAAAGCTAACATTGAAATGCATTTTTGAAATAAATTTGATAAAGTTTTTCATTATTTATTTTTTTTTTTTTTGCATATATGCAGAGTCAACTCCATTATCGAAAAGATAACGAAATAGTTTTCCAAGTAAAGTTTGTTTTAACTTTTATTTTATTTTTTTTCAAAGTATCTATAGCTGCATACGAGATACATTTGCCTCGAGGGAAGTGTCTGTCGCTGCAGTTTACTATCAATAAAATTTTATTGTAATTCTCAATTTCTAAAATTTGCATGAAGGACAGACACATATGTAAAATAAAGCATTCATTTGTTTTAAAGTTTTTCAATGCGTTTTAAGTGCGTCGTTGTAGATACTTTTTTTTTTTTTTTTGGTTGTAGATACTTTTTTCTTATTAAACAATAGCTTCAAGTGTTTTTGTAATATATAAAAAAAAAAAAAAATAATATAAAAATATTTTGATTAAATCTTTTTACGCTGCGTATAACTTTGATGTTTTTAAACTGATGCCTTAAGCTATGCATTATTGCAATAAAACCGCACAGAAGGTATACCACGTAGCATATACTTCACGAAGCGTTTGCAGCGATATTATTCTGTAAATCTGAAGTTTTGCATGCTTTTATGTTGTTGTTTTTGTTGTTGTTTGTTGATTGATTAAAATTGGTGTGAGCCAGACAATTCAACGCTTTGCTTTAAGCATTACAACTGACTAAGTTTTACGCTTTGAAGTTTTTAATTTTGAAGTAGGAAAATATGCACAGTTTTAGCTTTTATAATTTATTGTTTAAGTTCGCAAA
The DNA here is from genome assembly GCA_018903435.1 of Leucophenga varia. Lineage (NCBI taxonomy): Eukaryota > Metazoa > Arthropoda > Insecta > Diptera > Drosophilidae > Leucophenga > Leucophenga varia. The sequence continues at coordinate 3,231 of JAEIFJ010003002.1, read as the reverse complement.
GTAGTCACTAGTTGACAATATACAAAAATTATTTCTAATTGCTGTTTTAATTAGAAAATTTTGTAAATTAAAATTAATGCTTGTGGCAGTTATAAAACGAAACTTATTCGCGTTGAAATACAGTGGGCTAAAGTGTGGTAAAAAGTAATTTAAATGCTTACATTATTTCGTTCATGAACCTTTATTTTAGACGTTTCGTTAGTTATGAAAAATTGCGAACTTACTTTACGCATTTTAAATGTGATAAAGCAAAACTCTTTTTTTTTTTAAACTTAAATTCATGACTGCGTTAGTTTCTACTTATAACCGGCAAAATTAAAAGGCCTTTTAAAAAGTTGCAGTATTACACCACTGACTTCTTCTATTTTGCTTACATATTTTGGATAAATCCCTTTTTCGGGGTAAAAATAAATATTTTTATACCCTGTACCCAAAGGGTAAAAGGGTATATTAAGTTTACTTAAAAAGTATATATTCTTGATCAGCATTGGAAGGGGAGTCGGACTAGCTATGTCTGTCCGTATGTTCGTCCGTCTGTCCGTCTGTCATGCTGTCTGCGCCGTATGAAAACGATTATTTCGAAGACTATAAGAGTAGAGCTTTAAAAATTGAAACTTAGACTCTCCTAGGCCGTCAAGTGTGCACTTACTAACGGTTTTTCTCTAGACCCATTTTAAGGAGTACCCCCATACAAATCTACCCCAAAATTTTGGGGTTTTGCATAAAAACGTCATTGTTTTTTATTCTAGGAAGTCCAAATTTAGTATAAATTATGTCAATGATAGTCCCAATAAAATATCCCAATATGGGTAGAACCAACCAAATTTTAGGTATAGCCCCCATACAAATTTACCCCAAAATTTTGATTTTTACAAAATCGTCATTGTTTTTTATCCTAGAAAATTTAAATTTAGTATAAATTATGTCTATTATAGTCCCAATAAAATATCTAAATATTTGTAGGACCAACAAAATTTTAGGTACAGCCCCCATACAAATTACCCCAAAATATTGGGTTTTTACATAAAAACGTCATTGCTTTTTATTCTGAAAATTTGAATTTAGCTTATAAATTATGTCTATGATAGTCCCAAGAAATAGACCAATATGGGTAGGCCCAACAAAATTTTAGGTATAACCCCATTCAAAGATATACCCGATTTTTTAAGTTTTTCTATGAAAATCAATTCAATGAGGTGTGGTAGTCCAAATAGAACCTAACTAAAGGTACTGTCTGTTACATACATTCGCACGTATCTTTTGGACGCCCAAGAGTAATCCTTGCTATTATATAATTTCAAACTGCGCTCTCAACGTAACAAGAAAAATCTAGAAATATTATTTCTTAAAAAAATATCCATACTGTACACTGTACCACTGAATAGCATCGAATAACCGTTTAATAAGCGCCAAGAAAACGCTGCAAAAAAGTCATCTAAACGAAGCCTTCATACTTTAAAAGCGCCTATTGTATCTTTGCTATAAACTCTCCATCTATTTAAGTTTCGCAATCTTTTGTTTCTTTCGGAATTGTTGTTCTCATGTTGACTGCTCCGGCCAGGCGTGTACAATGATTACAACGACTACTTTTATGCGTGTTCCGGCTGAACTCATATTTCCTTTAGGCAACAGCGAATTCCTTTCGCTTTCTTTGGACTCTTAAAAAACAAAACAAAACCGAACCGAACCCCACAACAACGCACAACAACATAAAAAAAAGAAACTTGCCACAGCAGTCATAATTGTGATTATCTTGCTAAGTTGTAGCGAGAAAAGCGAATGGCATTATTAATAGCGTCATTCATTTGCAGCTAAGTGGCAAAAAATTTTGTGTTTATTTCATATTTTGACCATTTCGAGAGGGAAATAAGTGAGCCAACACAGCCAATTCCCAAGCTACGTTCGGGGTCATTTGTTACAGATGGAAATCCTCGATATGACACTGAGTGCACGTAAATTTGTTGGCTTTATAAGAAAATTGCTTTAATTGTAAATTATAAGTTTTACGCTTCATTTAATGCAACTTGAAAAAAAAAAATAAAAGGAAAGAAGTTAAGGAACATGTGTATAGGCTGTAAAAAAAGTAAACGGAAAGTTTTGTTATTTAGTTAGTCCTACGTTTTTAGGTTCTTAATTACCAGGCTAACATTTAAGCGTCATACAAGCATACGAGTGAACAAGAAAATATTGACAAAAAATAGTGATTTTTGAGTCGCTGAGTGATTAGCGACTGCGACTTTATAATCGCAGTGACTGCAAATCACTGCTCGCGTAAAACAATTAGCGATCACTGAACAGGTGCACTGTTCGCGAAAAGTGATAAACAAAATCGCCGTTAACTGAACTGTTTTATTACACCAATTTTACTTTTTTCTGTTATGTACCAAAAAAAATGTCACAAGTCACTTCGTTTTCTATTCATTTTATTGTTGCAATTTCGTTTTGTGCAAGTGATTGACAAATGTACCAATGAATTTGTAAAGGTTGTTCAAGCGAATATGTTCGGACTCGCGAAGAGTGATAAAAGCACCAATCACTGATAAATAAACAGTTTCACTATTCATGAAGAGCTATGAGAATCAGCAGGCTGGCTCAATTGCAACTACGGACACTCGAAGATACTCAACCTTCTAGTGCCCTTGCCACCAGTCACTGATTACTGTACGTCATACCCAACTTTTGGTAAGAAGTACAAAAATTTCCTATCCCAACAAGAGTACTATGGGAAGACCTACCCCATTATGAAACCAACGCCATTAATATTTACACAGACGGGTCCAAAACCGAGGGAACGAGGTATCTTTTCCCCGGACCTGGAGATCAGAGAATCCATCAGACTTCCTGATCACTGCAGCTTTTCAAGCTGAAATGATTGCCATACACGAAGCTATGCATTTTCTGGGGCACCACTCAGGTTGTAGACAAAAAAGTACACATCTTTTCGGATAGTCAGGCTGTCTTAAAGGCGCTTGACTCGTGCAATAACACATCAAAACTATCTCCCAGTGCCGCAAATCTCTCAACGAGATGCAATGGGACATTTGCCTCACATGGGTTCCGGGTCACCAAGATATATTTGGTAATTGCGAAGCAGATAGATTGGCCAGAGAAGGTACAAATTCCGTTATTCCTCCTGGGAGGAGTTCGACTGGAATTCCCATGGCCTCTCTGAAGCTGCGAGTGAAAAAGAAAATAATCAGAATAGCAGAGACTAGATGGACCACAAACCCC